>JAWPHD010001040.1:0-260000 GCA_037043455.1 Cyrtodaria siliqua
ATGGATTAGCTTGAAATTGCCGATTATAATTTTAGATGGTGGTGGACTTATTGTCCTTGAACGAATTGAAGGACTTATGAGGATGCCATATTCACCTTGTAACGTTCATCTGCCCATCTAAGAAGTTTTAGAGGCTCCTCCTACTGGCTGTATCGCCAGTCAGGATCCTAGATTACGCTATGGTGAGTGTAAGTTGCTTGGGTTCATGCTCTCGTCTGCTTTAATTTCTTGTAATTAGAGCAGGTTTGAGCGTGCTTTGTTACTTGTTGTTCAGAGTTGTTCAAATCCCCTTTACATATTCGGGCACTCATAACAGGTTACATTGTACCACCCCAGCTCATTGTGTTAAAGTCGCAATTGTAATGTTGTCGTAAGCTATCTATAGACCAATATGAAAAATTTTGTTAATTTTAATATTTGTCTATTATACTTACGACAACATTAACTACCCACCCCTCCTTAAATTTAGGACTTATTTGCGGAAAGAGGAAGTAACTCTGTGTGACTCTTGCTTGTACGGGTGTATTTGGCGGCGCCCTTGGTGCCGGGAGTCCCGGGAAGGGTATTTGGGGAAGTTTTTCCGTTCGTGGATTAAGGCAAGTTGAGTATATTGCAATTGTAATGTTGTCGTAAGTATAATAGACAAATATTAAAATTAACAATTTTTTTCATATAAGTCTGAGTTTTACTACTCTAAATAAATTTTTGATTGAACAGTAGTTTACATATAAACTTAATGCTGTAAATTTGTTAAATGAAAAGTGATTATGTTCCAGGTGAAACAGCTCAAACCATGAATATGCATATGTTGAGACACCTTGCAGACAACTGCCATCGATACGGTCCAGTATTCACTCATTCGTGCTTTGGTTTTGAGTCGATGAACTCGTATATTAAAAGAATGGTTCATGGCACAAGACATGTGAATAACCAAGTAATTATACAATAAAATAAATTTTGATCCTGCTTTAAAATAAAAAAAATATGCACCCCTCATCCTGTTTATATTGGTGTATTTGAAAGATATGCATATAGTATGGAAAACATAAAGGCAACCATTTATTGTCTGCTCTGAAGTGTGTCGATACAAATCATTGCCCAAGATTTATAAATAAATAGAAAACACGGTCACATTTCAGTTATCTAGACATCTAACAGTTCTTTAACTAATAACATTGTTAAAGCTAATAAATATTAAAATAAAAACAACGACTTTACAGTTAAATTAAGAGGTAACTGTTCACGAATAAAAGAGTATAAAGAAAGAATTTACCGTCACCTAGATTAAGTACATATAAACTTTATTGCCTTTATTACTGATTGTTTCTTATTGATCACATCCTTATGTATTCCATGCTGTAGCGGTCAAAGACCTGTAGTGCTTATCTTTGACCTGTAGTGCTTATCGTGGCGCATCATTTTGACTACATTTACGTTTCCATTTATATCTGCTCAAATTTTCACTAACCCTCGGAGGACCCTTTATTGAAAAAGAAAGACGAAGCTTTTTAATCCTTCATTTACGCAGCTTTCACAAAGATCTGCACAGAAGCTTCGTAATAGCTGTGTAAAAACTGCGTTTTACGCCAATACCGCCAGTTTTTACGCAGCTATTGCGAAGCTTTTACGCAGCTTTAACAAAGATCTGCATCAAAGCTTCGTTAAAGCGACGTAAAAGCTAGCGGTATTGGCACCTGCGTAAAATCTGCGTTTTACGCAACTTTTACAGAGATCTGCGTAAAAGCTGCATTTACGCAGACCTGCGTAATAGCTACGTAAAAGCTAGCGGTATTGGCACCTGCGTAAAAGCTGCGTTTTACGCAGCTTTTACAGAGATCTGCGTAAAAATTGCGTTTATGCAGACCTGAGTAATAGCTACGTAAAAGCTAGCGGTATTGGCACCTGCGTACCTGCGCACCTGGCACCTGCACGCAGCTTTTACAGAGATCTGCGTAAAAGCTTCGTTTATGCAGACCTGCGTAATAGCTACGTAAAAGCTAGCGGTATTGGCACCTTCGTAAAAGCTGCGTTTTACGCAGCTTTTACATTAAAGGTAAATTATTATGTAGACCTTTGAAAACGCAGCTTTTGCGCAGCTTGTTTGTTAATGCTATGTTTTGCATCATTTTTGTAAAATCTGCGTAAAAGCTGCGTATACGAAGAAATACGCAGGTGCCAATACCGCTAGCTTTTACGTAGCTTTTACGTACGTTTTACGTAGCTTTTGAAATAACTTTAGCTACGCAAAACGTACGTATAAGGTAGCTTTTTTTGACAAGGGTTGCACCATGACAGGCATAATCAGTAACTTGCAAGCTTCATTCAGGTAAGGCAAGTACAATGTTTATCTTAAAAACAGTAAGCTGTGCACAAGTAACATATTAATACCTTCACCAATCTCGTTTGCAAAACTGTCAATGTTACAACGAAAAAAACACACTCTTTTATTTTTTGCAGTTTAATTTAGATGTTTTAAAAAATATCATGCTTCATTGCTTATAGTTTTGATTACACTTATACACTTCAAATTAATTGGTCCACATTATTATGAAGAAGCTCTACCATGAACGTATTTAAATAGGGCCTACCTCTGATTAAAAAACCCCACACAACATGCGTAATTCTTGGTACTGCCAGGACCCTGGTACGGCTCTCACACGGTAGTGGGACACAAGGGGACCATGGACAAAAGGGACCAGACACTTGGGACCACATTTTGGGACAAAAGGGACCACATTTGGGGACAAAAGGGACCATTCAAAAATTAGTTAAAAATGTAGATTTACATTGATAATAGTTGTGTATTGCAATGGTAAATATCATAATTTGATTATTTAAATGATAATTTAAAGGATAACTTAAACTCAAGAATATCATTTGATGGCCAATTATTCAATAAAGTTATAGGTTAAAATGTTCATTCTTTTTCCAGAATTTAAGTTTAATTAATTAAAATTAACTGTTCATAATATTAGATCTTATACTATTTAAACATGATGGAGTCTACTGTCATGTGTGTATATTCATTGTAAGTAATTTTCATGTAATTATTAATTAGTGCATGCAGAATTCTGGAACCAGTTACCAACTTAATATTTTCCTTAAAGGGCCATACTAATGGAAAAATATTTAAACTAATAAGTTCAAATCATCAAAAAATTAAATAGAAAACAAATAATAACTTACTAATAGTATTTATTTGTTTGTGAAATTGTTCCCATAATATGGATCTTTTAAGGATAAGGATATTTAAATCCAGGATTTTTTATATAAAGGTATGCAAAAACAACAATTATTTATTTGTTTTACTAGTAGTATACATATGTCATTTGTGAGTTCTTATCATATACATTGTTTAAATAGCCATTTCATGAAGATAGATAACTGATTGCATTTATAATCCAGCTTCTTAATTAAATGATTGTATCACAATACAAAAATAAAACTATGGTCCCTTGTGTCCCATAATGTGGTCCCTTTTGTCCCAAAAATGTGTGGTCCCAAGTGTCTGGTCCCTTTTGTCCGTGGTCCCTTGTGTCCCATATTCTCTCACACTTTCCTGGGTGAGCCATCTGTGTAATCGTTTGATGGCTTCCAGGCTCTAAAATGGTTCTCGTGTCACGAAAAAAAATGTGCTAATCACAGTACTGTTTGTAAATATTAAAGATGAAAGGTACTGTTTGTAAATATTAAAGATGAAAGATCAAAATTCAAACAATTCAGGAAATGGCGGGCATAATTTGCAGCGCATGCGCAGATCTGTGATTCACTTCCATAATCTCGCAATTCTTACGAACGTATCACGCAAATATTTCAAAATGATCAACATATGTCAATAAAAATGCTTTCTTTATAATGGTTTCTTCCTTTTTTGTTATCAGAACGTATACGTTAATAACTGAAATGATTATCGAAACAAAATGTATTTTCTCTCAAATTAAACATTTATTCAATTTCCCATCAAGCAACACTGACTTCCGGAAGTAAACTCGTCAAAATCAATTTTGTCAACAAGCAAGGAAAAAACGAAAACATTTACCTGTAAAATAATAAATAATTACTGTGTAATTCAATAACTTTACTACCGATTATCTACAGCCACATATGTAAAATACACTAAAAATTGTTTCCAAACACAAGGTTTTGCTTTTTCAAGCGTTTATTGAGCAAACAGATTAAATAAAACAACCAGGAAATGCTTGTTGTCTGAAAGTCGGCCATTTGCATTCGTCTGTCATCAGATTCACGCTATCGTGAAACTTGCAATTTTTTTTATTGATTTATTTTATATTAACTTTTTTTTTGTCAGAAACATCCAAATTTACTCTGATGCATTATAATTTCGCATCTGATTTGCCTGGGGAAAAAAAAAAAAAAAAAAAAAAAAATATTTCCCCCCAATAGTTGTTATACGAGTTTGGGAGTTAGCCAAGGCAATGTGTTAATACCATATTATTTTTCGTTTAAACATTTTTGAATATGTTTTTTTTTAATATACCCCCTGAAGCAAATCTCATAAAACTTTATGGGTGCACTGCCTGTGATGAGAGGATGATCCCTATTGATTTTGAGGTCAGTAGGTCAAAGGTCACCGTGACCTGATAATGAAAAATATTGCCTGCTCCATAACTCCTCATCCCCTTTAGCAAATCTCATGAAACTACATAGGTGAACTGCCTGTGGTGACAGAATGACCCCTATTGATATTGAGGTCAGTAGGTCAAGGTCACTGGGAGCCAATAATGAAAACCTTGTCTGCATTATAACTCCTCTCCCCCTAAGGCAAATCTCATGAAATTTCATAGTTGAACTGCTTGTGGTGAGAGGATGACACCTATTGATTTTGAGTACAGTAGGTCAAGGTCACCAGGAACCGATAATGAAAAACCCTGTCAGCACCTTAAAGGGGTTGATGCACTATTTTCAAACACAGTTTATTTTAAAGGGCTCTGAAAAACATGAAAAAAGCTGAAAGAATTATCAAAATGCCATGAAAAGTAAAGGAGATATGACCTATTGAAAATGTGCAAAGAAACATAAATGGAGGCGGCCATCTTTGAACGATGACGTCATCGTGCCTCTTTGCCATATATGGCATATTGATAAAATGTCTTTTAAAGCAAAGAAAATCACTGCAAATGAAAAATAATTTTACATCTGTATATTTATTTCTAATCAATTTGCAGTGGTTTTCTTTGCTTTAAAATACATTTTGTCAATATGCCATATATGTTAAAACGGCACGATGACGTCATCGTTCAAAGATGGCCACCTCCATTTATGTTCTTTGCAAATTTTCAATAGGTCACATCTCATTTATTTTTCATGACATTTTGAAAATTCTTCGAGCTTTTCCCAAGTTTCTCAAAGTCCTTTTAAAAAATCCTGTTCGGAAATAGTGCATCAACCCCTTTAACTCCTCTCCCCTTGAGGCAAATCTCATGAAACTTTATAGGTGCACTGCCTGTGATGAGAGGATGACCCCTACTGGCATCTGCCCTAGGGTTTATCCCAACCCGTGGGGTCACATGTTCCTGTGCCATAACTTGGAAACTTTTGAGATCCCCACCCTAAACCCATCTATACACTTACTGGGCCAGAACACTTTAATGTGAGTGTGGGAATTTGTTGATCTTACTCTTATATGAAATTATAAGCTTGTTTGACTCTTTTTTTTTATAATCTTTTCGAAGATTATATTAGGCGAGTAATTCAGAGGCATTAATTTAGCCCTCTTGTTTACATAAAATTTAAGAAGTTGATTGCCTAACATCTGCATTGATACTGATCAAAGAAATGCTCATTTTGTTAAAACATAACTTGCTCGCTTGAGTGACCTTGCTATAATGAGATTATCATTTTACAATGAATTCTGAGTCCACCATCTAATGGTTTGAGGTAGGTAATTTTGTACCAGCAATTTATACACAGAATTAAATTGACATTGGAATGCATACAGTTTGATAGCTAATAAATTATGGTCCAAATTCACCACCTTTTAAAACACCTACAGGATCAATAAACATTTTTTATCAAGGTTGTATTTATGTGTAGCACTGTGACAGTCTATGTCAAAGATAATAGAGGACTCCCCTATTACCCCTTCATCTTTTAGAAATGCTTTAAATTTTCAATATCACTTTAAAAAGACAAACTGACAAAAGTTTAAAAAAATAAACTAAATGATGCAGCTTTCCTAAAGCTGCGTAAAACCTACGTATTTTTGTTTTTACATCTTATTATCATTAACAATTAAAGATACAGCTTTTCCGAAGCATTTACAAAAAAACGCAGCTCTTGTAATTATCCTTTTTTTGCAAGTAAAATAAAAGACGCAGCTATCAAACGCCTTTCTTAAACAAGAGGTCAATGACCTTGAAGCTCTACTGATTGATTTTGATTTCAGGAAGTAGTCGCTACAGACTTGTTTTTTGAAAATCTATTTTTAACCGTGGCGGCCATCTTGAATTTCCGGCCGACCTGAAATTTTGCTAAGATCAATAAGACATTAAGAGCAACATTCCTGTGAAGTTTCATGAAAATCCGTCAAGTAGTTTCAAAGAAGTAGTCGCTACAAGTTTTCATTATATAACTCTATGTAAACAAAGCAGCCATGTTTAAGGTCAAATCAAAACGATTTTCGACAAGGACCAACATCATGTCATACTGATCATTTTAGAAAAAGTCCCATATCAATATCTCTTATTGTTTTGAAGAAGTAGTCGCTACAAACTTTTTTATTTTAAATCTATTTTTAGCTGTGGCGGCCATCTTGAATTTCCGGCCGACCTGAAATTTTTCTAGGATCAACTAGACATCAAGAGCAACATTCCTGTGAAGTTTCATGAACATCCGTCAAGTAGTTTCAGAGGAGTAGTCGCTACAAGTTTTTACTATATAACTCTATGTAACCAAAGATGGCCACTGGCAGCCATGTTTAACGTCGAATCAAAATATTTTTCCACAAGGATCTACATCATGTCATGCTGATCATTTTAGAAAAAGTCCCATATCAATATCACTTTTAGTTTTCAAGAAGTAGTCGCTACAAACTTATTTTTTAAAAATCTATTTTTAGCTGTGACGGCCATCTTGAATTTCCGGCCGACCTGAAATTTTGATAGGATCAATTAGACATCAAGAGCAACATTCCTGTAAAGTTTTATGACAATCCGCCAAGTAGTTTCAGAGGAGTAGTCGCTACAAGTTTTTACTATATAACTGTATGTAAACAAAGATGGCCGCTGGCAGCCATGTTTAATGTTGAATCAAAACGATTTTTGACTAGGATCAACATCATGTAATGCTGATCATTTTAGAAAAAGTCCCATATCAATATCACTTATAGTTTTCAAGAAGTAGTCGCTACAAACTTATTTTTTAAAAATCTATTTTTAGCTGTGACGGCCATCTTGAATTTCCGGCCGACCTGAAATTTTTCTAGGATCAATTAGACATCAAGAGCAACATTCCTGTAAAGTTTCATGACAATCCGCCAAGTAGTTTCAGAGAAGAAGTCGCTACAAGTTTTTACTATATAACTCTATGTAAACAAAGATGGCCGCTGGCAGCCATGTTTAACGTTGAATCAAAACGATTTTTGACTAGGATCAACATCATGTCATGCTGATCATTTTAGAAAAAGTCCCATATCAATATCACTTATAGTTTTCAAGAAGAAGTCGCTACAAACTTGTATTTTAAAACTCTATTTTTAGCTTTGGCGGCCATCTTGGATTTCACATCAACATGAATTTTTGCTAGGATCAACTAGACTTTATGGGCAACATTTCTGTAAAGTTTCATGAATATCCATCCAGTAGTTTCAGCTGTGAAGTCGCTACAAATAAAAGTTTACGGACAGACGGACAGACAGACGGACAGACGGACAGACGGACGCCGGACGCCGCACCACGGCATAAGCTCCGCTGATCTCTGATCAGTTGAGCTAAAAATACGCAGCCTTAAATATAAATACGCAGCTTTTGTACACTTTTCTTACAAAATATTCAGCTTTGGACATAATTACGCAGCTAAAGTGTAAAATACGCAGCTTTGCGCAGCCTGCTTCTAAAATAACGCAGTTAATCACAAAAAACGCAGCTTTAGGATGGATTGCTGCGTAATAGCTACGTTTTAGCTACGTATTTTTCAAAGCTGCGTAAACATTTGACAAGGGAAGGCCCACTGGAATTTTAGTTCATTTGAATACGGTCCAGTGGAATTCCAGTTCACTGGAATATGGTCCCATGGAATTCCAGTGTCACTGGAATATGGTCCACTGGAATTCCAGTGTCGGTCCACTGGAATCAAGGAATTCCAGTGGAATTCCACTGTTTACATTTTATTCCACTGGTATTCCACTGGTATTCCAGTGGAATTCCAGACCTTTTTTCACCAGGGATTAGATTGGTTTAGTATTTTGCTATGGAACTTTCAGACTTTATTTACCTTTTTTTTTAACACATTAAATTATTTTTTGATAGAATTTTGCATTGAAATTGACATTGAATTTTGTCTAAAAAGTGCAAAAAACCTTTGGCTGCAACAAGCGCCTTGAACTATAGTATTGGTCTATAGATAGCTTACGACAACATTACAATTGCAAGATACTCAACTTGCCTTAATCCACGAACGGAAAAACTTCCCCAAATACCCTTCCCGGGACTCCCGGCACCAAGGGCGCCGCCAAATACACCCGTACAAGCAAGAGTCACACAGAGTTACTTCCTCTTTCCGTCGTGGCGTCATCGGTAAAGAACGCGATAAATCGACGGTCTCAAAATATTTGTCTTTTTCCACGTAACAAATGGTTTTAATTGTTTTATTACTTTAATTTTACTTCCCATATGTTATTTTCTTACGAGTTTATGATCGTAATTGGTGTTTTTTACACCGGCTTTTGTTCTTTACGCAGTTAATTCAGACCGCAATTCGTAAACAACCATATGCTGTCTACTTCCGGTTTACCAACATTTGTAAATTCTGTCGAAAAATAGCTTTTAACTTCTATTAGAAGTTTTGAATTTGACACCGGAACGTAGACACCCCTCCTACTCGTGTCAACACTCCAGTAAATAGTTTTCTTATATTATTGGGTTCGTGTTGTTTGTTATATAATCACAGTTGGTGCTTTTAGAACACCTTCTGCTGTTATTTTCTATATTTCAGTAACAGCAATGGGGAGTGGGACCTTAGTCTAATTGGGAGTCGGGCCCTAGCCCACTACGGCCCGTCCGGACTCCCAGGGATTGGAAACATCACCCGTACGAAGTCCTGACCTTCTATCGGTGATGTCCCCCAACCCAGCCATATGCAGTCCCATTCCCCACCCACTCCTGTGAAGGAAACATCAATGGGGAGTCGGGCCCTAGCCCACTACGGCCCGTCCGGACTCCCAGGCATTGGAAACATCACCCGTACGAAGTCCTGACCTTCTATCGGTGATGTCCCCCAACCCAGCCATATGCAGTCCCATACCCCACCCACTCCTGTCCGGGGGACCATGGTGACTCAGATAACTCTCTACCTCGTGGGTACACTGTTGGAGTGGTCGCATTCGCTTGGAGACAACCAAATAGCCCGCTTAGCTCAGTCAATGAACGACGTCGACTATCTTGCGCTCACTAAAGAAAGTCCCGTACCCCACCCACTCCTGCTCAAGCTACCAGGTAGTGCGGGGGTCACGCCGACTACAAACTCTCTGCCTCATGGGTAATCTGAAGGTCCTCAGAACAGATTCCATTCACTCCTCCAGGTCACCTTTCAGAGAGTCAACACACAGAGGGCGGTCTAGGAGCAACCGTCACCTGTCTAGAGACAGCTCAGGTAATACTTCCTCAGCTGAAATTTATGCTTTTAAGCACGGCCTAGGGCCGAAAGGGTATTCTTACGGTATTCTTACTGTATTCAATACCGTTGTTATGGTTAGGGCCACCTAACGAAGGATATAGTCTCTTCTGAAGGTCTCTGCTAGTATAAATCCAGACTAGTTGTCTGGAGGGAAGCTAAATAAGACTTCTTTCTATGGTATGGGAAGAGGACTTAGGTTTATGTGTTGGTACTCACATGTAAGGGAAGTTTCTGTCATGGGTCACAATTATCTGTTATTATAATTTCTTACGTGTTGTATAATCACAGATTAAATAGAATAGAATAGAATATTTTATTGTAATATTCATAACAATGTGAACATGACATTGAACTAACAGGTAATCAAATCATATGATAGCAATTAAGAAATAAAGATAAACATATGGATTACCTGTCAGGAGGGCCGAATGGTCTAATGCGCCAGACTCAAGGTTATACCTTCATAAACGAGTGTTCTGGTCCACGACCTTACACGTGGTTTCAGATCCCACTTCTGACACATACTTTTAACATACTAGTAAAATGTGTCAGAGACACTTTCCTTGTTCTTCCTTTTCAGTGTGGTGTCAGAAACACTTACCATCAATAGGACTGAGACCTCTTTAGGAAATCATACTTTCCTAGACGGTGCTCCCTACTGGGAAAGGCCTTTTTAATTCATAGGGAAGTCATATCTTCCTACTGACAGGGCGCTCTATACAGGCCATCTACATCAGAGAAGGTAAATTATCGAAGTCTTATCTCTGATTCTGATTAATAGCAGGCCTGGTGGTATTCTATTCTCAAATAGAATTCATTCTTTTGTCGAACAGAATTACCCTTTTTTCCAAGTTGTTGCAACATTTGTAAACACTTCTTAAGCATTGTCTACCTATGTTCTCGATTTTAGAAACTTATTTAATGCTTTTATATCTTTGAATATCTCGGCGTTTACAAAAAGCGTTAAGAGTATTCAATTTAAAGTATTTCCTCTCATGGTTTGCTTTATAACCACTACAGGAATCTGATACTTGTCTTAAACTAAAGATTCTTAGTGAATTACTTTGTTCTTTTCTGTCCTTACGGACTTAACTACAGAACTTGTTTTGCAGGTAACCTCGATAGAAGTCGATACCTGCTGTCGAGTTCCGTCACAAGAATATCAAGGATGATGTAAGTGACTACGGCTTCTCCGTCATACTCTAATGATTAGGGTAAGAATTCATGGCCTTCGCCATAACGTGCATAGGTTTCAGCGTTAATTGTAGCCACAGTCTTAAGAAGTAAATCAGTTTATTTCTTTCTGTATATGGTTTTCCTTATCAGGACACCTAATTCAACTTGTCCTATCGCCTTGTTGAGTACTGTTTGTGGCAGGACTAAGATGATTATTGCCAGTCTATGGATTATGCTCATCAGACTTGCAGGTATATGAGCATTTATTTTATTTTAGCGCCGGTAGTATTTATATCAAGGGGTGTCATTAAGAGGTAGGCGGTTAATTCGCCCTGCTACTTAAACCTTTCTACCAGGCTAATATGAATACTTTTACTAATATTGTATACTAGTATCTATCTAATACCCGGCTACTTTGCTCTGTGTGCCTCTAACTTGAAAAGTTAATGATATCTATGTACATGTATATCACCACCTTTTTTGAGGTAAGTTATATAAATTAATTACAGTGGCAGATGCTGTTTTATTCATTTGCACATGCAGTTGCTGCCTGAGTCTTCCTTTTGCTGGTAAGTTGATATGGGGGACTTCCGTGGCTGAGTGGTTAGTCTCTTACTTGATATCACTGCCACTCACCTCTGTTTTATGATGGTGTCCCGGTTAGCTCAGTTGATAGAGCTTTCGCCCTGTAAGGGAGGAGTTCGGTTTTACGTGTCCCATACCAGCCACAAAGACAACTGGCATTTTTTTTTTTTTTTTTTTTTTTTTTTTTTGTGGATATTATGATATACCTTATATTTCATTGTTTGTGTTTCACTTGTGAAATATCGACAGACATAATGCCGCTGTTGACCTTTTGTCGTCTCTGTTTTAGCGCATTATGTTTTGCTGCTTAAGTATCAAGGTTAGAGTACATAATAAGTTATTAATAGAATCATTTTTGGTTTGTCGTGAATATAAGGATTTTCTTATTAGAGAAACTTATTTTCACCAGAGCCTTAGCACGAGTGTATTATGCGTGTTTTCTCACTGATACACCTGTGGGGTTTGGGATTACCCTAGGGTTGATTAAGGTCTCCTTCTGTACCGCTTAAATCTCCACGGGGTACCTCCAGAGCCGGAGCTGCAAAGCGAAGGCGACGGTACTAATGAGCGGGCAGCCAAGCACGGGCTGCTCTCCGCCCCCGGTTTACACCTGTTAGGCAGTTTCAGTAAGTTTGGAGTAATCGGCTTCAAAGCCGCTATCCTCAACCCTAAGTGGGTTTGTTCGCGGTTCCTCTGACTAAGCCTTGTCTGATGGAGTTCTTCGTCATTCATCTCTTACCTCTGGGGTTGCGTTCCTTGTGTAGCTTATTAGATGCGGTTGCAGGACATAACACTCCTTTTCTTGCAGCTAAGATCATTGTCCAGTTTCTAGATTCCTTACCCCTCCCACTTCTCCATACAGTCATACAGTTAATGGGCTGTAGTGCCAGGGTTCGTTCTCCATTAGCCCTAGGGGTACTGATGATAGTTGGCGTATTTGTTTTTCATACCCCCTCCTGTTTAATATTGCTAGAACCAGGATACATTCTCCTTGTTTTCTATCAGTTTAGAGAGTAGGTCTATCAGTATGAGTAAGTTCCTAACATTATGGTAGGCTATACTATTGTTAGACCCGGCTTCTAATCCGTACATTAATTATGCCATAAGAGCCGGACTTCTCTTTTTGAAGTCTTTCCTTCAGGCAGTTTGAGATACATCTGGCATCTATTTATTTATTGGTTCTATATGCCACATTCGTATGGAAACACAGTTTCTTTTCGGCTAGATCTTTTACTAGAACACAGATTTGCGGGTGAATGCGTGTGCACAACCACATTCAAGGTGACATTCTGCCTTGGTCAGAACAAGGGGGGGGGGGGGGGGGGGGGGGTGCGTGCCCATACACAGCCACATTCAAGGGGACATTCTGCCGTGGTCTAGGGGTTTCGTAGAGCTGCCCTAAATGCATGTCTAAGGATCTCTCAGTTTGGCTTAGAGGGCCACATGGTAGGTTTGTTCACTAACTAGGTGTGTTGCCCTGAATAAATAAATTCTTTTATTATTTACGCCTGGTTTATTTACGCCTGGCTCTATTTACGCCTGGTTTTATTTATGCCTGGTTTTTGGCCAGACGGACTCAATTACATATTACGCCTCATTTTACGCCTGGTTTCTACATTCTTATCAAAACCACCTGTACGCCTGGTCACCATCAAAATTACGCCTGGTTTAGTTATCAATATTACGCCTGCTTTTACGGGCGTCGCAGTTCGTACGGGCAGCACTTCTGTCCATCTTGATTTCTTCCCTAAGCGGGGTTTATATCAGGTTTTACAGTCTACCTCTGCCACTGATTCATTCGGAATCAGTATGCAACCTCACGTTTGTCGATTCAAACTACATCTTCAGACTTCAGTTTCTGTAATAGTTGCTCACACAATTGTACCTCTAGGAGGTCCTTCACTGGGCTACTCTGAGGTCACAGAGGTTTAGCTGGTTAGAATAAGTGTAACGCATTGTTTGTTTACACTCCCACCGCAGTCGGAGTTGGGTTTTTTCTTGTTTCCCACTTTGAGCTTATATCACTCCCCTTCTTAGTTTAGAATACTTAGAAGTTAAAGTGGCTCTTTTTGGCCTGTTTGACTTCTGTTCTCCGGCCCTCCTTTGAACTTTTCGGTTAATCTTAGATAGACTACCCTTTAGACTATCTTCTTTTAGCCTTGTGGCTCAGATTTAGTGAGCCCATTCTAGGAACTGAAGTGTCATCAGGCTCATGCTACTAAAGGGATCTCGTTTAACCCCTTCTGGGGATATTCCAGTAACAATCTGTTTGGTTTTGTCTGGGTGTATACCTAATGCAACTCCAATATGGCTACTAAAGTCAGAGCCTTTATATTCTTAAAATTCACAAATTATTTGTTAGATTCTATCTTAAATAATTTTTCACTGGGTCCAGTTTTTACTACCCAGTCAGTCATGGGGTTGTGCTGCTCTGCCAGTTAGCTGACTTGGCCTTGCCCAAGTCTGTAACTTTGGGCATACAAATCGGTTGCAGTTTTATTTATTATTTTGCTTATCTTGGTTTGTAAGCACTTCATACCACTATGTTCCAAAGGTGTTTGGTTTATACATATTGTATTGTTCATAGTATTCTATGCTTCACACAGTTAACTGGTGTTCATAGTTACATTTACAGCTCAGTTATGAAGCTGTTATTTTAAGTATTGAATCAGGGGGTCGATACTTATTTAAATGATCTATGTAATACAAAAAAATTTCTGTTCCATGGATTAGCTTGAAATTGCCGATTATAATTTTAGATGGTGGTGGACTTATTGTCCTTGAACGAATTGAAGGACTTATGAGGTTGCCATATTCACCTTGTAACGTTCATCTGCCCATCTAAGAAGTTTTAGAGGCTCCTCCTACTGGCTGTATCGCCAGTCAGGATCCCAGATTACGCTATGGTGAGTGTAAGTTGCTTGGGTTCATGCTCTCGTCTGCTTTAATTTCTTGTAATTAGAGCAGGTTTGAGCGTGCTTTGTTACTTGTTGTTCAGAGTTGTTCAAATCCCCTTTACATATTCGGGCACTCATAACAGGTTACATTGTACCACCCCAGCTCATTGTGTTAAAGTCACAATTGTAATGTTGTCGTAAGCTATCTATAGACCAATATGAAAAATTTTGTTAATTTTAATATTTGTCTATTATACTTACGACAACATTAACTACCCACCCCTCCTTAATTTAGGACTTATTTGCGGAAAGAGGAAGTAACTCTGTGTGACTCTTGCTTGTACGGGTGTATTTGGCGGCGCCCTTGGTGCCGGGAGTCCCGGGAAGGGTATTTGGGGAAGTTTTTCCGTTCGTGGATTAAGGCAAGTTGAGTATCTTGCAATTGTAATGTTGTCGTAAGTATAATAGACAAATATTAAAATTAACAAAATTTTTCATATTACTGCTGTTCGTTAGTCATAGTTATTATAGATATGGCACAGCGAAGTATTTTGACAATGTTCAAAAAGTCGGATGGGGCACCGACTAGGTCAGAAAACCGGACTGGCAACCCGGTAGAAATAGATAACCGGGCTGGCAACCCGGTAGAGTTGGACAACCGGGCTGGAAACCCGGTAGAGATAGGGTGTGATATAGTTGAGGAGGACCGGACTGGCAACCCGGTAGAAATAGATAACCGGGCTGGCAACCCGGTAGAGTTGGACAACCGGGCTGGAAACCCGGTAGAGATAGGGTATGATATAGTTGAGGAGGATCGGACTGGCAACCCGATCGAGTCTGTGAGAGCGCAGACTGAGGGCTCTGATGAGCTTACGGAGACTAGAACGTCTCAAGGCGCTTTCATGCTGATGTTTAAACACACACACAGCAGTAAATCAGTCGCAGTTATTTCAAAGAAACGGAAACGGACAGCAAGCAGTTCCACTGATTTAACTCCCAATTCTAAGAAAGCAAACGTAGGCGAGAGCTCTCAGTCTACAGACAAACAGTTCACGAAGACTTGGCATGCCGAGTTTGATTGGCTATTGTATGAAAACGATGTAATGTTTTGCACTTTATGCATCAAGCATAAAAACAAGTCGAAGTTTTCACAATCTGGCTCTGTGAATTTCCGTATTTCTACTTTACGTGAGCACGACAGTAGTAGCGGCCACGTTAAGTCGGTCAAAATGGAAACGGAAGTTCTAGCTAAACGGATTCCGTCAGTAAAAATTGCTATTTCCAAGAAGGCTGATCAGATAGAAGGGGCTGTCTGTCGCCTTATCAGAACGGCTTACACCATTGGAAAGAATAATATACCAGTCCACAAATACAAAGAGCTGTGCGAGCTTCAGATCTGTAATGATACAAACTTGACAAGAAAGTTGTATCAGGATAAAAATGCTTGTACTGAGTTCATTGAAATCATTTCTTGTCTTTTCGACGACATTTTGCTGGAAAAACTCAGAGCAAGTCCTGCCATAGGAATTATGATCGATGAATCCACAGATCGGAGCAACGAAAAGCACTTGATAGTGTATGTGAACTATTTGAATGATGGCATACTGCACACAAGTTACATGTCACTAATAAAAATTGTGTCTGCAGATGCAAACGCTGTCTATAGCTCAGTGGTTGGGTATTTGAAAGCTTGCAAAATAGACTTATCCAAGCTATTTGGCTTCAGTTCTGATGGTGCTGCAGTGATGATGGGCAAAGACAATGGAGTAGCCGCAAAGCTAAAATCTGACAATCCGTACATGTTAGATATACATTGTATAGCGCATCGACTTGCACTATCCAGTCTCGATGCCGCTAAACAGGTCAGAGAGGTGAAATACTATGAGAGTATGCTGCATACATTGCATTCGTTTTTTAGTAGATCAAGTAAAAGACTTGAGCACTTGCGTATATGGCAAGAAATATTAGACGATCCAAAAGTCAAGCCATTGGCTGTTCACCAAATTCGATGGTTGTCTTTTTCAAACTGCGTTACAAATGTACGCAGAAGTTTGCCATTGCTCCTAAAATCCCTGGAGAGTGACAGCGAAGATGACATCATCGCATCGTCTTTATTTCAAGCTATGTCAACTTACAAGTTTTTGTACTTGACGCACTTTTTCTGCGATATAATGGGAGACATTGCTGTTGTCTCGCGGATATTTCAGAACCGTGAAATAGACTATGCCACAATAAAGACAACTGTCTCTGCTGTTTGCGATTCAACTGAACAGCAATATTTGGTCGAAGACGCAGAGTATGGGAGCCACTTGCGTACATTTCTGGACCAGTATGAACACGAAGATTCATACCATGGCACTGAGATAAAGCGTTCACACAGAGACACGAGGCTGCCCGTTGCCGTGTTGGAGTTCGCAACCATACTAAGAGACAGACTGTTGGCAAGATTCCCTAAGCTTGAGTTATGGGATGCAATGTCAATATTTAGCCCAGACACGTTTCCTCAGTCTGCCAAAGAAAAAGCAAGCTTCGGTAATGCTAAGTTGGCACGACTGGCTGATCATTTTGGTGAGAGAAAGGGAGGTATGAATCCACCTGTTAATGCAGAGGACGCCAAACGAGAATGGCCTATGTTCAAAAACTATATGTTCTCTGCATTAAATGAAACAGAGGATAACGACTCTCCCGCGTCATGCGCTTCCATCACCAAGAGATTAGTTACGTCAAGGACTGCTATTCAATTCCCTAACATGACCAAGCTTATGGCAATATGTAGAGTCTTGCCATCTAGCTCTGTTGAGTGTGAACGGGGTTTCTCGACACAAAACATCATTAAAACACGGCTTCGGTGTAGTCTCAGCATTGAAACGCTAGATCAACATATGCGTTTGTCATTGAATGGTCCGAACATCCACGACTTCGACCCAAAGCCTGTGTTTCGCAAATGGCGAGGGAGAAAGGAAAGACATATATACTCCCAAACAGACAGTCAAAATAAACTGTTTGGGAACTGATTTCTTTTAAATTTAATTATACTCGGAATTTTTTTTTTTTAATAAAATGACTTTTTTTTTTACTGACATCAGTAATTTCGGCTACAGATTAAATTTATAATTTATATCTAATTTTCTCTACAATACAACAGACCAGCTGCAATAGACCATCTTCATTTATTTAGTTACCTACATTAGTGATTAGAACACTTGTGAATCATGTGGCAGCGGGGTTTATCCCTTAAATTGCTGCTGAACAGTGTAATCACTACAGGATATCGACGTTCAGAAAACACATTTGGAAAACATAAAAACAACATAAACTTAAATTTTTATAGGTGATTCTTTTTAATTAAATATATTAAACAAAAAACAAACAAAAAATATCCCCTGCTGAAGTCGGATGTGTTGGGCCTCGACGTGGCGCAGGGGCGAAACACTACGATATGTACGAGCTGTTTGGTAATTTGTACGTAGTGGCTAGCTGCAGCACAACGCATATCAAAATAAACAAGTAAAATTTGATGGCATGGCATCAGTTCGCCGCAAAAAGATTTTGGTCAATGTTGTGAGAGTGTTAGAACCGACAAATGAACTTCACGCGACTTCCGGTCTATTAGACACTTCCGGTTTAATTCCTCAAATGATCAACACTTTTAATATTGAGTGAAAATTATTCATCCAGTAAAGCGAAGACATGATGTCAGTCATTAAAATGTACAAATTGTGATAAAGTAAGTTATAAATAATACAAATATAATACAAACATACATTTTAAATAGTTCTCTATATCAATGACTGAACGGAAAAAAAAAAAAATTGGTGGGTGGGGTATGGCGATTTTAGTGATTTTTTCAAAATAAGTGCGATTCTTACGGCAGTTAAAAACCTGGACCGATTTGCATTTTAAAATTTTAGAAGCCCTGGTCCAGTGTGAAGAATTCTTTCAAATTGATGGCTTTGATATGCATACTTCAGACCTACATTCAGTTAGGTGTAGTAATCTATACAAAAATAAGCTTAAATGCAATCTTGGTTGATACTGACTCTGATTTCAAAGAATCTGTATGGTGTGAAGTAAGACTCCACAATACAGATAAACTTATAATAGAAGCCCCAATAGTGACTGTTCAAATAATCTCAAACTGCCTGGCCTTTTTGGCAAAATCTTATCAAATGTGTATTCCCATGTGTTAATTACGGGAGATTTTAACTTTAAAGAAATCAAGTGGGATATTATGAGAACCACCTGTGTGTATGAGCACCCAGCAAATGTCTTCTTTGAAAGTATCAGAGATAACTTTCTGTTTCAACATGTTGTTGAAGCAACAAGATATAGAGCTGGTGATGAACCCTCTTTAATTTACCTCATATTTACAAATGAGGAAAATATGATTGAATCAATCAGCTATGACCCAAGTCTTGGGAAAAGTGATCACATAATGCTAAACTTTAAATTCAATTGTTATTTCGACCTTGAAGTCAACAATACACAAAAATTGAACTTCCACAAATTAAAGTGATTATACTCAACTGAATAGTGATTTGGATGATGTCGACTGGAACGATGTGATAGGGGAAAAACCAATGACTGAGGCCTGGAGTAGCTTTGCTGAAACCATTATCAATCTATTAGAAAAATCCATACCAGTGAGCAGAGTCAATCCAAGGTCAACCAGAAATAACCCTATTATAGATAAAAATGCAATCAAAATCATCAGCATAAAGCACAGAAAATGGACAAAATATAAACACTGTAAAAATGAAAGGAACTACAACGAATACAAATTAGCAAGGAATAATGTTGTCTATGAGATGAGAAGATGTAAATATGACTATGAAAAGGATTTGGCAACAAAAATCAAAACTGATAACAAACTATTCTGGAAATATGTCCGATCAAACACAAAAACAAAACTTTCTGTTAGTAACTTAGAAAATACCAATGGCGGTATAACGAGGAATGACAACGAAAAAGCCGAAGTACTAAATAACGACTTTGTATCTGTATTTACCAGCGAAAATATGGATATTATACCAATACTGGAAGAAAAACCAAACTGTTCTAAATTAATAAACATCAATATTACAGAGGAAATTGTCAATAAACTATTATTTCAAATCAAGTCTTCTAAATCACAAGGACCAGATAATCTCCACCCTCGAATATTCAAAGAATGTGTGAATACATCGACTGCACCACTTAGAAATCCTTGGATGAAGGAAAGTTACCAGAAATATGGAAAACAGCCAATGTGACTGCAGTCTTCAAATCCGGGAAAAAGGCTAAGCCGGAAAATTATCGACCAATCAGTCTTACACCGATATCTTGTCGGATAATGGAAACAAGAGGTCAATGACCTTGAAGCTCTACTGATTGATTTTGATTTCAGGAAGTAGTCGCTACAAACTTGTTTTTTGAAAATTTATTTTTAGCCGTGGCGGCCATCTGGAATTTCCGGCCGACCTGAAATTTTGCTTTTGCTAGGATCAATAAGACATCAAGAGCAACACTCCTGTGAAGTTTCATGAAAATCCGTCAAGCAGTTTCAGAGGAGTACTCGCTACAAGTTTTCATTATATAACTCTATGTAAACAAAGATGGCCGCTGACAGCCATGTTTAACATCGAATCAAAATGATTTTTGACAAGGACCAACATCATGTCATGCTCATCATTTTAGAAAAAGTCCCATATCAATATCACTTATAGTTTTCAAGAAGTAGTCGCTACAAACTTGTATTTTGAAAATCTATTTTTAGCCATGGCGGCCATCTTGAATTTCCGGCCGACCTGAAATTTTGCTAGGATCAATAAGACATCAAGAGCAACATTCGTGTGAAGTTTCATGAAAATCTGTTAAGTAGTTTCAGAGGAGTAGTCGCTACAAGTTTTCATTATATAACTCTATGTAAACAAAGATGGCCGCTGGCAGTCATGTTTAATGTCGAATCAAACTGATTTTCGACAAGGAACAACATCATGTCATGCTGATCATTTTAGAAAAAGTCCCATATCAATATCACTTAGAGTTTTCAAGAAGTAGTCGCTACAAACTTGTTTTTTAAAAACCTATTTTTAGATTTGGCGGCCATCTTGGATTTCACATCAACATGATTTTTTGCTAGGATCAACTAGACTTCATGGGCAACATTTCTGTAAAGTTTCATGAAAATCCATTCATTAGTTTCAGAGGAGTTAAGTCGCTACAAAAAAAAGTTTAGGGACAGACAGACGGACGGACGGACAGACGGACGACGGACACGGCACCATGGCATAAGCTCTGCTGATCTCTGATCAGATCAGTCAAGCTAAAAATAACCATCTTCAGATGAAGAAGACTCAGATTGTTATAGGTTATATCCTGTATTTGGTAAGTATTTATCTATTTGCAAGTATTAAATTGGTATCATGTCTCAACATAACAAGCGTACCGCAAATGGCACATAATACATCCGTCATGTCTTACACATAGAGAGCTAATGAAAACAGTAATAGTAATCAGTTTTGCTTTCTTTAGTGACCTTGACCTTAAAATTAATAGGAATCATCCTTGACCAAAGAGGTGTCCAACACAGTTCTCGAGTTACAACGTGGTCAAACATAACAAACTCCTGTGACCTTGACCGTTGAACAGGAGACCTTGAAATCAAGAGGGATTATCCTTGACCCACAAGGTGTCCACCACTGAAGTTTCATGTTCCTACATTACACAGTTCTCGAGTTAAAGGACAAGGTTTTAACATAACAAATTCCTGTGCCGTTTGACATTGTGACCTTAAAATCGATAGGGTTTATCCCTGACCACTGAAGTTTCATGTTCCTACGTTGCACGGCTCTCGAGTTGAAACGTGGACAAGGTTTTCACATAACAAACTTCTGTGACCTTGACTTTTTACCTTGTGACCTTGAAATTGATAGGGATCATCCTTGACCCAAGAGGGTCTACCACTAAAGTTTCATGTTCCTACATTACACGTTTCTCGAGTAAGAGCGTGGACAATGTTTTCATATAACAAAAATCCTGTGACCTTGAAATTGATAGGGATCATCCTTGATCCAAGAGGTGTCCACCACTAAAGTTTCATGTTCCTACCTTACACGGTTCTCAAGAAAGAGCGTGGACAAGGTTTTCATATAACGAACTCCTGTGACCTTGACCTTGTGACCTTGAAATGGACAGGGAACATGCTTGACCCACAAGGTGTCCACCACTGGTTTCATATTCCTACGTGACACGGTTTTCGAGTAAGAGCGCGGACAAGCATTTATCTACGGACATGCAAACAGACAGTGCCATACCATAATACGTCCCGTTTTCAAACTGGTGTATAAAACTGGATAAAATACGATATATTTCTCTTGATTTTTGTTGAGCAGCTTTAACGAAAGGCCCTGTATAAGCACTGCAATGTCTCATGTCCTTATGGACACTAAAATGTTAACCTTTCTGTGTGGCAGGTTCATAAACACACCATACAGGCTTCTAACTTCATACATACATAGATATTGATGACCACTTCTCTATACTAGGTGAAAATTCTTCTGTAATATTAACTGTATAAAGTATAAAATAATACTGGTTTTACTATGCACACAAGAAATGGTTGTTATTTCAATGTATAATCTAAAATTGAAGAGATTTAAACAAAAAGGTTTTAAAATTTGACTACAAAATGTTAAGGATTTGAATGGTCTAAGGTGCTTTTCTTTACAGTTCACCAACTTCTCTAATCTACCAGTGCACATTCAGGCCTCTGCCGCATGTGAGTCTGTTAGAAAGTTTGCCAGTAGCTTTCCGGGCTCTCTTCCTCCAATACTGGTTGCCTTAAGTTAATGTAGCCTGTCCTGTACTGAAATGGCATTAAACCCAAAATAAAATAATCAAATGTACTGTGTTTAAAGAGGCAAACAACATATTTTTCACATATATTTGTTGCATACTGATTTTCATATGAAAAGATAATACATGTATCAAGGAATGTAATCATTTGTATTTGTATGCCCCCGGACTCGAATGAGTCAGGGGCATATAGTGATTGCAGTGTCTGTCCGTCCATCTATCCTTCTGTCTGTCCATCTGTCTGTACGTTTGGCACAATCATGTGTTTGCGACATCTCTGTAAGGTCAAGATAAAAGGATCAAAACTAGTCTTTGTGATAGCTCTGTAACCATTGGGTGGATGTTCATCTAACTTCACCAAGTTGCAAAAGGGCAATGAGAAGGCGTGTCGCGAACAGTAACTGGTTCCGTAGCTCAAAGGTGAAGGTCACAACTGAAGGTCAAGATCAAAGGATCAAATCTTTGCAATATCTCTGTAACCATTGGATGGATGTTCATCAAACTTTACCAAGTTGTCAAGAGCAATAAGAAGGCATGTGGCGAACAATAACCGGTTCTGTAGCTCAAAGGTCAAGGTCACAATTGAAGGTCAAGATCAAGGATCAAAACTGTCTTTGCGATATCTCTGTAACCATTGGGAGGATGTTCATCAAACTTCACCCAAGTTGCAAAAGGCCAATGAGAAGGTATTCGCGAACAAGACCCGGGTCCGTAGCTCAAAGGTCAAGGTCACAATTGAAGGTCAAAGGATCACAATTGTGTATTTGCTGTATCTCTGTAACCATCGTGTGGATGTTCATTAAACTTCATCAAGTTGTAAAGGGCAATGAGAAGCTGTGTCGCGAACAAGACCCGGGTCCGTAGCTGAAAGGTCAATGTTACAACTAAAGGTCAAAGATCAAAATTGTGGTTTTGCAATATTTCTGTAACCATTGGGTGGATGTTCATCAACCATCACCAACTTGTAAAGGACAATGAGAAGGTGGGTTGCGAACAAAAACCTGGTCCGTAGCTCAAAGGATAAGGTCACAATTGAAGGTCAAAGGATAAAAAATGTGTCTTTGTTATATGATTTATTTTTGTAACCATTGGGTGAATGTTCATCCATATTCAAGTTGTAAAGGGCAATGAGAAGGTGTGTCGCAAAAAAAAGAACCGGGTCCGTAGCTCAAAGGTCAAGGTCACACATGAAGGTCAAAGGATCAAAATCATGTCGTAACCAATGAGAAGGTATGTCGCGAACAAGAACCGGTTCCGTAGCTCAAACGTCCAGGTCACAAATGAAATTTACGATTACAGCAATCACTCACAATCATTACATACTTCTAGAATAGCCCTCTAGACTGGTTATTTCCGGGGCAATTTGACAATGTGGTTGACAATTTCTTATTTTTTTAACTTTTCCTTTCAGCAACACCTTTGCTTCCAGCAACACCCACATTTGTTAAATCTGGCAAAAGGAAAAGTCAATTGCAGCCGTCTGAAATGTCCTCAACTGTCCAAGTTTCAAGTAACACAAAAGAGAAGAGGATATGGGATAAGAAAAGTTATTGTGTATACTGCAATAAAGTGTTCATGAAACTGCGAAGACATTTTGAAAAAAGGCATAGCCAGGAAATGGAAGTTGCAAAGTTCTTGTCTTGCCCTAAGAAATCATATCAGAGGAAATGTCTTATAAAAGAACTAACAAATAAAGGAAACTTTGAATAAAACATAAATGTTATAAGCGAGAAAAAAGGAGAAATAGTACCATGTAAAAGGCCAAGGCAAATGGATAACATGATTGTTGAAGTGTATAGGCCATGTGAACACTGTCTTGAGTTTTTCATTGGAACAGATCTGTGGAAACATTACAAGACATGTCATATGAAACCATCAGAAGAAAATAAGTCGGTAAATAGAAATATACAAACCCGAAGTGCATTGCTGCTACCTGTAATTTGAAACTGCAAAATGTTCTGCAGAATATGAATGACGACCAGGTATTGGCTGCTATCCGAAATGACCAATTAATACTGAGGTAAAGGAGGGAAATTATTAAAAGTTGGAAAAGAACAACATGATAGACATTTTGTGAGCTCAAAAATGCGAGCACTTGGTCGTTTCTTATTTAAAATAAAGGCAAATGAAAAATGATAGGACATTGACTTTAAATGCCCTCATCAATCAGTCACAATTTTCAGACATTATTTCCTCAGTGGCAGGGTATGATGAAACAAGTGAAACATGTGCAATACCTTCATTGGCATCAAAACTGGGTACTGCATTGAAAAAATGTGCTCAGATTGTTAAAGCAGAAGCTTTGATGAAGGATGATGATGTTGCACCAGTCAAGCAGACAAGTTTTATCAGCTTTGTGAAATGGAGTGGTGTGATCAGGCTCCGGTTCCACCAACATTTCGTTAAGTTTTACTTAAAAACTTATCAAAGTAATTTACTAAGTATTTAAGGGTGCCCTCTGGTGAATATCAGAACAGTAAGAATTTTTAATTTCCCTGTTTTTTATGAAGACTAACATATTACTAGTTAGTTTCTGGAAAAATAATGATGGGTCGGTGATTTAACTTTTTCGCAAAATTAATCTTTAGTAATACACTCTCACAGTGTGGTTTTAAATTCTGAATCAGCTGCAAATTGTGTATGGCAACTTATATGTGTGTAGTGTGGTTTGCAGAACAGGTATCGATTTTCCGTCTTTTTTAATGTAATAGTTCATACTTTAGGACGAAAAATTAAGGGTTGTGGTATTTTTATCACCATCTGAAAAATTATTACATCCCTTGTCATTACCCCACCCAGTTTACTATAAATTGCATTTTTAAATTTGTGATCAATCAATTTTTCATGATAAAGGAACAGTAAACTTTTTGAGATATTTTGTCTACAATATATACAAGACCTGAGTTTTAGAATGAAAAAATAAAAATTGGGGGTCGGTGTGCATATAAGAAAGATATTCAATAAAAACTGAGAAAAAAATGTGCTTGTTTAGATTTCGACGAGCTCTGACATATAACGGCATAGGTCTGTAACAAATAATAGGAACAATACTTTTTATTGCTGTCTCTGTATATCCTAACACATGTCTTTGTAATAAAGTTTAAATTAAGTGAATATCTTAAACGGTTTTTGAGAAATACCATCTTTTGTACCCCTACCCCCCATTTTGGCTTATGTTAAAAATTGTCAATTTAAGGCACACAATGTGAGGTCAAAAAAAAAATCTAAACAATTATCTTTTTTTTTGCACTAAAATATTCCTAATGGGCATTAGTTTGTTACTGTATAATTATTTTTTCCAGTTTTATTATAATTTTTGAAATATAACAAATGTAAAGGACTACGTACGATAAGAGCCGTATTTGGCCCCAGGATTTGTGAAAATTTCAAACGTGGAAATTCAAGATAAAAATGTAATACATTTCCAGATAAATGTTTCATCTGTTTTTAATAATGCAAAATAATATTCAAAACCGTATCTAACGGGGCGATATTGTGCCTTGAATGCAGTCAGGTAGGTCGTTTTGAGCAAAAAAACTGGAATACGGCCATTATAAACGTCACCTGTAAAATAAACCAAAACGGCATTCCAGAGATATTTCCAAAATTCGTGCATAATGGTAATCCAAACCGAGCCTATAAATATCTCTGGGATGCTGTTTTGGTTTATTTTTCTACAGATGATTTAGTGTTTAAAAAAGCGGTAATTTTTCTCGCTGTGTTGCTATGAAGAGTTGTCGTTCGTAACAAAACGAATCTGAACACAGATGGGCTTGTATTCATGATTTATTGTGTTATGATATATATCGTTCACAGCTGGAATATTTGTATATGCACTACATAAAATGGTGAAGTTCTCTTGGTGCTTTCATTGCAGTTTATGTTTTATTTGCAGCACTTTTTTTTATACATTTCCAACAGGAAACAACATGAAGATTATTGCAGAATATTTCAGAGGAGGACCAGTCCAGTGAACTACAGGCCTCCTTTTGGACAGAATTCTACAAGACATGTCACAAATAAGCAAGTGCACAGTGTAACTATTGACTATGAACCTACATGTATGAACTCAACAAGGGCAATTTGAAAGTTAATTGTGATATAATGCATACCTTTTTTGGTGGAGTATACCACCATAGTTATGTTAATTTAAAAATAATAAAATTGATAAAAAAAAGTGTATTAGCTGAACCACATTGTCTTGTTTGTTGTTTTTCTCCATGATATCATGCAATTAATAATGTAGTCCTTCTGGCTATATTGTAAATCACAGGTACCGGTTTAAAAAAAAAAAAAAAAAAAAAAAAGTTATATTCTATTAAATACTGAAGGTCAGCATCGAGGAAATCCCAAAATATAGGCATGCATCTCTAAACAACAGCTGCAGTGTTAGTTTTTGAAGTCCCACAGAGCTGTCATATGCTGCAATCAACTCGGGAATAAATTATCTTTCCAATAACATACACTTTCGTATGTCCACACCACATAAGAAAAGCTCTGGTGCTCGAAAAACACAGAAAACGTACCTGTTTTTAAAAATCGACTCTAAGCCAGTCCGTATTATTCGCCTATACAGACCCCCGTAGACCGCTGTTTAGCCTTTGTAGAAGCTCCCGCAGACATAACAACTCATCGACACTATTCCTTACGCACAATATGTCTTTATCCGTGCAATAAATAATGTCCAAGTACCTTTCCGACGATCACAAGTATTTAACAAGTATTTCTGCGGCTTTGCTATCAACTTCCGGCATTCTCAATGCAAATGGCGTCGTGGGATACTGAGATTTTTGAAAACGTGTACTTTTGATCGTCGGAAAGGTACTTGGACATTATTTATTGCATGGATAAAGACATATTGTGCGTAAGGAATAGTGTCGATGAGTTGTTATGTCCGCGGGAGCTTCTACAAAGGCTAAACGGCGGTCTACGGGGGTCTGTATAGGCGAATAATACGGACTGGCTTAGAGTCGATTTTTAAAAACAGGTACGTTTTCTGTGTTTTTCGAGCACTAGAGCTTTTCTTATGTGGTGTGGACATATGAAAATGTATGTTATTGGAAAGATAATTTATTCCTGAGTTGATTGCAGCATATGACAGCTCTGTGGGACTTCAAAAACTAACACTGCAGCTGTTGTTTAGAGATGTATGCCTGTATTTTGGGATTTCCTCGATGCTGACCTTCAGTATTTAATAGAATATAACTTTTTTTTTTTTTTTTTTTTTTTTTTTAAACCGGTACCTGTGTTGTAAATAGTCAAGTGTAAATCATAGGTACGACTAGAAGTATAAACCTGTTACCTAATAATCACTTTATATAGCCTATGCAACATGGTTTTATGTTAAGGAGACTTTTGTAATTAACATATTAATTATTGTTTCATATAATTCAGGCATAAATATTTTTATTATTGGCATATACTTGAATGTGTTTGGCTAAACATCTCAAGCTCATAGTACAAGTACCTATGTTTATGAATCTTTTAGTTTACAGTATGACCTATGTGAGTTTGACAACATGATATTGGTAATGGAATGATAAAAACTTTGGTACCAAACATGACAGGAATTTGTCAATTTAATTCTAAAAAAACTTTATATAATTTAATCTAAACAAAACTCAAAAGTTCACTTTCTTTTGCAACTGAGTATATTATACATGGTGTTGTCTGATCATCCCTATTGATCTTTTATGAGGTTTTACCATGTCCTCAATGGGACAAATAAGTTAAAAACAAAAAAATGAACACATTTGCATATCTAAGTCAAATAATTCATTTTTTTTTAATTTTTGATTTGTTTGTTTGAATGGTGTTTTACATCTTCTTTAGCACATTTTAGGCCATATATGACAGTCGATTTGTTTTTGTGGCAGAGGCAGACCACCCGATTGTTCTTGTGTAGAACCAGTACTGTTTACCTACCACCATCCGTAAGAATCAACACTTTTTCAAAAGTCGAGATCCCAGTGGGATTCGAACTCGCAGTGGTGACAAGTGACGTTTAACCCCTCGACCACGATTCACAAATGTTTCAGTATAAACGTTACACAGTTTTATGGACTATTTTTTGTATCGCAATCAGGTTTTAAAGGGACACACGACAATCTTGATTCTTGGAAAACTCGTGGCGTCCCATTAGTTTTTCTATGCAATTTGCATTTGTCAATCTTTAATTTTAATTAAAGGGAGTTCATCATGATTTTTCTAGAAATATATTAAATTATAAAAATGTTCCAATTCATGATAAAACACTTATATCCATCAAATTATGATGTTGGAACCATATTGTTAAGGTTTAAACTTTGAATACACCATAAAGCTAGGACGGAATCGGGCATAAAATGCTGAAATTAACCCTGGTGCGTAACCTAGGATAGCACGTATTGCTGTACAGAATGAATTTCCTTGTAACTAAGGGGTCATTTTTAGGATCATTCATTATGTTCAGGCGCTTTAAAATAAAAAATATCATTATTTGTCTATTTTAAGTCGGACCCCTTTGAAAAGCCTGAAGTACTCCCTTTAAATTGATTTGGATTTCATATATTTAACTGTTGAATATATTGCACTGGTAATATATGTAAACATACGGTAGCATAAGACGAAAACTCATCGTTTTGTTTAATTATATCCAAGCAGGGTTCATGTCAAAATGGTACTGGTTAAATAAATCGAGACGCTGATAATTGATTAAAGATTGTCTTGTATCCCTTTAAATAATATATAACAATTTTCAAAAACCACATTGCAGATTGTGAATGCGTAGTGTTGCCATGGTTACGCATACCTTTATTTTATAAACAGCAGTGAAAATTAGTATCACCTAAACCGTATGTAGATAAAGATTTCTTAACGGAGAATCAGTTTTTCGGAAAAAAAGTTGTTTAGACTACCTGTTGTCATGGTAACAATGAAATGATATCAACTAAGTATGAATACAACAAGGACAACTCTATACATATCTGAAATAAAACCATCGCTTCTAAACAAAAAAAGAAATGAAAATGTTGAAGAAAAAGAAATATTTGGTGAAAAAAACGCATTTAAACTACTGTTGCCATGGTTACAATAATATAAGACATTTACACCTTACGTTCACACCAGCCAACAAATGCTTATAAATACTAATATCAAATAATAAGAATTCAAAACAAGTATTTCTGCAATGTTAACAAAAATAGGTTAGCATTGAGAAAAGTCGCAGTTTTGGTTGAAGTCAAGACTGAAACAGAGTTATCTCCCTTATAATTCATATATTGTATTTTATATACGGTAAAACTTGATAGTGTAATTATTTATGATTTATTAGCAAACACTTTTAAAGAATAAACATTATTAAAAACAACAATGAGAGCAAAAGTGCTTGCATTTTTCTTCCTATACCCCCCTATTTTAAGTAATTTCTTAAAAAAACACACATGCATTGAAAACATTTTATTTTTTGAAAAATGAGATAAGCCAGCATTTTAGTTTTCCTTATTTGTTAAAATATAGGTATTTTGCAAAACATCTATGCATATTTCATCAAAATTTAAATAGGGGCCAAAATGGGCCCTTATCATACCTAGTCCTTTCCGGAAGTGCAAAAATCCAAAACCTCAGCAGTGGCCACCCTTAAGGAATTCTTAGCAAAATTGTGTTCCACCAACATTTAAGTTGATAATACTTAAAAACTTACGCAAGTAAATCGCTAAGTATGCTGGGACAATTATAAAGATTTATTTTAAACGAAATCGAATAATTCTAATATCATTAGACTAGTCTGACGCTCTTTTATAGCTGTTTAAGTTTTTAAGTATCTCGGTTAGTCACCTCCAACGCCGACTTTAGAAATCGTTAAGTATTTAAGGTAGTAAACTTAAATTTAATTATTAAAGTATCGAATATACGTTGGTGGAACACGTTTCACATACTTTACTTAAATACTTAAGGTTTTTAAGACGCTAAGTAGAGCTAAGTAAATGTTGGTGGAACCGGAGCAAGGTATCTTTAACAGCTTCGAGGAACCTGCGTGAGAAGAAATGGAACAAAAAAGAAATGATCCCACTTGTTGAAGATATTGTCTTTCTTCAAAAGCTTTTGAGGCATACAGCAAGTTGTCTCAAGAAATAAAGGAAGAAGACTCAGTAAAAGTCTGGTATGATTTGGAAAAAGTGGCACTATGCCAAATTATACTCTTCAACAGAAGAAGAAGCGGGGAAGCCTCCAGAATTAAGGTTGAAAGCTACCTTGAAATGAATAATGAAGTGGATAAAGACATTCTTAGTTCCTTGACACAGCTGGAGAGACAACTGTGTAATCATTTACACAGATTTGTAATCTGTGGAAAAAGGGGAAACAATGTTCCTGTTCTTCTCACCAATGAAATGAAAGCAACCATTGAATGTCTTGTAGAAAATCATTGTGCAGAAATTCCCCCTACCAACGGGTATCTGTTTGCTATCCCTAACAGTGAAAATTATGTTAGAGGATCCGACTGTTTGAGAAAGTTTGCCTTTGGAAGTGGAACTAAATTTCCAAACAGAATCACATCAACAAACTTGCGTAAGCATATTGCCACGCTGTCCCAGCTTTTCAATCTAAAAGAAAACGAGTTGGGACATTTTGGCCAATTTCATGGGGCACAACATTATAGTACACCGCGAGTAATACAGACTGCCAGAGGATACTATACAATTGACATATCGCCAGTACTTAGATATTTCCGCCCTATTGTTGATGTCGGGAGTATATTGGCAATAGTTTATATAACATAGCTTTATACACTTGCTGTTGTTTGTCGGAGGTATCATTCTGGTTTGATTGGTTGAAATGGATAAATGATTGACAACTGGTGACATGTTAATTGGCGAAAGTGAGCAAGATTTTGATTGCACTTGAGCAAGGAAAGATTAAAAAGCTACAAGGAAAGACCCTTGATGAAATGGAAACGGATTTGAATGGTAAGCACACATGTATGTGTAATACTGTCCCAAGCATCAGGAAAAAAATTCAAACCACTGGCCCAGGCCAGTGAACTTCAAAATATTGCTGGCCCGAATACTGTTTACATTACAGCATTCATGTCAAGACATTCCAAAAGACCGGTAAAAATTTCAATGTTGCTGGACCAACTGTTCGTTATTATTTCTGACTAGTGCATGATAAACAAAAATAAACACACACATCTTTTGCTGCATGAACGCTACTAAAATAAAAGAATACATTTAAAAGACGAAAATAACAACAACATTTCGTAGGAGCCTGGGCGCTTCATTGGACCAAATAATAATGTTAAGCCATTTTGGCCGAACCACCTCAATTTTCTTTAGCCAATTGTTTTTGTTTAGCCATTTTTGGCTAGACTTTTTAGCCACTTTAGCAGAATTTAATACAATTTCCGATTAAATATTTGTATAACTTTCTTATCTTACCAGTAGTATATATGTATATATTAAATCAAGTTGAATAATATTAATTCTTTGACTTACTGATTATGACATGATGTATGGAAACAGGATAATTAATGCACATCAATTAATATAGTTATATTCCCTATAGCACAGGTTTCACAAATACCAGTAAAATATAGGTCAAATAAGATTCTCTTGATAATATAATTCTAAAATCAATAGAATCGAGTAATTTCATATATACTGTGTTTGTGCCACTAGTTTGTGCACCGTAAAATCCAATTCAATTTTCATGTTCATTGGTTAATTACGCCCCCCTGTGGTACCATATTGGTATATTGATATCTTACGACAACATTACAAATGCAATTACTCAACTTGCTCTAATCCACGAGTGGAAAAAACTTCCCCAAATTCCCTTCCCGGGACCACGGCCGACAAGGGAGCCGCTAATTGGTTACCCATTAACCTCCAGAATCAGAACGAGGCTTACTTCCTATTTTCCACTCGTGCCGATTTCAAATGGATGGTAGGTAAATCGAGTGTCTCAAAGTTTGCTTTTCTCCACTTGTGTTGTGTTTATTAGTTTTATTTTTGTATTTTTATATAGTTTTACATATTTCCTATAATAACAGTTCGTGTTTATTACACGTTTCTGTCTTTCTCTTTCTATATTTTAGCGTGTAATGTCAGATGCGAACACGCTACTGCTGGTTGGGGAGTCGGGCCCTAGTCATACTACGGCCCCTCCGGACTCACAAGGCAACCCAACCAAGCAGAAAGTATCCGGCGAGATACTTCCTACAGTTGGAAAGGTCACCCGTACGAAGTTTCGACCTTCTATCGGTGATGTCTCCCAACCCGGCGAGATACTTCCTACAGTTGGAAAGGTCACCCGTACGAAGTTTCGACCTTCTATCGGTGATGTCTCCCAACCCAGCCATACGGAGTACCATACCCCACCCACTGCTGTTCACAGTAACAGACTGGCAGTCAGTCCGGGGGTCCATGGTTACTCAGATAACTCTCTGCCTCGTGGGTACACTGTCGGGCTGCACAACAGTTCTAAATACTCGGCCTCCAGGTCACCCTCCAGAGAGTCGAGACGCAGTGGCCGGTCTAAGAGCACCCGTCATCGGTTGAGTGACATCTCAAGCTCAGGTAATTCTTCTGTTTCAAAAAGTGAATTTTCTGGCTTCTCTAACTCGACCGAACGCCATAGGGGTAGGTCTCCCTACCGGCGTCATAGACACCGGAAGTCCGATAGTCGTTCTCATGGACGACATCATTCTCATAGACGACATCATTCTCATAGACGACATCGTCTTTCTTCCCGTGAACTGGACAACCTCAGGTCACTTTTGAGCTCTCCGGTTTCGCATTCTAAGAGATCCAGGAGCCGCTCTAGGTCTCATTCTAGAGTGGCTACCAAACGGGCTAGACGTTCCCGTTCTAGGGTATCACACCACAGAAGGGATCATTCCCTTAGTAAGTCAGCGTCCGTCGTGGACATATCCCGGGGTAATTCTCCCTCTGGTGCTAGCGTGCTTCAGGATCCACCCCATCCCCCCCTACCTGAGGAGCAGGTTTGTTCGGGGGTTTTATTGGATCCTACCACAGGCTTGTTTAACACGGGACATAGTGTGGCTTCTGAGCATCCCGATGACTTTTTTCAGGAAGTACCTCCTGTTGATGCAGTTTGGCCTTCCTTTTCGGAACTAATTGGTCTTCTTAAGGCTAGGTTGGGCCCCTCAGTTTGTCCTCCTGTAGTTGCACCTGTCGAATCCTTGGCTGGTGCTTCTGCTATGGATTATTTCGATGTACAACCTAACCTTTCTAAACCTGGTATTACCTTACCTCAGAGCAAACAGGTTTCTTCCCTGCTTTCGACTATTTCTGCAGAAGTGAGAGGCTCGGAAATAGTACCTGGGTCACCACTCCCTCAGTATCCTAAGGCTCTTCCAAAGAATAGGTACTTTACAGGTCAAAAACATTGGCTTGCTAACCGTAAGTTCTATTTACCCCAGGATCCTGTTCTTCCCTTGGATCCTCCCTTGGTAGATTACTCCATTCAGGACATTCTACAACCTCGGACTAGCCTTCCTTCTACTACCTCCATCCCTTTGACAGATGTGGTTACTTGGGACCGCTGGGCACGTTCGGGTGTACAGATGAGTTTCCATACTGATTTGTTTCTGTGTGTTATCCTCTCGATATTAAGAGACCCCTCTCCTTCACACGAGGACCTTATTGAGCTCCAGCGGTACATCCTATCTACCGCTAGAGCTAACATTGACTCTATGGATGTTTTCCTCAGAATGTCAGAAAGTTTTAGCCTCGTGAGAAGAGATGCTATTCTCAACCGCTCGGTCCTTAACGAGCAGTTGAATTCTAGTCTTAGGGTGCAGCCTATTAATTCTCGCACACTGTTTGGTCCCTCCTTCCCGGAAGTAGTCTCTCATCATAAAGAAGAGGTCAAATATTCTTCCTTCCAGAGGGTTGCGCTTTCTTCTGTTCGCCCTTCTAGACCTCCTCTCAGGTATCCCCCTAGGACCCCTCAAGCTACTGTAAGTAGGGCTCCTATCGCTACTCCAGCACCCTATCGTCCACAAGCTGTGGATTCAAGGGTTCAACCTAAGTGGGTTCCTCCCCTTAAGATTGAGTATAGGAAACAGTCAGGGAATCGTAGTAGGGGTAAGGGTAAAGTATGGGGAAGGGGAAGGGGTAGGGGCTCTCGGCCCTCTGCCCCATAGGGATGCCCACTCCGGATTTCCCCAGGTTATTTCCGGTTCGGGTCTTCCCTTAGGCATAAGGATTCCCAAACCGGAAATACCTACAGGCGGCAGGCTTTCTGCCTTCAGCCATGCCTGGGAAAATATAGCAGATCCTTGGTCACTCTCAGTGGTCCGGGGCGGGTATCTCATTCCTTTTCATGTCCAACCTCCTCTCACACGTCATCCTCCGGCCAGATTCGGTCCTCCACAGGATTCAGAGAAGTTTCTCATCCTGGATCAGGAAATCCAGAATCTCTTGAACTTACAGGCAGTGGAAACGGTTCTTCCCTCCCATTCAAGAAAGGGGTTTTACAGCCGTCTCTTTGTGGTACCCAAACCCTCGGGGGCTTGGAGAACTATCATAGACCTCTCTATACTAAACAAGTTCGTCAAAACCCCACACTTCAAAATGGAAACACTAGCTTCCATTCGGCTAGAACTACAGGAGGGCGACTGGGTTACCTCCCTAGACCTGAAAGATGCTTACTTTCACGTCCTCATCCATCCCTCTTCAAGGAAATACCTTCGGTTTGTCTGGAAGGGGACAACCTATCAGTTTCGAGCTCTACCATTCGGTCTGGCCCCAGCTCCCTATGTGTTCACTCGTCTGATCAAGGTCATTTGCCCCCATGTTCATCGCTTGGGTATTCGACTTCACACTTACCTGGACGATTGGTTACAGCCAGCCCACTCCAGAGATCTGGCTCTGTCGCACTCAAGGCGTCTGCTTTCTATAGTTCTAAATCTAGGTTTTATCCCGAACTGGGAAAAGTCGGATCTAATCCCTTGTCAGTCCTTCATTTTCCTCGGAGCTCGTCTTTCCCTACAAGACTCCCTCGTGGGCCCATCTTTGGACAGAATCCACCACCTACAAGAGTCCCTCAGGGTCCTATTGTTGCAAACATCAGCTTCAGCAAGGGAACTCCATTCCCTTTTGGGTCAGATGGAGTCAATGTCCAAACTTCTCCCACAGGGCAGAGTTCACAAACGCCCTTTACAGTGGGCCTTGAAAGACAGATGGGATCAGGCTACCCAATCCTGGGAATACCAAATCCAGCTAGGCCCTTGGTTCAAGTCGGCAACGCTCCAGTGGTTCGATCCAGTCTTCCTGATGGAAATGGTTCCCCTACACCCTCAAGACCCAGATTTACACCTGTTCACGGACGCCAGCCTTCTTGGCTGGGGAGCCCATTTGGCAGACCTTCAGGCATCGGGCTCCTGGTCCCTTTCCGAAAAGACCTCCCATATCAATCTTTTGGAATTAAAAGCAGTTTTCTTAGCTCTACAGGCTTTTCTGGAGGATATCCGAGGCCACTCAATCATGTTGGCCACAGACAATACCACAGTAGCGGCTTACCTCAACAAGGAGGGGGGATCCCATTCCAGGGATCTCTCAGATTTAGCCATAGAAATCCTCAAGTGGTGTTCCCAGGAAGGAGTCTTCCTGAAAGCACGATTCATCCCAGGGAAACTGAATGTTTTGGCAGATTCTCTATCCCGAAAGAATCAGGTCATTCAAACAGAGTGGAAGCTACACTCTCCAACGTTATCCCAAGTGTTTCGTCTCTGGGACACCCCACATGTGGACCTCTTTGCCACCCGGCTAAACAACCAACTTCCGACGTTCGTCTCCCCAGTTCCAGACCCCTTGGCCTGGGCAGTGGACGCCCTTGCTATACCTTGGCGGGGCCTGTTCGCCTATGCCTTTCCTCCACCTCCTCTCCTGTCCCGAGTACTTCTGAAGGTCCAGCGGGAAGATTGTCTCATCATATTAATAGCCCCACTTTGGACGGGTCATCCATGGTTTACAACTCTCCTATCTCTCATGGTGGCCACACCCCTGAGGTTAGCCCCCAGGCAAGATCTCCTGTGTCAACCTCTGTCACGGCTCCTTCATCCCCGGCCAGAAGTATTCAACCTTCACGCCTTTCTCTTATCCAACGACATCTGCAGGCGGCAGGTTTTTCTGAAAGGGTTGCCCATCGAGTCTGTACCGCTAGAAGGGCCTCCACTAATTCCCTCTACGAGTACAGATGGAAATTCTGGACTGATTGGTGTGTCTCAAGGTCACTGGATCCACTCCATCCCTCTTTGACCTCACTCTCAGATTTCCTTGTATCTTTATTTGAGGACAAATCTCTTTCTCCTTCTTCGGTTAAAGGGTATCGCTCGGCTATTTCTATCACTCTCAAAGAAATTACGGGACATGATTTCTCTGATAGCCCTCTTCTCTCTAACATTATTAAAAGCATAGAGTTAGAGAGACCGGCAGTTACCCATGTTACTCCAAAATGGGACCTTCAGCTGGTTCTCAAGACTATCTCAGGGCCTCCTTTCGAACCGCTTGATTCCTGCGGTAGGAAGGAGCTTACTCTCAAGACTATCTTTCTTCTAGCTCTAGCCTCAGGGCGTAGACGGAGTGAGCTCCATGCCTTACTGGGAACTGAAGACTCTGTGTCTTTTTCTACAAACGGGTCTTCAGTTACCTTACATTTCTTCCCAGGGTTTTTAGCTAAGAATCAGCGTCCTTCGGTTCCTAGCTTACCACTGGTTATTCCAGCTCTGCCCTCCTCCAGCGATACCAATTCTTCCAACCTCTGCCCAGTCAGGGCCTTAAGAATTTACCTGGAGCGTTCCAGGTCATGGCGACGTGGAAGAAAAAGGCTTTTTCTTCCACATTATCTGCATGCCAGTCGGGAGATCTCTATGGCCTCCATTTCTAGGTGGATTGTTGAGACCATTAAATTGTCCTATGCAGTACAAATGACCGATCTGCCAGATTCTAATCCTACAGCTCATGAAGTCAGAGCCTTGTCCTCGTCCTTAGCATGGTCTAATTCTATTCCCTTAGAGCGTATTCTTAAAGCGTGCTACTGGAATTCAGACAACTCCTTCGTTAGGTTCTATCTTAGGGACTGTTCCCTATTTAATAATGAATTGGCTTCTCTGGGCCCATTAGTTGCGGCCCAGTCAGTCATCGGAGTTTTGCTACCCGAACAGTCAGATGACTAGATCATTACTGTCAGTCACTAACGTCCGGGGTTTCGAACCACATTACTATAAGTATTAGTAACAGATGCATGTGTTGCTAGTACTAGCCTTACCAAATATTGTTACCGTTTATGGCAGGTTATTTTTTGCCATATGCATGTTGTTGTTGTTTTTTTTGTTTTACCTATTTTCACACAGTTATATGTTACTTTGTGTTTATAGCTTTATGACATTTACAGTTCTTTATATGAAACTTAAAACTGTTTATGCAAGTATCTAATTGGGATTTATTGATACTGGTTTCTAAAAACAATCGAATTAATACAAGCAATATTCGCCCTTTTTTAGATATGCTTGAAATTGTCGATTTTTCAATGGTGCTGGACTTAATTGTCCTTGACTTACTTGACAGACGGACTGTTTTACGGTACCAGAGTCTACATGTTATACCTTCGGGTCAGCTACAGGCGTATTATAAGACTCCTTCTGTTTGTGAATTTGACGTATGTGCCACATTCACCATGCTTGTTCGCCTTCGCTTCTTGAAATACATAGGGGTCTCCTCCTACATGTGTATCGACAACCGGGCAGGACCCTAGCATACAGGGGTGAGTGTTAGTTAGTTTTGTGTTTATGTTCTAATCTGCTCTAATTCTTTGATTATAGCAGATTTCGATCATTCCCTGTTGCCTGTTTCAATTTGTTTAAATTCCCTTGATATATTCTAACTTATCATAACGGGCTACTTATTCCACCCCAAATAATTTTTTTAAAGTCGCATTTGTAATGTTGTCGTAAGATATCAATATACCAATATGCTAAATTTAGTTAATTTTAGTATTGGTCTATTATACTTACGACAACATTATACTACCCACCCCTCCTTAATTAGAATTGGCGGAAAATAGGAAGTAAGCCTCGTTCTGATTCTGGAGGTTAATGGGTAACCAATTAGCGGCTCCCTTGTCGGCCGTGGTCCCGGGAAGGGAATTTGGGGAAGTTTTTTCCACTCGTGGATTAGAGCAAGTTGAGTAATTGCATTTGTAATGTTGTCGTAAGTATAATAGACCAATACTAAAATTAACTAAATTTAGCATGTTGGTGGTACCATCCAAAGTAGACGATCAAGTTTACATCCAAGGTAGAATAAGAGCACAGAGTCTCCTTCCACTTAGTTGAGAGGAACAGTCAGAACATGGGGGTGAGGATTTTGAATGCTCACTTTACATACTTTTTATCTTGATGTAAATGGAGAGGGTGCTTTCCTTTTTATGACATATGCCATTTTTTTGTGTTGGTGTGTTGTGAAACCCTTCAATCAATCAATGAATCAATCCAGCAACCAAGCATGTAAATTTACCCATGATGGAAAAAACGGATGACACAGAAATCGTTCTGTTTTGTGTGGCCTCGCATACATCTCAAACTAAATGGCCTGGTTTCAATACGTGAAAACAGATGACAATGTAATGTATACATATTTACATGTACGTATCATGAACTACTTTCTGTTTTGATTAACGGAGTTACAAAGTCATTATTTTAGCTAAAAGGCTATAAATCTTTGTATGAGAAAGGTTAATTATTACCATTTTGATAAGAGTTAGACGTCTTGTTTACGCGCTGTTTTGCATTGTTCATTAGCCCTCTAGCACCTTCGGCGCCGCACCTTCATTTTCATCTTACCAAACTTGATTAGATTGTTATAATCAATTAAGCTATAACTGTTTATATGAATAGTTCATAATGATGAGAAAAAGCAATTCTTGTCTGTTGCCTCTAATCGCCCACCTGCTAACTCGATGACCTGTAACCAATTTGAAACTCATATTTAAATATCCTAGCTACATAAAGTACAGTAGTCAACTGTTATAGTTTTCCATTTTAGAGGTCTTGGTCTATGTAAAACATACGAAACCAGTTAATGTAAAACATGCAAAACCATGTGGCTGGACCATTTTGACCCCATGGTCATGGTTTGAACAAACCTGAAACTGGACTCTAATTATTGAAAGTGACACAGTTGTTCAATTTAAGTTTCCCCCAATATCAGCCTATGTGATCCTCACAGCGGGGCTATTTTCACCCCCACTATGGTCATGGTATAAAGCTAAAAAGGGACTAACAAGTTGTAGAACTCCATTCTTGAAAATAAATATACTTTATAAACTCATAATTTGAAATTTCCCTAATAATCAGGATAAGTGAATTTAAGTGTGGAACAATCAGAATTTTTTTTAGGTCAGTTTTCTTGTGAAATAAGTTTAAACCATTTTATATTGATCCTCTTTCAGCCATGTTAATCCAACAGAGCCAGAAGGAGTTGGCAACATCTCTTTTAAAAAGACCCAGAGAATTAAAGGTACATACTTTTTACATAATTTTTCTTTAAATGGGGCGTCCGTGGCCGAGTGGTTAGAGTCCCTGACTTGCAATCACTTGCCCCTCACCGCTGTAGGTTCGATCCCTCAGGGGCCTAGGAATCTTTATGTGAGGAAGCTATCCAGCTGGCTTGCGGAACGTCGGTGGTTCTACCCAGTTGCCCGCCCGTGCAGGAAAATTGCCCGGAGGGGCACCTGGGGTCTTCCTCCACCAGTGGAAGCTGGAAAGTCGCCATATGGCCTTAGCTGTTGGTGCGACTATAAAATCCAATTCAATTCAATTTTCTTTAAATATGATTATCAGCTGACTGATCTAGATCAACAGAACTATCTGTCCATAAATGGGTGTTCGGTATCAATAAAGAACATGCCAGTTCTACTCAGTTATCTGAGTTCTACTCAAATGGCTGTGGTCTTCCTCCACCAATTTAACTGGGCACCATATATAACCTAATTGATGTGTTCAGAAATGGCATAAAAACACAATGCATGCATAATGCCTCTGGAACCTTATTCCATGTGCATCTCGTATATCTCCATACTTCAGCTGTCTGTCGCTGAATGTAGTGAGGTGCTTCCATGGCCAAGATAGTAAAGCTGTTACAGCTTTACGTCTAGAACTGTCATGCCTCTCACAATTGTGGTTCGAATCCCATTGAGAACATGTCAATTTTTACGGATGGCGGGAGGTAAGCATTACTGGTTCTTCCCAGGAATGCAGTGGTCTGCCTCTACCACAAAAAAATCGACCACGTAGAACTCCATTCCAAGTTTTTCATGAAATATTTGGATCACAGATCAGAGTTCCTTATTACCAGATAGTCACCAAGTGATACGTTCGGTAAGATATTAGGCAGGTCATTGTAAAATTCTATTACGCCCTGAGATAGTGTGTTCTCTTTAAAAATGTATTGAAATTGAGTTTTCGACCCGAATTATTTAATTTATTAAACAAGTTGGCAAAAATGATATGATGTGACTGCTTGCTGAGCATGCTATCATTTTTGCTAACGAGTTTATTAAATGAGCAAGAATGCTAGATTATCTTTTAATATCACATTAACACCCATTAGACATAAAAGTTTCACTGTTTTGTCATTGTTTGGGATGCTTGTTTCAGCCAAAGGTTTTTCAGTATTAACACGATAAATTTTAATAATATTTAATCAATTATATATCATTAGAACGAGAATTTATAGTTGTAAACAAAAATACCTTCGTTTTGAAAATCGGTTGAAAAATAAATATTTTACAGCCAAAATGATTTTTCGTATTTTCCCATGTAAATTTCTTGTTGCAGGGACAGCAAAATCTCAAATAACTATGTTAAACTTAATATTTTGCTATGAAACTTTCAGAGTGTCTTAATTTACATTTATCCAACACATTGAAACCATTTTTTTAAAAAAATAATCAAATTTTTGATGCAGCAGAGTTTTTTGCATTGAACTTTCCCTATCAGAAAGGACAACCCGTATTTTTTGTTTAAAACCAAATTTGAAAAATAAGGCATTTTTATTTACCTATAAAATGTCTGTTTCACTGATAAACAACTTACATAGATACTATTTGAATTTTGTCTGAAAAGTTTTAAAAAACCTGAAACAAGTGGCATGAACTATATTATTCAGTAGATCTATATAAAATAATTTATTTCATCTTCAGTTCCGAGAGTGCTATACAAGGAATTAATGAACTGAAAGATGAAATAAGAAGGCTGAAGAAAAGAGTCCGTGACATGGAGGAGGTTAACGAGACACCATCCAGTTTCAACCCATCATCTAGTTTCAGCCCGTCATCCACATTCAGCCCACCTTCAAGTTTCAGCCCACCATCCAGCCCACCACCCAGCTTCAGGCCATTCAGCCCGCCTTCAAGTTTCAGCCCGCCATCCAGCCCGCCACCCAGCTTCAGGCCGCTTCAAACTTCAGCCCGCCATCATCCAGCCCTCCTCAACTAACAGCTCTTGAATCTGCCAATGTCGGAGTTGAAATTTACAATGGCAAAACACTGCAGCCATTGGTGGATTCAGTGTGTCATGTTGATGCCCTTTTTAATTGTTGTCATGTGTTGTTGACCTCTCTATTCACTAGAGATTATATTGTCACTCATAGTGTGACAGAGCAAAAAGCAAATAATGCCTCACAACCGAAGCTGAAGTTTGATCAAAGGCTGTACAATGCCATGGTCAACGTTCTCAAAGAGAAATTTCCAGGTCTGAGAGACACTGAAATAACAGCAAAGGTCCATGTAGTACTAAAAAAAAAAAAGCCATTCAAATGGCAAATGGTTCGTCATCCCGCCGATGATAGTAAATCAACTGTCTAGGTTAACGCTAGCAGTAGCCAAAATAGCCAATGGCTCCTATTTTTTTTTTATTATTTGAAAAAGTCGTGTCTTTTTGCATTATGTTTGAAAATTTCATTAAATTGGAGTATAGTTTCATTATTTTTGGAATTTTGGCTACTAATTTTTAAAACTTTAGCACCAACCTAGATTGTCAATTATAGTTAATATTTTTCCTCAAACCTGTAACCTTAAAGGAGAATAGAAATTGTTAACTGTAAACTGTGTCAAATTTGTATTCTGTCCTATTGAATCTGCATCAAGCATTGCTAACCATGGTTGTGTATTTCCCAACCATGGCTGTGTATTTTCCAACCATGGCTGACCATGGTAAAAAACATGGTTGGCCATGGTATAAACAATGAATGACTGGCTAAACCATGGTTGACCTTGGTTTGACCATGGCTGACCCTGGTGTGACCATGGTTTTGACTTTGGTTGACCATGGTTTTGACCTTGGTTGACCATGGTTATGTTTTATATATGTCATAATTTGACCATGGTTTTCAGCTATGGTGCCATTTAGTGTTTTTGTTAAACCATGGTTATACCAAGGTTGACCATGGTTCAGCAACCAAATCACTATATTGTTATCTGCATACACACCGTCCAAGTCACTACATTGTTATCAGCATACACACTGTCCAAGTCACTACATTGTTATCTGCATACACACCGCCCAAGTCACTATGTTGTTATAGATCTGCATACACACAGTCCAAGTCACTACATTGTAATCTGCATACAAACCATTCAAGTCACTACATTGTAAATTCCCAAAGTTTAGGAATATAACCCATACCGTTAAAATTGGGAATTTTATGGCGATTTTTCATAAAATTGGGGGAAAAAATAATTGTAAAACATTCATTTAATAACAAAATTGGGGGAAAAAATAACTGTTAAACATTCATTTAATAACAATGATAACTGTATCTTTAAAACTGCTTTCAGTATACTAAAGCCAACAGAGGCATTTAAAGTGTTTCATTCTCAATACTGTCACTTATTGGCTCGTCATTGTACAATACAGTACAAGGTGTCTTTGCGTTTGTCAGTATCATAGCCCTAACAAACAAGAAATATCACTGTAAGTGATAAATGCCCCCCAAGGTGTCCTTTGACCTTTAAGTATGGCTTGACCTTCGAGCCATGGTCCTGGATTTTGTGCACGACACTTTGTTTCGTTGTGGTGAGCACTTGTGCCAAGTTATTTAAAATCCATCCATGCATGCAAAAGTTATTGACCGGACTCAATTTGACCTTTGACCTTTAAATGTGACCTTGACCTTGGGGTCACAGATCTGGATTTTGTGCACGACACATTGTCTTGTTGTGGTGAGCACTTGTGCCAAGTTATTTGTAAATCCGTCCATGAATGCCCGAGTTATTGACCGGACACCATTTGACTTTTGACCTCCAAGTGTGACCTTGACCTTGAAGACCTGGGTTGTGTGCGTGACACATCCTCTTGTTATGGTGATCACTTGTGCCAAGTTACTTAAAAATCACTGTGACGTTATGGTCTGGACACGAAATTGCGTACCTGTTTTTGACCTATAAACTTCAAGTGTAACCTTGACCTTTGAGGTACGGATCTGGGTTTCGCGCGCGACATGCCATCTTGTTATGGGGATCACTTGTGCTAAGTTATTTAAAAATCCCTGCAGGGGTTGTGACGTTACGGTCCGGACACGAAATTGCGTACCTGTTTTTGACCTATGAACTTAAAGTGTGACCTTGACCTTTGAAGTACGGACTTGGGTTTTGCGCGTGACACGTCATCTTGTTATGGTGATCATTTGTGCCAAGTTATTTAAAAATCCCTGCAGGGGTTGTGACGTTAGGTCCGGACACGAAATTGTGTACCTGTTTTTGACCTATGAACTTCAAGGGTGACCTTGACCTTTGAGGTACGGACTTGGGTTTTGCGCGCGACACATCGTCTTGTTATGGTGATCACACGTGCCAAGTTATTTAAAAATCCTTGCAGGGGTTGTGAAGTTACGGTCCGGACACAAACTGCGGAATGACGAACAGACAGACAGAATCCGGACAGACTGACAGACGGAAGTTGCGATTACTATATGCCCCCGAAAATTAAAAAAGTATTCATGTTATCATATTTTACAGTTGTCATATATGGTCGGCAGTGTTTTTTCTATGTCCCCCCCCCCCCCCACCCCTCTGTCATTTTGAATTTTCATATTTTTATGCCCCCGAAAAAATGTCGGGGGCATATATATAGTAATCCGCTCCAAGAAACTATGTTTATGAGCTAATTTGTAGGTCCCAGTAGGGTTTAAGGGCTAATTTCACTTATGACCTTAAAGACACATTTCCCAACGCTACTTGGTCAGTGAAAAAGCATGGGAAGCTTGAATATTTACAGCCAGCACGCTCAGGTATATAAATTGAGGCCCATTGTTATTTTTTTTTTATTTGTATAGCATTGCTATATCGAGGGTAAGAATAGCTTAACAACACTTTGTAATTTACTTTAATGAAAAAATATATGTTTATAATTTAGCTTTTGAATACAAAACTTATTTGGTATTTTTTAATTGTTTTTAGAACAAAAATCCCAGCACAACACAACACATATACAACATTCTTTAATGTGTTATTATGTGAACTGGTCACAAATGTATTTATTGGGTGGGCCTCATAATCTGAAGAAAAATTGAATATCACACTTTGCTCATGAAATTGTATGGCTAACAGTGGGTGATTTACAGTAACCTATAGAAATTCTCTCTCCTCCCCACCCCCCACCCCCCCCCCCCCCCCCCACCCCACCCCCCAAATACAATAGGCTCAAAATATGTCTTTAAAGACATCACACCAGAATCAAAAGATCACGGACATTTTACAGCCAGAGACGATCACAAACTTGTTAATCCTCTACTGTGGAAAATAAGTATTGAGGCCCTGACATAATTTTATATAAGACTACAATGTGCAATGTTTCTTACAATTGCTTAATGTTCATTTTACTGTTTCGAATAGAAACATTTAAATATGGCAGATTAAAAAGGTAAAATCTGCAAATTCAATTTATTTTATTATAACAAATATGTATAGACTGAAATAATACACAATAAACAACATTACAATCATGACAAAGTATCCTTTTTAGTCCCACGTATGTCCCATATATGTACACGATAGAAATGCAAGCATAAATAAATTTATACGCGAGCAGAGAAAAGACACAGTAAATCAAAATGACACGTGGCACGTGTCTGTGTCTATAGAAAAAAAAAAAAAAACATATCTTCAGGCGCTGAATGTAGGCAAGGCAAAACCTGGTCTGTTCAATTGTATGACAAGGTTGGACCTGTAAAAACTCACGTGCAATATGCAATGAGAAATTGCAATGGTGATAAAGACAAATTAAAATCTATGTTAGAGAATATTGTGCCACACTATGAGAACATGCATGACAAGTGTGAACCAGCATCCAGATGTAAAACAGATAAAAATTATGAGCCAAGTCGTATTATCATAACAGAGCCTTTTGCAAAACTCCCAAGAATTACATTTTCAGTATGGACTCTATGGAAACTCTTATTTAGTGGAATCTTTTAATAACACACTAAACATTTTTCACGACAAAAGGATAGGTGCTTGTGGTGATATACAGTACATTTTAAAAACAAACTTAGCTGTGTGTCATTGGAATGAAAATATTAGTTTGGACAACGCACGTCGATCATCCTATGGATAACGAAATCGAATTTGGTTAAGATGGGTCAGTTTATTGTTCAAAGACTGTATTTGGAGACCATTTTAGAAGACCCTATTAATGTAAGTTTACACATAATTATTATTAAATTAACAATATAATATAATTATGTTGTCTTAAACTTAACCAAAATTAATACTAAAAATATTGAAATTAAGTCATGCTGGTACTGTTACACATAACATTTAGAAATAATTAAATCGGATTTAAAATTGTTTGTCAGGGCCTCATAATATAACTGTACATACCAATCTCCAATTTTGCATGAAATTCTCGTACTTGTCACAATGCATGAAAAAAACAATCATAATTATGCCCCCACTTTTTCTATAGGATGGATTAGGCTGGTGTGATGTCTTTAAGCTCCTAAGCCTTCTGTAGATATTGTCAGAACATGGTTTATGGGGTAAGAAATCATTTTAGATCAACTTCGTATTTTTAGCTCCTAGGGATGGACAATTAAAAAAATGTCCCTGAATGGACTTGAATGGACTTGATATGTTCCAGTTACTTCCCTTTGACTATCTAAATAACATTATGAGCCAGGTACCACCAGGATAGACAGATTTATAGAAGTGTGTAGCAGACGAATTCCAGTACTTCCTGTCGGCCATTTTATTTTAGAAATGTGCTACTGATGAGGCTGAGCTCAGCTGTAAGGTGAGTATGTTTTATTGTATTTATTTCATTACTGTATACAGATTTAAGTTTTGCATTTTTTGAAAATATTGTTATAAGATATTTAAAAGATTTTATAAGATTTTTTAAACCATGTGAAATTTGTCCGTCGTTAAGTGATGAACATTTTGTCTTAGTCAGCATGGTCAAAAAGTTGAGAGCTATAGTGTAGAACTGAAGCAAAATGTTTGAAATATATGTTAAAACAGGTACTCATTCAGGCGCATATCCAGGCATACGCACGTACGCCAATGCGTACAATTCGTCAGCAAAAGTGAAAAAATAAAAGTTCTAAAAGTTCCAAATTCATAATTTTGATAGAGCATCATCAATAAAACTGACCAATCAGTGACCAGAAATAAGACCTACCTAATTCATTCTGGTAGGTGATAAACTCGGTCTTTATCCTTGATGTTCAACCAAGTTTACTGTTAAAATTAAGGTACCTACAATGTGGTTCTTTTAAAATCCTGCATATTTCATGCACATTCATGCAAACCGATTCAACATACCAGGGTTTTTTCCTTCTTTGGACGTGTCCGATAAACGGACCCGTTCCCAATCGCCAAAAAATAGCATTTTTCCCAATTTTGAGTAAAAAAAATAAAAAATTAAAACAAATTCCAGATTTTTCTTCCCAAAATTGTAAAATGTTTTAGAATAATGTTCTTAATCAAGTTTTTTACCGGGTTTTCGACGTTTCTTCTGCTTTTCTGTGTAAATTGAACAAAATACAAAAACAATTTTTTTCCCCCAATTCTGAGAAATTTGACCGGTCACGGACCCATTTCCAAAATGGTGAAAAAAAACGCTGCATACATATCTTTCAAAATCAAAATCTTGAAAATTATCATCTTTTTACTTGGTCAAAGATTTTTATTTTACTATAGAACCTAAGGATAAAAACAGAGTAACACAAATTTTATCACCTACTGAAAATAAGATAAAATCTCAACATCTCTGCAATGAAAAATTATGAATATGCAATAAAAACTGGGGGGGGGGGGGGGGGGGGGGGGGGGGGGTCTGAGGTGGGTATGGGCTAGTGTCAAAAATGCAATATTAACGCTGAAGCTTGAGAACTCATCATTTGCCTCCTAATTTTCAAAAATGTCTTGGGGGAGGCCCAAATCCCCCTCCCCCCTTCCCATCCCACATCTACCCCCCACTATCACCGTCGCTGCTCGGTTCGCAGCTACGCTTCTCATATCTGACGTACATTTCAAAATGCTCCAGGTACGCCCCTGTCATTTTAGGCTTGTCATGTCACATATACTTTTTCTTGACATAGATTGCAAAATCACACTTAAAATTCTGCTTAAATCATGAAACTAGGTCATTTGGCTTTGTAACGGAATAATCAGTAAAAGCCCAGTTGATTACAGCAATCAGCATTATATTAGATATTCCGTTTGCTTATGATTCTGAAGAGCTATGCCTGCTGTGTAAGTATAACCTTATGAATCTGAAGAGCTATGCCTGCTGTGTAAGTATAAACGTTTTGTTTGAAGCTATAACTTGATTAAATTTTATCCAATTTTTATCTCGACAATTTTGAATAATACTGCAAAGGAATCTGACATATACCGTACAGTACAGCTCAGCGAAACCCACACTTTACTCTTTCACGCCGAGTGAGGAATTTACAAATCACGAAAAGCTCTCCGCGTACTTACGCCACGATACTTCACGTAGACTAACTCAGAGTTTGCCAACTCAAAACTGCACAGGTAAACGGTGCAATATTTTTTAATTGCAGTCATTTTAATGCACAATTAATTTTTCAATAACTTTAAAAAAAATCGAAGCAGAAGACAATATTTTACTTTTGTTTTGGACAAGCGGATGTGGAAACATTCGAATGCACGGATTATGTATACTGGGTCACGATAGTTATATGGCGGTTCCTATTACCGGCTTCACGGCGACTGAACATAAAATTCAATTAGTAATTATTATACTGGAAATTATAATTATATTTTTAATTAATCGTTATTTGTAACAAATTTTTGTTATTAATACATCGATGAGTTTTTTAGTCAGAAATAATCTGAGCTGTCCTCAAACTTCTTGATCTTGCATTCATATATAATTCAAGGTAAAATTGGACAAACGGCAAGTAAACTTTTAAAGGAAGAAGTACTACCATCTATGAGGAAGGATAATATCAGTAAAATAGCTTTGAAAGATGACTTAATAATTGTATATGGGGACATCTGGCTGATAAAAACTTGAAAAACAAGTTGAAGAGAAAAAATTATGCCAGCTTTCATAATTATGAGGCTTGCTGCCAGACTGCTAAATATTATGAGAGCAGAAAGTGGACTGTCTGAAAACTCAATGTCTGACTTCATCACTTCATTCCACTTTGATTTGTTTGTGGAGTGTTCTTTGAAGGCCTGTGGTCTGAACACAGAAGAAGAACTAATGAATCCAAGTGTAGCCATTAAATAGGGCTTCGATATTGCCAGGATGGCAGCAGCCAAATTCACAATGTCTGTGAAAAATGGTGACTCTGCAAGTAAAAGGACGGCTCAAGACTTTATGGAAGTGGTAGAAATTGAATGGAGTACAAAAGTGACAAAAGCAAGACAGGTCTGTGCTTGTGGAAAGACAATTCAATAAAACAAGAGGTCAATGACCTTGAAGCTCTACTGATTGATTTTGATTTCAGGAATTAGTCGCTACAAACTTGTTTTATGCCATGGCATGGCCAATCTGAGATTTTGCTAGGATCAATTAGACATCGAGAGCTACATTCCTGGGAAGTTTCATGAAAATCCGTCAAGTAGTTTCAGAGGAGTAATCGCTACAAGTTTTCATTATATAACTCTATGTAAACAAAGATGGCCACTGGCAGCCATTTTAAAAGTTGAATCAAAATAATGTTTGACTCGGATAACCATCATGTCATGCTGTTCATTTTAGAAAAAGTCTCATATCAATATCACTTATAGTTTTCAAGAAGTAGTCGCTACAAACTTATTTTTTAAAAATCTATTTTTAGCTGTGGCGGTCATCTTGAATTTCTGGCCGATCTGAAATTTTTCTAGAATCACTAAGACATTAAGAGCAATATTCCTGTAAAGTTTCATGAAAATCCGCCAAGTAGTTTCAGAGGAGTAGTCATTAAAAGTTTTTACTATATAACTCTATGTAAACAAAGATGGCCGCTGGCAGCCATGTTTAACGTCGAATCAAAACGATTTTTGACCAGGACCAACATCATGTCATGCTGATCATTTCAGAAGAAGTCCCATATCAATATCACTTATAGTTTTTAAGAAGTAGTCACTACAAACTTGTAATCTGAAAAATTATCTTTAGCCGTGGCGGCCATCTTGAATTTCCGGCCGACCTGAAATTTTGCTAGGATCAATTAGACATCAAGAGCAACATTCCCGTGAAGTTTCATGAAAATCAGTCAAGTAGTTTCAGAGGAGTAGTCGCTACAAGTTTTCATTATATAACTCTATGTAAACAAAGATGGCCGCTGGCAGCTATGTTTAACGTCGAATCAAAACGATTTTCGACAGGACCAACATCATGTCATGCTGATCATTTTAGAAAAAGTCCTATATCAATATCACTTATAGTTTCAAGAACTAGTCGCTACAAACTTATTTCCCTTAATCCTCCACTACTCATATGACAGAAAATATAAAACACAACTATTTATATTTGTTGGTGTAAGTCGCAGGACTGACCGACTGTACGTACCATTTAATTCACAATACTTTTACAACCCATACAATCTAAATTCAAATCATAATTTCAATAACATTTATCTGAACCCTTACTATCTTTAATGTTATATCAACTGTTATTATAACATAAAATACAACTTGCCCCGAGTCCAATGACTCGTAATGATAATTTTTCAAAAAATAATTTACAATATTCTCTGACCCCGAGTCACGTGACTCCCAGTCAGGCACATCTAATCCTGAGTCAAGTGACTCTCCGTTAGATTTACAAACGTCTTAACCACGAGTCACATGACTCGCGCTCATACATCTACTTCTGAGTCCAGTTACTCAATTCTATTTGAATCCAGTGACTCTATATTATATTCCTGAGTCCAGTGACTGTAAATTCTATTTGTGAATCCAGTGACTCAATTATATTCTGAATCCAGTGACTCAATTCTACATATAATTTACAATACTTTTACAACACATACAATCTAATTTCAAATCATCGTCTCAATAACATCATTTATCTGAACACCTTACTAATCTCAGTGTTATATCAACTGTTATTGTAATATAAAATACAACTTTCTCCGAGGCTAATGACTCATAATGATAATTTTACAAAAAATAATTTACAATATTCTCTGACCCCGAGTCACGTGACTCCCAGTCAGGCACATCTAATCCTGAGTCAAGTGACTCTCCATTAGATTTACAAACGTCTTAACCACGAGTCACACGACTCGCACTCCTACATCTACTTCTGAGTCCAGTGATTCAATTCTATTTGAATCCAGTGACTCTATGTTATATTCCTGAGTCCAGTGACTCTAAATTCTATTTGTGAATCCAGTGACTCTCAATTATATTCTGAATCCAGTGACTCAATTCTACATATAATGTGCAATACCTTTACAACACATACAATCTAAATTCAAATCATCGTCTCAATAACATCATTTATCTGAACACCTTACTAATCTCAGTGTTATATCAACTGTTATTGTAACATAAAATACAACTTTCTCCGAGGCAAATGACTCAAAATGATAATTTTACAAAAAATATTTTACAATATTCTCTGACCCCGAGTCACGTGACTCCCAGTCAGGCACATCTAATTATGAGTCAAGTGACTCTCCATTAGATTTACAAACGTCTTAATCCCGAGTCTCACGACTCGCACTCATACATCTACTTCTGAGTCCAGAGACTCAATTCTATTTTGAATCCAGTGACTCTAAATTATATTTCTGAGTCCAGTGACTCTAAATTCTACTTCTGAGTCCAGTGACTCTCAATTATATTTCTGAATCCAGTGACTCACGTCTACATATAATTCACAATACTTTTACAACACATACAATCTAAATTCAAATTATCATCTCAATAACATCATTTATCTGAACACCTTACTAAGTTATATCAACTGTTATTATAACATCAGATACATACATCTCACAATAATCATTTTACAATTCTCTGACCCAAATCACGTGACTCCCAGTCAGGCACATGTAATCCTGAGTCAAACGACTCTCCATTAAATTTACAAAACTTTTTAGTTACACGACTTGCATTCATATACATCTACTTCTGAGTCCAGTTATTCTCAATTTTAATTCTGAATCCAGTGTTATTATAAACACCTTGCATGAACCATGCAAAACTTCAAAATATGAACCAATTCAATATATAAAATTAAAATATCTTATCTATTACAAATTCACTTAAACCTTTTAATTTCCTTAAAATAAATTTTACGTCTATAGTCAGCCGTACCTTTGACTGAATGCCTAACACATTCTTTTGTGCGTTGCACGTGCACTAACTGCAATGCCACCTATGATTACTTTTATATCAAGGGAAAGTAATTTTCATCTAATTCTTTCACAATCAAACGTTGAAAATTACATTTTTTAAAAATCTATTTTTAGCTGTGGCGGCCATCTTGAATTTCTGGCCGATCTGAAATTTTGCTAGGATCAATTAGACATTAAGAGCAACATTCCTGTAAAGTTTCGTGAAAATCCGCCATGTAGTTTCAGAGGAGTAGTCGCTATAAGTTTTTACCATATAACTCTATGTAAACAAAGATGGCCGCTGGCAGCCATGTTTAATGTCGAATCAAAATGATTTTTGACAAGGACCAACATCATGTCATGCTGATCATTTTACAAAAAGTCCCATATCAATATCACTTATAGTTTTCAAGAAGTAGTCGCTACAAACTTGTATTTTGAAAAATTATTTTTAGCCGTGGCGGCCATCTTGAATTTCCGGCCGACCTGAATTTTTGCTAGGATCAATTAGACATCAAGAGCAACATTCGTGTGAAGTTTCATGAAAATCCGTCAAGTAGTTTCAGAGGAGTAGTCGCTACAAGTTTTCATTATATAACTCTATGTAAACAAAGATGGCCACTGGCAGCCATGTTTAACGTCGAATCAAAATAATGTTCGACTCGAATAACCATCATGTCATGCCGATCATTTTAGAAAAAGACCCATATCAATATCACTTATAGTTTTCAAGAAGTAGTCGCTACAAACTTTCTTTTTTTTAAATCTATTTTTAGCTGTGGTGGCCATCTTGAATTTCTGGCCGATCTGACATTTTGCTAAGATCAATAAGACATCAAGAGCAACATTCCTGTGAAGTTTCATGAAAATCCGTCAAGTAGTTTCAGTGGAGTAGTCGCTACAAGTTTTCATTATATAACTCTATGTAAACAAAGATGGCCGCTGACAGCCATGTTTAACATCGAATCAAAACGATTTTTGACAAGGACCAACATCATGTCATGCTGATCATTTTAGAAAAAGTCCCATATCAATATCACTTAAAGTTTTCAAGAAGTAGTCGCTACAAACTTGTATTTTGAAAATCTATTTTTAGCCATGGCGGCCATCTTGAATTTCTGGCCGACCTGACATTTTGCTAGGATCAATTAGACATCAAGAGCAACATTCGTGTGAAGTTTCATGAAAATCCGTCAAGTAGTTTCAGAGGAGTAGTCGCTACAAGTTTTCATTATATAACTCTATGTAAACAAAGATGGCCACTGGCAGCCATGTTTAACGTCGAATCAAAATAATGTTCAACTCGGATTACCATCATGTCATGCTGATCATTTTAGAAAAAGTCCCATATCAATATCTTTTATAGTTTTCAAGAAGTAGTCGCTACAAACTTATTTTTTAAAAATCTATTTTTAGCCGTGGTGGCCATCTTGAATTTCCGGCCGACCTGAAATTTTTCTAGGATCAATAAGACATCAAGAGCAACATTCCTGTGAAGTTTCATGAAAATCCGTCAAGTAGTTTCAGAGGAGTAGTCGCTACAAGTTTTCATTATATAACTCTATGTAAACAAAGATGGCTGCTGGCAGCCATGTTTAACGTCAAATCAAAACGATTTTTGACAAGGACCAACATCATGTCATGCTGATCATTTTAGAAAAAGTCCCATATCAATATCACTTATAGTTTTCAAGAAGTAGTCGCTACAAACTTGTATTTTGAAAATCTATTTTTAGCCATGGCGGCCATCTTGAATTTCCGGCCGACCTGAAATTTTGCTAGGATCAATTAGACATCAAGAGCAACATTCCTGTGAAGTTTCATGAAAATCCGTCAAGTAGTTTCAGAGGAGTAGTCGCTACAAGTTTTCATTATATAACTCTATGTAAACAAAGATGGCCACTGGCAGCCATATTTAACGTCGAATCAAAATAATGTTCGATTCGGATAACTATCATGTCATGCTGATCATTTAAAAAAAGTCCCATATCAATATCACTTATAGTTTTCAAGAAGTAGTCGCTACAAACTTATTTTTTAAAAATCTATTTTTAGCTGTGGCGGCCATCTTGAATTTCTGGCCGATCTGAAATTTTGCTAGGATTAATTAGACATTAAGAGCAACATTCTACAAGTTTTTACTATATAACTCTATGTAAACACTGGCAGCCATGTTTAACGTTGAATCAAAACAGATTTTTGACAAGGACCAACATCATGCCATGCTGATCATTTTAGAAAAAGTCCCATATCAATATCACTTATAGTTTTCAAGAAGTAGTCGCTACAAACTTGTAGTCCCGTATCAGTATCACTTAGAGTTTTCAAGAAGTAGTCGCTACAAACTTGTTTTTTAAAAACCTATTTTTAGATTTGGTGGCCATCTTGGATTTAACATCAACATGAATTTTTGCTAGGATCAACTAGACTTCATGGGCAACATTTCTGTAAAGTTTCATGAAAATCCATTCAGTAGTTTCAGAGGAGTAGTCGCTACAAAAAAAGGTTTACGGACGGACAGACAGACGGACAGACAGACAGACGGACGGACAGACGGACGACGGACGCCGCACCACGGCATAAGCTCTGCTGATCTCTGACCAGTCGAGCTAAAAATGGAGGTGACCTGCCCAGCACTTACTTGACTGATAAAGAATGTAGGCGCTTCATGGAGTATATCTTCAGAGACATTCAAGCTAACACAGTTACACTGATGAAAAATGCCAGAGTTCTTTCAATCACGTTTGATGGGGCTACAGATGTGGCAGTATGTGAAAACGAAATAGTCTATGCCTGTGTTGTGGATGAAGGAATCCCAAGAAATGTCTTCGTCAGTATCATGCTCATGCTGTAGGTGTGGAATCGAGTCGGCTTTGGAGAGTGTTGACGCAGAAGGCTGGAACTGGAAGGAGAAACTGATTGCACGGGATCGGACGGTGCCTGCAGTGTCAACCTGGGAAAACAGCACAGTGTGACAAAACTCTTGAAAGATCAAGTTCCCCACCTTGTAACTATGCATGGTGTAAGCCATCGTCTGGAATTAGGTGCACTGGATGCAATGAAGGTCAGGGATGCAAAAGTATTTCTGGATTTGAGGTCTGTCCTCCTTAATCTGCATAAGCACTATCATTATAGTCCTAAAGCCCTGAGGGAGCTACAGATGCTAGCAGAAGCAATGGAGGAAAACATGATAAAGCCTGTTAACCTTCAAGGCACAAGGTGGATGCCCCATCTTAGTAGCAGTCTGAAGGTATTGCTAAAGCAATATTGTGTGTTTGTAGCTCATTTTGAAAACACTGTGGAGGGCAAGACTGGCACAGTTGATGTTCAGAGCCGTGCAAAAAACATACTTAGGCATTATAAAAAATCTTACAATCTTCTGCATTATATGCATTTCCTGAAAGATGTACTTTCTGTTTTGAGTGAGCTCTCACTTAAGTTTCAGGAAGATAGGTGTGGCCTTCCAGAAGCAACAGAGGCCATGGAAATTGCATGTCTACTGCTAGTCGCTCAGAAACACAGGTAGGGGGAAAATCTGCAGAAATTTCTTGACACCGTAGATGCTGAAGGGAAGTTCCATGGAGTTAAACTCAGTGAACCAACATTAACTCCAGACCGGTTGAAAGAGCGCCAGAATTCCCTTATTGACCTGGTCATTGATCACATCAACCAGAGGATCGGCGACAGACTCGGATCATCTACTGAAAGACATGCAAGTATTCTACCCAGTCAATCTACCTGAGACTGAACAGGAAACAGCCGTGTTTGGAGAGAACGAAGTGACTGCTCTTTGTGACTACTACGCACCAGTTCTGAATAGAATGGGATGTGACATTGAGCATCTGAAACGGTCAGAATGGCCTGCCCTAAAAGTGCACATGAGAAGACAACCAAGAAACATGAGTGTTCAAGAATTCTACAACAGGCTTTTCACCAATCCAAACTTAAAAGAGACCTTCAAAAATGTGATCATGCTAGTGGAGATTATTTTGTGCATCCCAGTTTCAAGTGCTGTGTGTGAGAGAGGATTTTCAGCAATGGCACGCATTAAATCAGATTGGAGGGCCAGCTTGAACATCCAAATGTTGAATTATCTCATGGCAATCTCATTTCAGGGTCCACATCCATCAGACTATAATGCTGAAAGGGCTCTTGCTATGTGGTGGCATGGTGGACAGAGGGCAAGACGACCAGGTTTTGATGATCCCGAGGAGATCATATAGGAACTGAGACTGATCTCTGAAAAAAAAATTGCTCTACTTGGCTGTGAACAAGTTGTTAATTACACCGATTCAATTTTATAAATTTGGCAAGTGTTAGATAAAAGATAATATTTAGCACTTTGTAATGTTTTCTCTTCTGATGTTTGTTTTTCATCATAGAGATGTTTCATTTCCTGTTTTATATATGACTCATTTCAAAGGTACATGTATCAGTAAAGCATGAAGGGGTAGCCAGCAATGTTAAGTCTATTAACAAGAAGTTAATCACAAGTGTTCATACTTTAAATATGATTTTGTTTTAATTTTGAGAGGTCAGAGTAAAAGAAAAGAAACTATACAATGGCTTTATAATATTGTTTATTCATAATTGCATCATACTATTATCAGTCCAAAACAGTTTATTAAATATAGTATTAAGCCTATTTAGAATAAATCATATTTGCGCATCTCCCCACACAAGAAACAAACGAGTTGCATAATAAATATAAGATTTTAATATAACTTGGTCAGGGCACATGAAACTTTGGTCAGGGCTAGTAGGTTCTGCATCTACTAGCCCGACGGGGCTAGTTAAAAAAAAAAATAGTGTTGAGGCCTGCCTCCCTGCTGCACAGTTTGTGGCCTTCCTGGTTTTTGTTATTTTTCACAACGGAGTAACTTGTACGCTTTGTTGTTTTCCATGTCACGAGTAAGACAGCTTGTTGTGTATAAATACGGGAGACTAAAATCAAAATTATCAGCATGTATCTCGGTCTTTTATAAAAAAACATTTATGTAAATATTGGGAGTATGCTTTAGTTCTTATTTAATGTAAATTTGTAATAAAAATATATATATATATATATTGTGCAATTAATGGCCATTAGGCATAAAACTTCACAAAGAATATATTAAACGTCAAAATAAAGTGGACTATGTATTTGACAGTGAAACTGAAATTAAAATGGATTAAGAAGGTTGAAAAAAAGTAAATATCTGTCTTTGCAATGCTTGCATGCAAAAGCATATCTGCATTCCATGAAACTAGCTATCATTCATAGGGACCGCAAACATGCCAACATCTATGGTTCTCTTCTTACTAAGATCTGTGACCTAGGTGTGAGTATGGTCAAGGCAATAAGCACCTTAACAAGCATTTAAAATGAAGGCCCTATCGTCTTAACAAGACAAAAGTTAATGACGGACAACTCGGCATCCCATAAGCTCTGCTGGCCTCCGGCCAGTAGAGCTAAAAACACTATTAAACAAAAATTATCTTGATTTCTACTGTCATATAGACTAATACCACACTAGAAATGGAGTTTCAGCAAACTCTTAATACCTAATATCGTCCTAGATTTTAACCTTATTTTGGCAATGAAGAGCACGCTAATGTACTGGTATGCATGCTTTTTCCACTGATAATTTTGATACATACTGAGCATATTGGTTCTCTTTGACTGAACAGCATTATTTGTACCATAGCACTTATGGTTTTCATTTGTTCTTGCTTATGATATAATTGTCATAAACCTGAAGGTCGGAGCCTAAACCGTGCTATAAATGCCAGTATATTTCAGCTGTGCTATAAATGACAGATTCGGCAGTTATACCATGGTCTACTCAATTTTACGCGCGCGTAGTTGTAATTTACACACAACCCAGTCTGCGAAATAAACGCATAGTCCAAGCCCGAGGCTATAACTTTTTCGTACGGACTATCAAACTGCTACATAGTCCGATCGGACCATTAGATAAGAAATCTTTAAAACTATTTATCTGACCTGGAAATTCCGCGAATATCAGGTTATCAGACGCTTCGGACTATCATTGAGTAAAAGCTGGTGTTTTTCCATCAATAATTATGAGCGTCTGCGCGAACGAGACACAACGTTAGTAATTTATTCCCTAGAGGGATATGTTGAATTCGGGATATTGAATATCCAATCAGATTGCAAGGAAACCATATGCACTTTCGTAACCGTGATTTTTACATTGCTTGTTTCCGTAAAATGTTTCGGCCTAGTCAACCTAGTAAGCAACAGCGATTCCGTGACTGTTCGGATTTTACAGAAATCAACGCAGATTTGTTTTCAACATGGCATACTTTCTCAAATTGTGGAATGAAAATGCTAAGCCTGGAGAAAAAAAGAAAAAAGAGGATCAAAGATGTCACTGATTCTAAAAAAAAAATTGAAACTGTATGCACATATTTTGCTGATGTTTTACTGTTTTTAAAAGTGAAAAATATCGGCTAAAGTAGTGGTAAATTCGGATGGTATGTATTTTGGACAAAATTCGTTCTGAAACAGATGTACCCTTTGTATTTCAAAGTACCAATTATTATAGGATCTCTTATGGGTTGTTGTTAATAGGCTTTATTAATTTTAATTTTAGGATAACACATTTAAAACTTATGGGGAAATGGTACTTTAGGAAGGAAGTTATTGATCTATTATTTTAAGAAATCCATTTGCTTGACAGGCATTGTTTTTACAATATTTAAGCAACATTGTAGTGCCTTAAAATAGACTTTTACAACTTTAAAATGAAATTTAAGTTCGTAGAGGGTTTGAGGGTGGGGATGAGGGGGGATGTAAGGTACATGTGCCTAATAAACTTAAATTATCACAGTGGGATATATAATTTAATTTTAAAATTGTTTGAAAGTGCAATAAATGATGTTCATGTGTAAAAAGTGATAAAGACAAGTTTCAACCCTGCAGAATTGTAATTATAAAAGAATGATGCGCTGCCTGGGGATTACCCTATCCCTAATTGCCTAAGTGGAAAAATAAAAACAACATGCCTTCAGAAATTTCTAGGGAGAACCCTGAGTATGAAGAAAAAGAGTGTTGTTTGCAAAACAATTGGTTAAGTGGGCGCCCGTGGCTAAGCCACGAAAATGATAAATTGTTTTGTAAAACTTGCCAACTAATTTCTTTTCCAACAAGTCAGTTCTTTAGTTTCGGACTATGAAATTCCCTTTCGGACTATACCATTTTCTTAGCATGATAGTCCGAAGGACTATAAGGCTAAAAACTTTTTCGTGCAGACTGACAACCTGTCAATCAAAACGACTAAACCACTACCAAAACAGCACTCCTTGACATTGCATTTGCCCAATAATATACAAAGGCAATAGACTGCAATAATCAAACATGGGTCATGCTCATGCTGCGTGATAGTGCTATTTCTTGATTGGATCGAGCTGTTATGTTTACTGAAAACTGCAATGCCCTAAAACTTCTTGCACGCGCGTACTTGGATAAATGGCTAAGGTACAAAACATTTATAGCATATTTATCTCGTATGCGATTTATACTGCACTCGGGCCTACGACCCTCGATAAGCAGTATAAATCGCAAATACAGTCAAACCTGGTCATCCAACCACCTGGTTTAAGCGCCCACCTGCCATAAGCGACCACTCCCGCCCCTCCATCACCCCACCCCACCCCACCCCACCCACCCACCCTCGACGAGTTCTGCTATTAATTGATACTGTATTAAGTGATCACCTGTCTAACGCGACCAACGACCGCATATTTTCATACCAGAAGACCGATTTTATGATCAATTAGCGACCGCCTTTTTCTTCTTCAGAAAATCAAACTGAAAATCAAAGGACTGAAGGTCCTGAGAGTCGCCAAGATTGAACAGTGTCTGTCTTTTTGGTGAGGTTATAAAAGGTTATGATAAATTTTACAGGTGTGGCGTATTAAAATGAAATGTTGCTGCTTAGAACATGAGATGTTTTTGTACTGGAGTGAGCGAGGTGAATTGATACATGCGTTGTTAGGGACTTGTAAAGAATCTGTGTCTGTATTGGTTCAACCCAGCAAAGCATGGTTAGGTTAACTGACTGGCGTACATAACGGAAATACTGTTGATAAATCAGACACTCGAGCATTTGTTCAAAGGAAATTAAACAGATCGATTGACCTGCTGGTTTTATTGAAGGTTATATGGCGCCTAACAGAAATGAACATGCCTGGCTCATCCTCGTGTACATCAAGATAAAATATGGAGAATGGGCCTAGAACCTTCTCACCTGCAGAACTGCAGAGTTGCTGCAAATTCTATTGTAGACACTCCATTTATATTGTAGCCACGTTTATTGTTTTTCTGCCACTGCTCTAGTGATTTGAGCGAGATGGCACCTGAACCAATGCGGGGGTCATGATGAAGACCTTTAATGAGCATGAACAAAAAATTATAAAGTGAACATGAATTTGTGGGGTGGGGGGAGGGAGTGGGGTTCTACCCCTCTGCCTTTCCCTCCAACGTGATCTGCAGTGGTGCTATTCTTTGCCCCGAAACCACACGGGGCCTGGTGGTTTTATGTCCAAGTAGAAAATTGTAAGACTGTTCATTTTGACAAGATGATATATTCCTGACAGAGATACTGAATTTAGTGTTTCATCATTATGCCAGCAAGGAAGCATTTTGTCTTTGTATCTATAGACATCAATTCTTTGCCCCGAAACCACACGGGGCCTGCTGGTTTTATGTTCAAGTAGAAAATTGTAAGACGAACATTCTGACAAGATGATATATTCCTGACAGAATTAACGAATTTAGTGTTTCATCATTATGCCAGCAAGGAAGCATTTTGTCTTTGTATCTATAGACATCAGGGTGGTATGAAAGAAACAGAAATGTAGTTCTGTTGTTCAAGTTTTTATTTTAATTGCGAGTACTTGGAGTATGCAAATTGTAAACAGAAATCAATATAACTGGTAGATAAACATATACTGTTAACTGTAGAATATCTTGTAATTTTGTTGTATATATTAAGGAAAACAAAGAAAATAATTAGAAAGAGAAGTTGAGCTATATAAATCCTTCTACAAGAAAACGAAAGGTTAAAAGTTATTGCAAAGTTAATCAACAATTAAAGCAGTAAAAAATATATCAATAAAAATATATGAACTGTAAACAAACAAAGAAGTATGGTCAGTATCTGGTATATTGTATTTCCTTCTGATTAATGCATCAACTTAATAAGTGGTGAAGAGCAGTAAAACACAATAGCATTCGCTTTATTTACAGCATGTCTAAAACATGGTAAAAGCTTGTTAGAGACAAGATGAGCAAAGCCACAATAAGGTCGAATGACCTGGGTACGAAAGGAATTAATTTTTCAAAGGCCTCGTTTTTTATTAAAAAGCACGGTTTCATCCTTTATTTAAATTGTTCTGCATAACATTCCACCAATGGGATGAAGTATCTGGGCACACAACATCGAAAAAAATATTTTTTCTAATTTTCGAAAAATGCTTGAGACGGAATTATCTTTTGCAACCGCGTCGGTTTTGGTCTTCGAGTGTATGTTCCAACAGATTTCCTGTTGATACACTGTGAGATAATTATTTTTTATTGAATTCCAGCAAGGAAATAAACACTATATGGGTAAAACATTTGGATTTTTCTTCTTTTTACCGTAATGCAAAGATTGCCGTGACTGTGTCCCTTTAAACTATTTGATTTGTTTACCTTGTTGTTGTTGGTAGTAGAAATGAGCACTTCTTGACAAATTCTTTTCATCAACTTTCTCAAAGTACTAGGCACAATAACTACAATATTTACGGACATTTAGTTCCCAATTTGACGGTAAAGCTCATTATCTAGGTCACGCTGTAGGCCACTCATGAGCGGCATGTTTAGCTTACTGGTTTAGAAATTGGGACGGAAAATGTGTTAACTGATTGCCTATTTTTCGTCAATGATTGTTCATTTTCAAATTAATGGTTCTGAATGAATGGATAATTATCGAGTTTCTGCTGCACTATCGAATGAAATGAATTAATATTAATGAGATGTTCCAACATCCAGCTAACTATGCTATTGAAACTTTCCATTCATTAAATATTTATACGTGTATTATTGCGCATAGTATTTCGGTACATTTGCAAAAAAGACATGTATATACTGTATACAATGACAATTATTCACAATCAGTAGTTATATTATTCGGTATATATAACGTTCAGGTCAGTCACCTTATGAAATTAAAGGAACTACATTCTTGAAGTGCATTCTCGAAGTGCGTCAAGCTCCTCGTCCAAAAACTGGTGTATTAATGTGCATAATATTTCGGTACATCTACAAAAAAGACACGTTTATGCTGTATACAATTACAATTATTTCACAATCAGTAGTTATATTATTCGGTATACATAACGTTCATGTCAGTCACCTTATCAAATTAAGTTGTATTTGCGGCAGTTAAAGGGGACTACATTCTTGAACTGCGTAAAGCTCCTCAACCAAAAAGTCCAACTTCAGAAATTACAGTATACATGACTCCAAAGAGTCAGCCTTGCTCACGCATGGCGACTCAAAAACAAAAACAGTTTAGCTATCGGTAATTCACACAGAAACGAGATCAAACATAAATTCAACAATAACCTCATTAGCCTTTGTAACCATCCCCCTGTTGGAGAAAAACACAAATCTGAGGAGGACTATCCCAAAAATCATTGTGATTAAGTTTCATCAAAATCCTTCAACCGGTTTCAGAGAAGATGTCATTTTTAGCCTTTTCCTATATAACTCTATGTAAACTTTGGGTTGATTGATTGAATTGGGTTTTAAGGCGCACCAACACATGAAAAGGTTATATGGCGCCTAACAGGCATGTTCAACAGGCATGAACATGCCAGGCTCATCTTCCATGTACATCGAGATAAAATATGGAAAATGGGCCTAGAACCTTCTCACCCTGAACTGCAGAGTTGCTGCAAATTCTATCGTAGAAACTCCATTTACGCTGGAGCCACGTTTATTGTTTTTCTGCCACTGTTCTTTTGATGACAGCGAGATAGCACCTGAAACAATGCAGGGATCATGATGAAGACCTTTAATGAACATGAACAAAAAATGATAAAATGAACATGAATTTGTGGGGATTCTGAATATCCCTCTGCCTATCCCTCCAAAGGGATCTGCAGTGGCCCTATTCTTTGCCTCACGACCAAACGGGCGCCCCCGGGAACCACACGGGGCAACTTTGGGTTGACGTGGTGGCCATTTTGATTATTCGACAATAACGAAAAACACAAACTTGATAGAGGCCAACTCAAGCAACATATTCATGGTATTTCACAACAATGGAATAAGTGGTTTCGGAGATGTCGTTTGAAATTTGGTAACTTTTCTAGTATCAACTATTCTTTACTTTTCATAAAGGGAACACTCCAATTAACAACTGCTATTTTTAAGATTAACTAATTCCATTTATGTCCCATACATGGTTGTTTATGTACATTTGGAAACCACTGTCTGCAATGGTTGATAATGCAGTCCGGTACGATTCTCTTCGGTGCCATGCAGTGTCGCCTTTTTTTGCAGTGGTCTTCTTTCGGAATTGAACTGAATTGGGTTTTAAGGCGCACCAACACATGAAAGGTTATATGGCGCCTAACAGGAATGAACATGCCATTTACAGGCTCATCCTCCATTTACATCAAGATAAAATATGGAGAATGGGCCTAGAACCTTTTTACCTGCAAAACTGCAGAGTTGCTGCAAATTCTATAGTACCCACTCCATTTACAATGAAGCCACGTTTCCACATTCACATATGCGGCGTGTGACAGTGTGTTTGTGAGATTGCAGTGTTGTATTCTACATCTTGAATAGGTTCCATGATAAACGCATTGGTACTTGGGCGATCAGCATAATGCTGTAACCTTTAGCCCGCTATGAATGTATAATGGACTGTCCTTTCTTTAAATTTAGACCATTCCATTTATGTAACAAAGGGGTGTTTTGGAAAAATGACTGATGAGCAGCTGGACATTGTAAACCCCGATCAGCCCGCGAGCAGGCTAATGGTTCAGAAGTAACTTGGCAATTTGTCATTGGAACGAAAATATGGAGAATATTTTGAAAGAAGTAACTTTCAAATATAGAATTAACATTTGGAGAAGATGGAAAATTCATTGTATCAAGCACAGATTTGGAGACCATTTTAATAAAGATTGTATGAGAAATTAAAACAATTAACTTGTCTTTTATAATATTATTAGATTCTTATGCGCATACTCGTCTTATTTCAAAAAACTTTTACATCAAAAATTCAATGCTATGAATTTTTAATTACGTCTGAGGAAAAATATAAGCAGTTATATTGTATGGACAGGCCTCAGAACCAGTCATAAATCTGAGAGTAACCCATTTTCCTCATGCAGAACTACGCCTAGCAGTCGATTACTGCTATCTATGAAAATATGGGTACCCCCAAATACAACAGACTTGTATTAGGTCTTTAATGGGAAGGAGAATAATATCAACTTTTACTTAATTCTACACAACTTGACTTGGTGGAGAGTTAAACAAGAGGCCCAAGAGGGCCTGTGGACGCTCTACTAGCTAACATGGCTCTTAAATAATAACATCAATGAAGCGAGTGACTGCAATTTACATTTTTTTTGAAAGTTTTGGCAAAATACAGCATTTTTAACTAAATCAAGGTCCATAACTAAAGAATCTGATAAAGTTTGGTAAAGTGAAGACTCTACCGTATTAACAAGGCAAAATATAGCATTTTTAACTAAATCAAGAGCCATAACTTCTCAGTGACTGGTCTTATCTGTCTAGTTTTCGAACTTCGACAATACAGTAGGAACGCCACGGACCTATAACATACCAGTTCTGTTCGCATTTTAACTCCGCGAACATGGACTATTTCTTTGTATTTTACGGACTATTTTACGAATTTTCAATTAAAACAGACGCCATTTTTTTACACCCGAAATTGGGCGCGCTACCTCAGCGAGCACTACGGGTACCTATGGAGTCTAACAACACGCGTACAGTGTTTCATACCATAGATTATGTAAAAACTAATACCTTACCGGACGAAACAACGTCCCATTATGTGTCAACACGATGCAGTGTTGGTGACTGACAGGTCACCGTGACATAACTTGACACGTGAAATTGACATGTTGGTCAAATTGGATTTGGGATTACTGTCTGCTGCTAGAGGTCCATGATCAAGGTATTTGTTTTATCATTAAAATGTGTTTGTTAATAAACAGTACACACCACTTTTAGATCGTACATATTTAGACATAAGCCAAATATAGTGCCTAAAAAAGTGGCGTATACTGTATAATAGAAAATTTATATTTTTCGTGTACTCCGATCTTTCCAGTAACTGGATGTACTGTAAACTGTAGAACGTTTCGTGGAATAAAACAATTACTAGTAGAAATGCTATCAATGTCCCCCGCACCCCTGCCCACCCAAGTACGGTTGATGTGGGGAGGATGGGGGTGGGTAGATGGAGCTTGAATACCGAAAACAAGGAGGGGGTAAGGAAACTAGACACCCCCTCCACCCCCACCCCTCAGATTCATGAATGTAAATTGTTAGCGTTGTCTCTTTATCGTTATGTTATCCCCATTTCCTCGCACATTCGTGAATACATACTCGATACAACTACCATCGAAATAATGTAAACAGCCATTGACATGTCAGATTAGTATTTATGTACAGTAACATAGATCTACATACACATATGTGTACATATATATCCATGACAGTTAGTAGAGTTTTGAGTTTTCCTTTATAAATATGTTACATTATGTATAACAAAGGATAAACTCTGTCTGTTTGATCATTGACATTGGATTGATGTTGTTTTTCAGAGAGGCCTCAAATGTGAATCGTGCCCTTGAGCAATTCTAAGTGAATTGATACTGACGACTTCAGAATGTCCAGCCGAGTTAAATGCCATTGGATCATTTTGAGGTGGGAGCCCTTTTAAAAAATGTTTACACTTGTGTAGTTCTTTAAATGGAGCTTGTGTTATGCTTGCACGGTGCTGTTCAAAGTTACAGTAAAAAATGTTTTCGGTGATAATGCAGCGTGATTGTCATATGAGCTCGTGTAAACTACATGTACTGGATACATGCGAAAACAAGTTGTGTTAAAGGGACACTAGGCAATCTTTTTTTTTTTTAAACTTCTGGAGTTTCGGTCAATTTTTCTGCATAATTTGCATTAGGGATCATTAATAGTATTTATTAGAATAGTTCAGAACTGTTGATAACAGTGCACCTATAATATAGTTAAGTATTTGATAGAATAACGAAGACAAAATGAAACACTTTTATTTAATTTTTAATGCAGGCAGGTTTAAATTTAAAATGTTACCAGGTTAACAAATGGAGATGCTAATGTTAATGCTTGATAAATACTTCAAGAGTGCCGTGTGTCCCTTTAACATGAACTAATTACAATATTATTATGGTCTATGTGATGGGTCCCCAATTTATTAAAGGGACACAGAGCAAATTTTTCAATCTTGTGTCTGTTTTACACATTTTCACATCAGAACAGACCACACATCTACAAAAGTGTCTTCTCAACTGCCCTATTTAATCGTGTTTTATTACTAAAACTAGCGGCATCACCAGGTTTTGATATAGAAAATAAATAGTTGTATATTAATGTTTTCTCCCCATGTAAAATGACCTTACTAAGTCATTAAAGTAAAATATTCTATCAACAAAACGTGTAAAATTTAACAATTTTAGATTTTTGGCAAGAGTTGTATTTTATTCCCCTTCTAGTAAAAATGGCTTATAGAGCATTGCACCATCTGTCAGATTTAACTTCCCTTATAATAGATTCTTGCTGTAGTACTGTTGGGTGAAAAATACATTAAAATTGTTCTGTAATCATGTCAGGTCAATCATATACTCGTATGATACACACTGTAATATGTATTGACCCTTTATTTGATGTGCCATTTACTCAGTTTTGGTCAAGGGACGTTTATAGCATATCGGCTTTGAATCCAGTGAACACGGATTCAAGTCTTACTGGCGCTACTGGTTTACTTCAATGTATCCTGCTAGCCCATTGTGTCAAACTGTCCCATTCCCTTAACATGCCCTAGCTCCCCCTAGCAACACCTGATTCAAATTGAATACTGTACGCGACTTTATTTTCTTTCAGGCTGCACGTCATGTGGAAGAAGACTCCATGTACACCACTGGCCAGAGTCAATGCTGAAGTTTATGTTCGCTTAATTATTTGCTTAATAAAGTATACATATGAACTAAAATATTGTCTTTATAAATATGTCTTCCACCACAAAGTGGTAGGTGAGACAGATTATATTTGGCTTTTCCGTATGTCCGTCACAAATCTTGTCTGCGCTATTTGTTGGATTTTTACGAAACTTTGTAAGAAGCATCAGTATGTGCATATCAAATATTGAAGGTCAAGTGCGCCGTGACCCAATAATGATCATGAAAAACCTTGTCTGCACTGTGCACTTCCCCAGAAGCAAATCTCATCAAAATTCATGGTTTGAGTGCATTTGGTGAGAGAATGATGCCTTTTGATTTTGATGTCATTAGGTCAAAGATCATTGTCACCGTAACATGATAATGTAAAATGTTGTAAACTGAAAGTCACATATCATGAACTTAATGGATGGATTGCTTCTGGCGAGAGGGTGATCCTTTTGAATGTGAGTGGGTCAACGGTCAAGGTCACAGACCGGATAATGTCCGTAATGAAACTTTAATTTCATAAAACGTCATACTTTGACTGCCTTTGGTGAATAATCCCTGTTTATTTTGAAGTCAGTAGTTGAAAGGTCCGTTACCATGACCGGAAAATGAAAAGTCTTGTCCACACAGTTTTTCCTTTTACCTAAAGCAAATTTCATAAAACTTCATTGGTGGACAGTGGAAAGAGGATGATCCGTTTGATTTTTAGGTCAAAAGTCAAGTTCCTGCTGACATCCATTATCAAACATTTATAAACAAGGATAAGCATATGGTACAACACACATGTTATAATATAACTATATATGCCCTATAAAGATAACAGACCCGCACTTTTCGGATTCACGCGTACAGTGTTTCACAACACCACAAACCATTGACATAATTTCATGTCCACATATTTATGTCATGCAATCTTCGAGTTTACACAAAATCATGTTTGTTACTGACAGTAGCATGTCTGTTACTCGTCAGTCATTTACTCGAGTCGCCCCCTCAGTTTCAAACGAACAGTTAAAAGAATATACTTCTTTCTGCCAGTTAAACTTATATTAGTTTATCGCTTTTTCTGATTTCGAAAATTAACTCTGCAACGTATCACGATTTCATTTTCCGATATACCGTTGCAACATTGTAAAATAAATTGGGCACTCTGACATTAACCCAAAGCATGTATAGATAAAAAAAGACACATACGGGGCGGGGGGGATGAAAGAACTTGCCTCCGTTTTTTTTTTATATTTTACATATCTACAGAGAAAAAATGTATTTACGCGTACATGCTTTTTTCTGTTCTATAATGATGAAATAAATCGAATTTGATTAAAACTGCGCATTCGCAGCTATATACAACTTAATCAATACGGTATAGAGGGTGGTGGGGGTGGCATGAAGGGCGGGGTTGCAGGGATACTACCGTAATGGTGTCCTTGAAAAAAACTGCGAAAATTCTACTCTAATAATTCATTAAATACAGAACAATGTTGAAATCAATATATCTCTTAAAAAGGATTTCACAATTTCATGGTTTTATATCCCGCGTGTACATTAACTTCGAAAGGCGATTGTTCATATTTTAGCGAACACGGTGTACTTTGTTAATTTTGGGGGAAAAAAAGTACTTTTTTCTGATTGACTTTAAATTTTGGTTTTTAATAGTAGACATGTCAATGAACACTTTCAAGAAAAAAAAATCATTCTCGTTGTTAAAACTTCATTTTTTTGCAATTTTTTCGGATTCAGAAAATTAGCACTGCAATATATATTTTCACCATCCTCATTTCCTTTCCCGACGTACCGTTGCAATTTGGTTTGTTAAAACCTATTCCGAGCGCTCCGGCATAAACCAAAAGCATGTATAGATCAGAAATTTAATCTGGAATGCATGGATACATACATTTGAAATATATGTATTGAAATAATGGAATTATTTCATTTTTGTGTACCCAGTCGCGTCTGTAAATGTATATGCATTATGCCGTCTTTGCATGGGTCATGTTAGTAAATTTTGGGGAAAAAAAAGTACTTGTCTCCGATTTCATTAACATTTTGCATATGGACAGAGGAAAGATTTATCTATGCGTACATGCATTTGTTTTTATTCTCGCTTCTAAAATGACGAAATAAATCGATTTTGATTTAAAAGCGCATTGTTGGCAATTTAAACCTTAAAACAACCTAAATTCATCCCTTGGAAAAATACCTTTCACTATTAATGGGAATTCCACGAAGTGTACACCAATTATGTTCGAACAATGTAGTTTGTGAATATTATTACTTTAACAACGATCTGTGATTGTGTTTTGTCATAATCACAGTTTATAGATAAGAGGTGTATAAATCTGACCAGTGAAAATTTTCCCAATAATGTCATTTTGTTATCGATTTTATCACGTGACCTTGTTTGATAAATATTCCTACGCCATAGGGCTGGCGTTCCTACTGATAGAGCTAAAAAAAAAAACAGTGAAAAATACAGAAAAAAGAATAATGAAAAATTAAAAAAAAAATAATAATACTTTTAACAAAGAGTCGTAAAATCTGGTAAAGTTTGGCAAAGATCAGATGCAAAATGAAGGCCCTATCGTATTGAGGCAAATTATAGCATTTTTAACGAAATCAAGGGCCATTACTCCGCTGTTACTGGTCCGATCTGGCTGGTTTTCTAACTTGTCCGAGCTTTTATTGACAAACATCGGATAAATAAGGAAGGTCTTAACGAGGCAAAATATAGCATTTTGTAATAATTCAAGGGCCGTAACTCCGCTGTTACTGGTCCAATATCGCTGGTTTTCGAACTTGTCCGTGCTTTCAATGATATTAACAATCTGTTAGAAGTTTGGTAAAGATAGGATGAAAAATGAAGGCCCTATCGTCTTAACGGAAAAAGTTAACGGAAGACGACGATGGACGACAGACAATTCGCTATCCCATATGCTCTGCTGTAGAGCTAAAAATGGGAAATGCACAATATTGTAGTAATTCTACTATGGTGGAGTGACATCTTCAACCCCAAGTACACTGCCCATGCGCCGAAGACGATCACGTCACCATCAAGCCTATAACTGTCAGCTGAAGCTCGTACACCAAACCCTGAACATCGTTGTCCAGATCATTGTTGTAAACACTTTAATACTAGCCTAGCAGTCTTCCATCGGGAACCCCGACTTGGTAAGTATGTCATCTACCACAATATTATGACTTACAAGAGTGGGAATTTAATCTTGGGAGATATTCATGTGAACAAAGAAAACATGGATCCCATGAGTGATAGTACTGATTAGATCAATATCGTATACTGTGAATATGTGAGAAAACAATACTGATCACATTAGAATTTGGTACTGCGAGGTAGATTCAATCATAAACTACTGATGTGAAGCTACTTCAGCCATTACAGAACTCAAACCTGCCAACAGAACTGGTGCAAACCAGATGATTGTCGATAACAATTTAAGAAAAACGAGCGAGACTCAATGTGGTTATGATTCAGACTTTGATGGGTCAGAATCAGAAGCCTTTGAAGCTTTAGTACAAGCTAAGTCCCAAGTGACCAATAGCAAATTTAGCACAAAATAGGACCCGTAATTACTTCGGATCAGAACACGGAAAAGGTGATATGAAGACTTAGGTGTTATCAATAGAGTATTTGATCAACCTTTTTTCAGAAAAAAAGGTGTTATTGACAATGCAAAATATATGGCCGATTACTCCCAAGGAAATTTGGGATTTAAAGAGGATTAACAAATGTGAAAATGTCTTTGTTGGGAGCTGTGAAATTGAAAAAAACATACCAGAAAAGGGCATAAAACAAGTGCAAAATACTATGCAAGTTCAAGTACGATTTCAGCAGCAAAGGCAGCATGTGTTGATATCATTTTTGGAAAATTGAGTGAGACCCGAGTATGGTTATGATTCAGGCTTTGATAAAGTGGTACCAGCTGCAACTGGAAGACCAAGATGAAAGCAGAAAACATTTGAACCATAGGCTAAGCAAGTGACCATTAACAGAGCTGTAGATATACTGAGTTTTTGATTATTTTACTCATACCTTTTTTACAAAAAAACTCTTTTTTTTTTTAAACTGTGAGTATCATATGATACTCATCAACTAACAAACAAAAACTCATAACTTAAAAATCATGAGTATTATATTTGTATGTACTGTGTCTGTGGAACAGTTTATTCCACATTTACATGATGAAAACTGTTCCAAGCATGTGTTGTTATATCTCTCTCGATATGAGTCACGGAAACACGCATTGTATTCATTTGTCCTTACTAGACAAAATGTTGTTACGAGAGTTGCTTCCCTTGTTGGAGATTTTGGCCGCTTGTGCTAAGGACGAAAATAAAACAATACCGTGAAATTATCGAAGACAAAAATTTGTAAAACCACTGTCGGCGTTCCCCAGATCTATAACAGTGTCTAATATTAAGTTTTTCTTTTGTTTTTGCTTAACTTCCATTTAATCAGAATACATGCAGTTGTTTACTCTGAACAAGTTCCTTTTACTCATTCATTTTGAATCTGATGAGTAAATACTCATTGCAGTCAAAAATTATCTACAGCTCTGCCATTAGCAAATATAGCACACAATAAGGTCCAGAAAGAAGAAACCTTTAAGCATAAGCTATGTCCAAGTGACCATTAGCAAATATAGCACACAATAGGACCAGAAACAACTTCGGATCAGAATATGGAAAAGGTGATTGTGAAGCTGACAACAGAGCTATGATGGGAAATAAGGCTGTTAATGTCAGCAGGAAACACCATTTGCTGAAAGTAAGAAATCTTATTGTTTGTTTTTTTAAGAATACCAACTCGGCGGTTATCTAACTCGGCGGTTATCTTAATTTTATGAATCACAGATCAGAGATCTAAGAGATGGGCATTTACTAAAATCTCACATATTGACAATCTCGTACGACACAAGGTAAAACTGCAAAATCTCAGTCTTTATTTTCTCTTCAAACCGGGGATTATTCCCTTTAATTTGAGACCAGTTGCAGACTCCTGCTGCGAAAAACGACGAATTCTATACCGTTCCAAATTTTAACAAAACTACATTAGAAAGTTGCATAAACTAGGTCATAGTCGAGCTTTCCTAAATAACAGTTTTTGACATTTTCAGTAAACACAGGAATATTTTGAAAATACCATTGCATTCCACACATAAATGTCTTCAATTTGAGACCATGTGCAGGATTTAAGTAATGACAATTTCTATACAGTTACAAATGAAAGTGCATACGTTAAATTTCAAGCATTTTCTGTCTGAAAGCATATGTTGCAAATCTCTGGGTTTATTACGTCTCTGCACAGATATACAAAAATGTGGTTAAAAATCTTATACCTGCGAAATGTAGTAAAAATACTAAAAAGGTAGACAGTAAAATAGAATGAGATGCTGACAAGTTGAAACAAAGATAAATGCATCAAAACTGCTTCAAAATACATCCGAGACTTGCTTGTTTTGGAGTCAAGCTTGAAGAACTAGCAAACATTTGTACATTTTGTAATTAGTGTCAACTAACTCCATTCAAAAATTATTACAATATTACAATGGTGGACTTAAAGTTGGGTAGGAGATGTAAGCGCTTTAAACATTCGCTCATACGGAGATAAACTGAAGGTTCCGTCTAACCTGCTTTAAGAGACCCGTTTCATTCACTAATAATAGTCTAAATTGTAAGCTCTCAGTTGGTCTTTTAATACATGTTTGACAGTATCAAAGTTATCCCTGCAAACGTATTTTATATGGTTGAACACAGCTCCCTTGAGGAATGGCTTCATGAACATAATGATCTTCACTCAAAACAAAACATTTGGCAGTTGAAGGAAAATACATTGAAACTTACCCCATTTTAAACTATCAAATCTCTTTAGATCAGATCATCTGTTCATTGCATCATTAACATGTGGAAAAATAACTCAGAGGCTAATGTTACTGTTTGTTACAGTATTTCTCCTAATCGTAGGGCCCCAGAGCTATGCAAAAATACCAAGGAAGACACACTCATAAAGGTTCAATTATATATTATTTTAATTAATAGGCCAACTATAGGGAGGCAACTTGTATTAGGGAAAATATGTTATATATAAACCTTTAATAAATCCCCCAGTGTACATTGTGTTAAAGCTGCATCATCCTGTAGCCATTAAATATAATAAGTCTGACGCAAATCATTTCAGGGGCGTCCGTGGCCGAGTGGTTAACGTCTCTGACTTGAAATCACACTTGCCCCACACCGCTGAGGTTCGATTTCTCAGGGGCCTAGAAATCTTTCTAGTGAGGAAGCTATCCAGCTGGCTTGCGGAACGTCGGTGGTTCTACCAGGTGCCCGCCCGTGCACGAAAATTGCCCGGAGGGGCACCTGGGGTCCTTCCCTCCACAATGGAAGCTGGAAAGATCGCCATATGACCTTAGCTGTTGGTGCGACTATAAAAACCAATTCAATCAATCATCAATCAATCATTTCATTTAATTTCATTACTTGCTAAAGTATTGCTGCATCCACAGAAAAAAAAAAAAAATTGTGGCAAGTCAGTTGTGTTCTAGTGCACAAATACAAAATGTGTAAACTATGTCAAAAAAAATCTACAAAACATTAATGTAAGCACCATATAAAATAGTTTGTGATGGTTCCGGTTAATTATAGTTTTTTTTTTGCGGGATAACTGTTTTTTTGAACTGGTAAAACGAGCCTAGACCTGCCATGGTTCTTTTGCTTGTTACCTTTATACTTCCTCTATCCTGCTAGTGTCCACACATCAACCTAATCTTACAATGTCGTCAAAAATGACGATATTTCTCAATACAAATTCCTAAAATATCGGTTGAGGAAGTGCCATACCTGCATCTAGATCACCCGTGTTCAAAAATGATTTTCTACGTCTGCATTGACGATAGGTATGAGATGGAAAGAGTCCATGAAAAAAATATCTTTTACCGGTGTTGCAATCCTATCTGAGAACAAATGATTCCGCCTAAGAACTCGTACTTTTTACCTGGAAAACAATTAGGGTCTGAGCTAACTGAAACACACATTTTTTTTGGCCTTAATAAAACAGTGATCACTAGACATCCAATATCACTTACCAATATCTGTATATACACATGTATAACAAATAAATATGTTTTTAAAATTCCTACATAACAATATCTAGTTACGTAACAATTAGTGAACATAACAATTAGCCGACCAAAGTAAACTGATGAAATAAACATGACCTATTTAATTTGAGGGGTATCGCTATAAAATGTGGAGTAAAATGTTCTGTAGCATTTTGGCCATTATTTGTAAAAATATTCTAAGCATTGGGGCAACAGTGCAAATCAAAACATACTACTGTGGTCGAAAATAAAAACTTTGATGGAACTTAATCAAGTTTCACCCCTGACTGAAGAGAAGGAAGAATATACTAATATTTTTAGATTTGGAGCAAATAACAGACCACGTCCCCACAACCCCTACAAATAACCACGGTTACCATCATTTTATCCTTGGGCATTAAAAACATATGCAAACAGGACATTATTGGCTGTTTTATTCAGTTAATTTATTCACAACCATCACTGAAAAGATCCTGTTTAACACAATCTGTATCTTCAGGTTACTGGAATAAAACTGGTGAAATTATCCACGTAATTATTTTAGAAGCCAGTCACCTTCGCCTTTTTTTCGTCGCCTCGTTTGATTTACATCAATACAAGGGTATTTGAATATTATCGCTCCATAAAGTTAGAATGCATTTTTCCACTTGTCAATGCTGTATTAAAGAAGGCAGACTTCTATAATGCAGCGTTTTTAAAAATAAATAAAACTATATCTGGAGATCTCATAATTATAAAAATCCACAGTAATGAAAGTGACCAATCATGACAACTGTCCCAGAGTTTGTAATGAAAGTGACCAATCATGACAACTGTCCCAGAGTTTGAGGCCTGATCTGCCAGACCTAGTTCAGTTTGGTAGGAAGGTATTTTAGACATCTGTTTAACATGTCTCGGGTATAAAGTATGACTGATCACTATCAAGGCTGTATGTAACAAGTAACAGCTTAACAATCTACTCAAACCGGTCAATTTTCTTAGCATCGAGTCTTCTTCTTTGAATCGGTTCTTCTTGGTATCCTGGTATTCATAGCACCGGTTTTTTTTAGCACAATGGTTTCCAGTTAGCAATAATGTAAATGGCACTGGCAGATGTAATTTGTCCATTTATAAAACTTTTTTTTTATCACCAAAATGAAGTTAACGATTCATATATTCATCCGCAATACGTTTGTACATGTATGTTAACATCTAAAATTATTGCCATTTTTGAATGACAACTTGACCAAACTGTTTATTGCCCTTTTGAATGACAACTTTACCAAACTGTTTATTATGCTGTTAGTGACACTATATTAATGTGAATGTATTCCTTTAACTGAACATTTTGTTTATTTTCAAACTACAGTGGGTGTAATTTATCTCTGGATGATTTGTTTAATAACTGAGAATTGCTTTTCTTTCTTTTTATGCATTCAATTTACTTTTCGATTATTGCAAATTATGTCCATGTTTCTATCACGTTACTAAATCTGAGTTTGAATTCCAAGCCGAGATTTTGATGGGTATGATGGCCATTAAGTTTAGTTTCGTCATCTTTGGTATAAACAGTTTGTAATACACGTCTATTTGACCAATCAATCCACGGCTTCTGTTACTAATCAAACCAGTGATCTCCTTGACAACTGCGCTCCCACTGTGCCTCACACAACAGCACCCAGTCTTGCTTGCAGCGTGTACATCTCATGTGCATAGAGCCTTCTGTAATGTTGGAGAGGAAATAGAAGTAAAAGATATTGGTAAATCTTATGTGCTTAGAGCCTTCTGTAATGTGGAAAGAAATAATGAGGTTAACATGTCGGTATATCTTATGTGCATACAGCCTTCTGTAATGTTGGAGAGGAAATAATGAGGTACAACATATGTGGTATATCTATAATATGTGCATACAGCCTTCTGTAATGTCGGAGAGAAATAATGAGGTAAACATATGTTGATATATCTATAATATGTGCATACAGCCTTCTGTAATGTTGCAGAGAAATAATGAAGTAAACATATGTTGGTATACCTATAATATGTGCATACAAGCCTTCTGTAATGTTGGAGAATAATAATGAGGTACACATATGTTGGTATACCTATAATATGTGCATACAGCCTTCTGTAATGTTGGAGAAAAATAATGAGGTAAACATATGTTGGTATATCTATAATATGTGCATACAGCCTTCTGTAATGTTGGAGAGAAATAATGAGGTACACATATGTTGGTATATCTATAATATGTGCATACAACCTCTGTAATGTTGGAGAGAAATAATGAGGTACACATATGTTGGTATATCTATAATATGTGCATACAGCCTTCTGTAATGTTGGAGAGAAATAATGAGGTAAACATATGTTGTTATATCTATAATATGGCATACAGCCTTCTGTAATGTTGGAGAGAAATAATGAGGTAAACATATATGGTATACCTATAATATGTGCATACAGCCTCTGTAATGTTGGAGAAAAATAATGAGGTAAACATATGTTGGTATCTCTATAATATGTGCATACAGCCTTCTGTAATGTTGGAGGAGAAATAATGAGGTAAACATATGTTGGTATATCTATAATATGTGCATACAGCCTTCTGTAATGTTGGAGAGAAATAATGAGGTAAACATATGTTGGTATATCTATATATGTGCATACAGCCTTCTGTAATGTTGGAGAGAAATAATGAGGTAAACATATGTGGTATATCTATAATATGTCATACAGCCTTCTGTAATGTTGCAGAGAAATAATGAGGTAAACATATGTTGTTATATCTATAATATGTGATACAGCCTTCTGTAATGTTGGAGACAAATAATGAGGTGGGAAAGCGGTAAATATTATCTAAAAGAAATGGCTATTTAAAGAAACTAGCCTCTAGAAAGTCTAAAATGAGTTCCAAGTGGTGACACTGTCCTGAATACTTTACTTTGTGTAATTGTCCTGTTCATTGAATATTGAAATTTGCTCAGTTGATTTAGTTTGTGGTAGGAAGCGGACCTACAGTGCCATTATGTTTGGGTGTTGTGGGACCATCTACAGGACTACTTTCTCCTTTTTTTTAAATTGAATTATGCTACCGTCAGTTATTTACATTTCTGTGGAAGGAGGCAATGTCTCAACCTCTTTATCATGCATGATTTGGATTTGATTGCACCATAACACAATTTAGGCTATATGGCACCAAGACACAATATGAACAAATGTCATATATGATATCTATTAAATATATCCCAATACACCTATATACCTAAAATGTTGAATAGCAGAAAAGTCGTATTATTCAATCTCACGAAACACAATACAATCCATTTGGAAGTGCCAGCTTGTCGTTTGCTCATCGTTTATAAGAATTAGAGGTCGTACTCACTTATCCACCACATTCTGTTTTCAGACCAGTCTTTTCACACATCAGATATGTTTGACTGGAGAATAATAGTAGGTGTATTTGTTTTACATTTGTTTTGGTCACATCAGTCAATTAAAAACAATGCATTAGTTGATCTTCCAAATTATTTTTACCATTTCTTTCTGTCCTAGTGCTGCAGTTTGGGCATGGCTTGGTAGTTTTCTGTATCGTATCCAGTGACTGACTTTCCCAGCGAGATCGCAATGCCCTTTCTGCACCCACATCTCCAATCTAAAACACAGGATTGAAACGATACAAATATTTAGTTTAACAAATTATTTAAATAACAAAATTTAAATAACAAAAATGCAAAGTTATACGAGTTGAGATGTAGATGTGCTCAGCAGTATATATTTATGCTTCAAGGCTAACAAGTTTATAACCTATACAATTTTAGAAACAGATATTTATCTGTAATGCACCCAGTGTGGTTCCGGGAGCCCCGTTTGGTTACGAGGCAAAGAATTGGGCCACTGCAGATCCCGTTGGAGGGATAGGCAGAGGGGCAGACCCCACCAATTTCATTTTCATTTTATCATTTTTTGTTCATGCTCATTAAAGGTCTTCATCATGACCCCTGCAGTTTCTCAGGTGCCATCTCGCTCTTATCACTAGAGCAGTGGCAGAAAAACTATAACGTGGCTCCAGCGTAAATGGAGGGTCTACAATAAAATTTGCAGCAACTCTGCAGTTCAGGGTGAGAAGGTTCTAGGACGTTCTCCATACTTTATCTCGATGTACATGGAGGCTGAGCCTGCCATGTTCATTCCTGTTAGGCGCCATATAACCTTTCATGTGCTGGTGTGCCTTAAAACCCCTATTCAATTAATATCTGTAATGCCTAGTGGCTGTACCCACCTGCAAGGCTTTAGATGTGGCCTCATTCTCCAGACATTCTCCTTTATGTACCTCCAACCTACATCGGTGACAAAACTCAAACTGGAACATACGATCAAGGTATATAACCATATTTTTTTTTATAAAATAGCATAAAGATTGCATTGTTTAAGAATGGTGTCTTCTGAAGACATCAATTTAATAAGAAGTTGGACAGTATCATCCTAATGTGCTTAGCATAAATATTTTTTATTCTCTCTGAGTCAATATCGGCCATGTACCGACTAAAGGTACAGTACAGGTCCTGTATCCATGATTCTGATGATGGCCCGGAATTATTCGACGGAGTTTTGTAAGACGGCTACACATAAAATTACAACAGTGCTTCTACGTTTTGACACCCAAGAGAAAATAAAACTTCCAAGTCTTCTTCCGACCATAATATTTTTCTGATAAGTCAATATTTAAAACCCAAACAAGTGTATCAGTTGGTACCTGGCAGGTGTGACAGTGTATACTGGTGGCCGTGTCATCAACAATCATCCCCTCGCCACAGCCAGCTTGTGGACAGATTATACCACCTGTCTGCAGCAAGCACTCTTCAACAGCAAAATCTTTGTATCTCTCATACTGTAAGGTGGGAACAAAACTGATGTTAACCATGAACTCTGCAAGCGTTACATAGTATGCCATCAGATTATATCAAAAGAAGTCCAAGAGTGCCCGAGAATGCCTCACTGGTTTACATGGCTCTAACTTTGAGCAATGGATGTATTATGTCATTTTCAGCACATTTTACGCTATATATGACAGTCGACTTCAGTTGTGGAGGCAGACCACCCACTTTTTCCTGGGCAGAACCAGTACTGTTTACCTCCCACCATCCGCAAGAATCGACACTTTCTCACAAGTCAAGCTCCCAGTAGGATTCAAACCCGCAGCAGTGAGGCGAGAAGTTTGCAAACTCGTCTTTACCATCCCGTCCACGGAGACCATCTGAAGCAATGGAAGGACATAATTATGTTATTGAAATTATATTATTCAGATGAGGAACAACTCCACTGACTATGCATATACTAAATTTATATTAAAAGCGTCAATTTTCATGTCACACTTGCCCTAGAAAAATCTTCCAAATTTCTTCCAGTTTGTAATATTGTATTGTCAAGAATTAGAAATGGTATCAGATGGAATATGACAAGGTACAACGTGCTATAGCATCAGCTTGCCTAGTCTTTGGCCAGTAAACAAATTGTTATTCCACGTGTGTCGTCCAAGTTTGGAAGCCATATTACAAATAGAAATCTGAGAAAGTGACTCACATGAATGGTCAGTCATTGCTATGCAAGAAACACAAACACAGTATGTCATTTCCACAAACTAATATTTAAAGATAATAAAATCTCCAATTTTCCAATACGTGATCCTTCCCCAGTAGATGGAAATGATGGACATTCTTGATCAAAGAACTATCTCAGCCAACTGAAATTCAACATCATCAAAAAGCATCAATTGCATTCCAGTGAAATAACACAATAAATGGTGAAGGTCATCAAAGAATGCCAAAACTATGCAAGCCAAAAAGAGGACAGGCTAACAAAGGCAATCAAGAAAAGGGCATACTAACCACGACAGGTCAAGCTATACAAGCTATCCAAACTACAAAAGGGCATCCTTACCTAGGCGGGGCATGTAATCGAAGCTATTCAAGCTAAACAAAGGGGCAGACTTACCAGGGCAAGGCAGGGAGTATCCCACATCAGGATCCTGAATGAATGTTCTACTGTCCAGGCTGATATTGGCATACGACTTGAAACATTCCACACATATCACGACATCTTTACATGGGTACACCAACACTGGGGAACTGAAAACAAACACACTTTAATAACTATTTCCACTGAACTGTTGCATAATTATGATCTAATGAAAGTTTGACAATTCATAAGATCTGGAGATTTTGCAGGTGTTTTCAACAAACAGTTAGTTTTTTAACAATACAGTATGTATGGTTTAGTCGCACTCTCTGTCCGTCAATCCTTTCGCTCGTTCGACCAGACGATCGTGTCCAGTTAATAACTCTGACATTCATGGACAGATTTTCAAATAACTTCGCACAATTAGTGCTCTCCACAACAAGAATATGTGTCGCGCACAAAATCCAGGTCCGTGGCTCCAAGGTCAAGGTCACACTTAGAGGTCAAAGTTCAAATCGTGTCCAGTCAATAACTCTTTCATTCTTGGACGGATTTTCAAATAACTTGGCTCAACATGATGTGTCGCGCATAAAATCCAGGTCCGTGGCTCCAAGCTCAAGGTCACACTTACAGGTCAAAGGTCAAATCGTGTCCCTCAATAACTCCACAACATGATGTGTCGCGCACAAAATCCAGGTCCGTGGCTCCAAGGTCAAGGTCACACTTAGAGGTCAAAGGTCAAATCATGTTCGGTCAACAACTCTGGCATTCCTGGACGGATTTTGAAATAACTTGGCATAAGTGCTCACCACAACATGTCGCACACAAAATCCAGGTCCGTGGCTCCAAGGTCAAGGTCACATATAGAGGTCAAAGGTTGTCGTGTCCGGTCAATACCTCTGGCATTGCTCGACGGATTATCAAATAACTTGGCACAAGTGCTCACCACAACAAGACGACATGTCGCGCACTAAATCCAGGTCCGTGTCTCCAAGGACAAGGTCACACTTAGAGGTCAAAGGTCAAATTGTGTCCGGTCAATAACTCTGGCATTCCTGGACAGTTTTTCAAGTAACTTGGCACATTTGCTCACCACAACATGAAGTGTCTCACACAAAATCCAGATCCGTGGCTCCTAGGTCAAAGGTCAAATCCTGGACGGATTTTCAAATAACTTTGCAAAGTGCCACTGTCTGGAATAGTCCACACCATACTGTACAAACAGTGTGGCTAACCCCGTGGCGGTTATGTTGTAAATATGTTTTTATCCTGTTTTTACCCTGGCCCTAAAGAGGGAGGTTTAGACATCTTCTGAAGTACTTCGACGAAAGTCAAGTCACTCATAACATGTCAGGGCATTTTCCCCGTTTAAGCACCATCTGGTGCTATTACATTTTGTGATTTTTACTCACGTATAATCCATGTAAACATAAAAATCGGAGTCGTAGTTATAATTTAAGCAAGAGGCACACAACGGGTATAAAACTACATAAATTAGTATTTATTCATTCCATGTCAATTCACGGCAAAGTACCGCTCTTTACAGTGTTATATTATAGGCCAGAACTAATAACACCATGGTGCTATAATAGGAGTATATATAAGGCGACGATGTTGAGTTTTCGCTCTTACATAATGTGTTATTTGCTACTAGGGGAAGATACCCCGGGAAGAGAGTTTACTTCGGGGGTTTCAATGCTACAAATAAAATGGGGAGATGATGTGTTTTGGGAATAAGTGACTTAAAATGACAATTCACGGCAAACTAACAGTCTTTAGAATGTTATATTAAAGGCCAGAACTAATAACACCATGGTGCTATAACAGGAGTATATATAAGGCGACGATGTTGAGTTTTCGCTCTTACATACAGTGTTATTTATTTGCTACAAGGGAAAGATACCCCGGGAAGAGTTTTCTTCGGAGGCTTCAATGCTACAAATAAAATGGGGCGCGGCTGTTTTGCGGGTAAGTGACTTAAAATGCCAATTCACGGCAAACTAACACTCTTTAGAATGTTATATTATAGGCCAGAACTAATAACACCATGGTGCTATAACAGGAGTATATATAAGGCGACGATGTTCACTTTTTGATGTTATTACATATATTTCTTTGTACTACAACTATAAAACAGTACTAACCTTTCATCTTTTCGAAGAATGAATGTAGATTCTGGGAGTACCATCTACATACTCATATCTATAATTACTATCATTGTATGCATACAATGTACGGCTATATCTCCCCTGCTCAAACAGACGCTGAATAAGTTGTAAAATGATTCTGAGCAGACCTATCTCTTTCCAGTCCCATAAGGTCTATCCATTCTAGAAACACTGATGGATGTAATTCTATAACTAAACAAAAGCAGTTATTAGAATTCTATAACAAGAGGCCCAAGAGCGCCTGTGGACGCTCTACTGGCTAATATGGCTCTTATAACATCAATGAAGCAAGTGACTATCGTCTTAAAGAGGCAGAATATAGCATTTAACTAAATCAAGAGCCATAACTCTGCCGTTACTGGTCCGATCTGGCTGGTTTTCGAACTTGGCCAGTAGAGATAATAAAAAATAAAAAAATAAAAAAACTTTACCGAGCTGTTATTGACATTAACAATCTGGTAAAATTTGGTAAAGATCAAATGAAAAAAATATGGCGTCTAGAGTGTACACAAGGTTTTTCAAGTATTTGACCTAGTGACCTAGTTTTTGACCCCATGGGACCCATTTTCGAACTTGACCAAAATATAATTAAGACAACATTTCGACAAAGTTTCATCAAGATCGGGTCAGAAATATGGCCTCTAGAGTGTACACAAGGTTTTTCACGTATTTGACCTAGTGACCTAGTTTTTGACCCTGTGTGACCCATTTTCGAACTTTAGCAAGCTATAATTGAGACAAATATTCTGACAAAATTGAATCAAGATCGGGTCAAAAATATGGCCTCTAGAGTGTACACAAGGTTTTTCCAAAGTTTGACCTAGTGACCTAGTTTTTAATACCATGTGACCCATTTTTGAACTTGACCAAGATATAATTAAGACAAACATTTTGACAAAGTTTCATCAAGATTGGGTCAGAAATATGGCTTCTAGAGTGTACACAAGGTTTTTCAAGTATTTGACCTAGTGACCTAGTTTTTAACCCCATGTGACCCATTTTCAAACTTGACCAAGATATAATTCAGACAAACATTCTGACAAAGTTGCATCAAGCTCGGGTCAAAAATATGGCCTCTAGAGTGTACACAAGGTTTTTCCAATATTTGACCTAGTGACCTAGTTTTTATTTTCATGTGACCCATTTCCGAACTTGATCAAGATATAATTAAGATAAACAATTTGACAAAGTTTCATCAAGATTGGGTAACAAATATGACCTCTAGAGTGTACACAAGTTTTTTCACGTATTTGACCTAGTGACCTATTTTTTGACCCCACATGACCCATTTTTGAACTTGACCGAGATTTCATTGAGACAAACATTCTGACAAAGTTTCATGATGATTGCATCAGAAATGTGGCCTCTAGAGTGTACACAAGAAAAGTTAACGGACGACGGACGGACGGACGACGGACAACACACCATCCCATAAGCTCTGCTGGCCCTTGGCCATTAGAGCTAAAAACAAGAGGGCCATAATGGCCCTGAATCGCTCACCTGAGTTCAGTGCAGGTATTGTGCTAAGGCTAGCTAGGAATTGTAACCCAAGAGGATTATCGGCAATGTTGGTACTATTCAATCAATTTTCCATTATAATCGATCAAGGGCAGGTTTTAAGGGCTGGTCATGATCAGGTCAAAATTGTGGCCTCTGGAGTGGCCACAAGCAAATTCCAATATTGACCTAGTGACAAAGTTTTTTGATCCCATGTGACCCATTTTGAAACTTTATCAAGATATAATTCAGATAAACAATCTGAGAGTTTCATCAAGATCTGGTCAAAAATATGGCGTCTAGAGTTTACACAAGGTTTTTCAAGTATTTGACCTAGTGACCTAGTTTTTGACCCCATGGGACCCATTTTCGAACTTGACCAAAATATAATAAGACAACATTTCGACAAAGTTTCATCATGATCGGGTCAGAAATACGGCTTCTAGAGTGTACACAAGGTTTTTCAAGTATTTGACCTAGTGACCTAGTTTTTAACCCCATGTGACCCATTTTCAAACTTAGACCAAGATATAATTAAGACAAACATTCTGACAAGTTGCATCAAGCTCGGGTCAAAAATATGGCCTCTAGAGTGTACACAAGGTTTTTCCAATATTTGACCTAGTGACCTAGTTTTTAACTTCATGTGACCCATTTCCGAACTTGATCAAGACATAATTAAGATAAACAATTTGACAAAGTTTCATCAACATTGGGTAACAAATATGACCTCTAGAGTGTACACAAGTTTTTTCAAGTATTTGACCTAGTGACCTAGTTTTTGACCCCACATGACCCATTTTTGAACTTGACCTTAATTTCATTGAGACAAACATTCTGACAAAGTTTCATGATGATTGCATTAGAAATGTGGTCTCTAGAGTGTACACAAGAAAAGTTAACGGACGACGGACGGACGGACGACAAAAGACGGACAGACAGGACAACACACCATCCCATAAGCTCTGCTGGCCCTTGGCCAGTAGAGCTAAAAATGAGTTAAACACGCCGTCCAAAACAGTCTTCGTATATTGTAAGGCCAACGCCGTGCATCCCCTATTATTTCTTGAATAGTAATCGTAATCCATGTTTCATACACTAATCGATTGTGACTTGGCATGATAATATATTTTATTTCAATGACTATTGATAAACGTAAAATGTCATACTGAACACCTTTAATCCTAATTAATAGCAGAGCGGTACGTTACAGGGTAAGTGTTATAAATGCTGAAGTGACTGTATTTAAAGTGAATAGTATTTATATTTACGGAATGAATGGAATTGTATAAATGAGGGTTTTACATATTCTGTAGCGGCTGTTGCTGCAGGATGATATGTATTAATACCACATATCACAATATTCATTCCGTGAGACTTTGTGAGGTAATAATGCAAAGGAACAATTAACGGATTTAACCGCACACTGGGTTAGACACCAACTTTTTTCCCCAAGTAGTCTGCAGTACTACTAACTTTCAAAATCAAGTAGTCCTGCACAGATTTTGGTAGTCCGGATAATTTTCAAAATATAAACCTCAGAATAAAGGCAGTTAACCCATTTTATCCGGGATTCGCGTGCGTGCGTATTTACCCATTGCATTCGGGATACCCGTCCACGAGTAGTTTTGACTGTTGTTGACATGTCATTGTTTTCCATGTGGAAACCCCGTATAAAACGTCATTACTTTGTGGGTACTCTTCAGATAGAAGGCAGGGTGAGCATGCGCAGTAAATATAAAATTGTTTGGGAATTTTAAACACTTCAGGAAGTGAAAAAATAAATGTTTTTCGGCTATTTTTTGCGTGTATTTCCTCGATTTTTCGAGTGAATCGGTAAATATGGATGATAGATTTTATGTACCGAGTGAAGGGAGATACATTTATGTGGGATTTCATGACGAATTATAGTTTATGGATGAAGAAGACGATGTTTTGGACAACTTTTAGCGAGAGGAAACTGTAAACAACAAATGAATTTAGACCGAAAGGAAATTCAACTTTTTTTTTGCCGATTTTGACTTGGATGACTATGGAAATGATGAAAATGTTTGGTTTCAGGAGGAATGTGTTAGGGAAATCTTCCATCCATGCCATCTCAGACAATATTTAGACCATGGGGTGCTTTTTCCAGCACCCTGAAGAAGCCAAAAACCCATTATTCCTTCAGTATGAGTGGTAAGATGATCTTTGGGAACGGTTGGTCACCAAGACTTCGATACGCATAGGATTCAAACAAATTTATAAAAATCAGTATAACTTTTAAAGTTCTCTATGGATTTTAAAGATTCTTTCAGCACTAGAAATGACTTAAAATTCTCTACAATCTTCACACTGGGTTATCAGAGAAAAGGTGAATATATCTTACAGAAAATTTTGGATAAAAAAGGTAGGACAAAATTTTGACCCGAATCGCATGCTCACGTATGATTTTTATGTTCATTAAATTAGTTTTTGCATGAATATGGCTTTTAAAATTATTTCACTGTGTAGGGAATTTAAATACCTACATAATGATATATAGTTTTGTTAATTTATTTTCAAAATTGACGAAGCAAACCACATTTTACTAACATCACCGAAATGTAATTTGCTGCAGCAGCAGAAACCACAAATCTGTTCAGATTTACAGGAGTACTTATCAGATTTGCCTGCAGAATGAAATGGGTTAAACTAAACAAAATATAAGTAACGAAGGAAACAGTGAACATAAACGAAAAACTCTCCAAAAAGACGGATTCTATCTCGGTATTCAGTAAGTCACACATCTGCCTGTTGGCCTTACTCTACAAGGTCGAACAATTTGTCCCCTGTCTTTTTTTTTAAATAAAATTCTAAGATTCGCCATCTGCTCTGTGATATTTAATTACAAAATTAATGCCTTATTTAAATTAGAAAGCTCTCTCAGGGATACAGACTGTTTCAAAACAGGGTTTTTGGAAATATTTTTAAAATCCACTTTCCCAGCCTCAGGGTAAGTTTATTTTCGAAAGGCAATTGCCCTGCCCAAAAACTCACTTGCCCCACATTTAAGTCCACTTGGTCTTATTTTTTAATGTTTATGTAGTAGTGTAAGGCCTGTACATGTATATCAATTTAACTTATTCAGAACTAAACAAAATGAAATATATGTTCGGTCATATCTTGTGACAAATGAATGAAGAAGCATAACGGTAAGTTTTGCAACGCTTTTTGGGAAAGATGCACATCCATATACGTTAATTTCATACTTTATCGATGAAATACACTGAATACCTCATCAAATCGCGTTAATAAACGAGAGCTTTGAGTGTAATAAAAATGTTCGCATTTTTCTCGCAAAACATCCAGGGCCGCGCATTGTGGCCATCTTGAATTTCCGGCCGACCTGAAATTTTGCTAGGATCAACTAGACATCAAGAGCAACATTCCTGTGAAGTTTCATGAAAATCCGTCAAGTAGTTTCAGAGGAATAGTCGCTACAAGTTTTCATTATATAACTCTATGTAAACAAAGATGGCCACTGACAGCCATGTTTAACATTGAATCAAAATAATGTTCAACTCTGATAACCATCATGTCATGCTGATCATTTTAGAAAAAGTCCCATATCAATATCTCTTATAGTTTTCAAGAAGTAGTCGCTACAAACTTATTTTTTAAAAATCTATTTTTAGCCATGGCGGCCATCTTGAATTTCCCGCCGACCTGAAATTATGCTAAGATCAATTAGACATCAAGAGCAACATTCGTGTGAAGTTTCATGAAAATCCGTCAAGTAGTTTCAGAGGAGTAGTCGCTACAAGTTATCATTATATAACTCTTATGTAAACATACATGGCCACTGGCAGCCATGTTTAACGTCGAATCAAAATAATGTTCGACCTGAATAACCATCATGTCATGCTGATCATTTTAGAAAAAGTCCCATATCAATATCACTTATAGTTTTCAAGAAGTAGTCGCTACAAACTTGTATTTTGAAAATATATTTTTAGCCATGGCGGCCATCTTGAATTTCCGGCCGACCTGAAATTTTGCAAGGATCAATTAAACATCAAGTGCAACATTCGTGTGAAGTTTCATGAAAATCCGTCAAGTATTTTCAGAGGAGTAGTCACTACAAGTTATCATTATATAACTCTATGTAAACAAAGATGGCCACTGGCAGCCATGTTTAACTTCGAATCAAATTAATGTTCGACTCGGATAACCATCATGTCATGCTGATAATTTTAGAAAAAGTCCCATATCAATATCTCTTATAGTTTTCAAGAAGTAGTCGCTACTAACTTATTTTTTAAAAATCTATTTTTAGCCGTGGCGGCCATCTTGAATTTCCGGCCAACCTGAAATTTTGCTAGGATCAATAAAACATCAAGAGTAACATTCCTGTGAAGTTTCATGAAAATCAGTCAAGTAGTTTCAGAGGAGTAGTCGCTACAAGTTTTCATTATATAACTCTATGTAAACAAAGATGGCCGCTGGCAGCCAAGTTTAACGTCGAATCAAAACGATTTTCGACAAGGACCAACACCATGTCATGCTGATCATTTTAGAAAAAGTCCCATATCAATATCTCTTATAGTTTTCAAGAAGTAGTCGCTACAAACTTATTTTTTAAAAATCTATATTTAGCCATGGCGGCCATCTTGAATTTCCGGCCGACCTGAAATTTTGCTAGGATAAATGAGACATCAAGAGCAACATTCCTGTGAAGTTTTATGAAAATCCGTCAAGTAGTTTCAGAGAAGTAGTCTCTACAAGTTTTCATTATATAACTCTATGTAAACAAAGATGGCCGCTGGCAGCCATGTTTAACGTCGAATCAAAACGATTTTCGACAAGGACCAACATCATGTCATGCTGATCATTTTAGAAAAAGTCCCATAGCAATATCCCTTAGAGTTTTCAAGAAGTAGTCGCTACAAACTTGTTTTTTAAAAACCTATTTTTAGATTTGGCGGCCATCTTGGATTTCACATCTACATGAATTTTTGCTAGGATCAACTAGACTTCATGGGCAACATTTCTGTAAAGTTTCATGAAAATCTATTCAGTAGATTCAGAGGAGTAGTCGCTACAAAAAAAAAGTTAACGGACGGACGGACAGACGGACGGACGGACGACGGACGCCGCACCACGGCATAAGCTCTGCTGATCTCTGATCAGTAGAGCTAAAAAATAAGCTCACGTGGTGTCAATAAATATGTAAATTAATCAATTGTTTCTGTATTTCATTGGTCAAAAGTCCATATGACCAAGATGTATTTTTGGAAAGTCGCAGAGTTGATTGCCCACTACCCCCGAGGCGAGAATGTTGATAGTTGGGGAGGTGATAAGTCAAAACTAGTTTTGGGGACAAAGCATCTGTGATGCTGATGCAATTAACTCTTCCGAGTACCCTTCTCATATTCACAATGGGTAGCAGTCGTGAGCAAGCACTGGGACTCAGCTTTGTAGATTTACAATCATACCGCAAACCAGTTAAGTCTGTGAAAAGTGTACATAGCAACATCTCGTTTTTACTACAAAAACATTGCGCATTTTCAAAGTGAAAACACCTTTGGATATGAGATTTAACAAACTTTGGTGAAAAATTATAATAAAGTTGTTTTATTTGTTATGTTTTATTACTAAGTTCACAATTATGTCTATTTGTTTTTGTCAAAAGTAAGTAGTCCATGGGACTAATCAGCTTGGAGGTCTAGGTAGTCCAAGGCAAATTCTGGTGGTCTCGGCCTACCGTAAGTGTCTAATCCTGCGCACGCCTTTTTCATGGATCTAAATTATCCTGGATGAAGACTAGCATGGTTTAACAATGTGAGAAGGAGACGATGTTCAGTGTTCTTTTTTGATTTTCGGTACGTCAAGTTATGAATAGACAGTTATGTGACAGTTACGCAAAATCAATAGGGGTCATCTACTGGTCATGACCAACCATCCTTTCAAGTTTGAGGACCGTAGGTCCAACCATTGTGTAGTTATTGATCGGACATCGTTTTGATAGTCAATGTCACTGTGACCTTGACCTTTACTTAGTGACCCCAAAATCAATAGGGGTCATCTACTGGTCATGACCAACCATCCTTCCAAGTGTGAGGACCCTAGGTAGTTATTGATCGAACATCGTTTTGATAGTCATTGTCACCGCTACCTTGACCTTTGACCTAGAACCCAAAATCAATAGGGGTCATCTACTGGTCATGACCAACCATCCTTCCAAGTTTGAGGACCCTAGGTCCAACCATTCTCTGGTTATTGATCAGACATCGTTTTGATAGTCAATGTCACCGCGACCTTGATCTTTGACCTAGTGACCCCAAAATCAATAGGGGTCATCTACTGGTCATGACCAACCATCCTTCCAAGTTTGAGAACACTAGGTCCAACCATTCACTAGTTATTGATCGGACATCTTTTTGATAGTCAGTCACCGCGACCTTGACCTCTGACCTAGTGACCCAAAAATCAATAGGGGTCATCTACTGTCATGATCAACCATCCTTCCAAGTTTGAGGACCCTAGGTCCAACCATTCTCTAGTTATTGATCGGACATCGTTTTGATAGTCAATGTCACCGCTACCTTGACCTTTGACCTAGAGACCCCAAAACCAATAAGGGGTCATCTACTGGTCATGACCAACCATCCTTCCAAGTTTGAGGACCGTAGGTCCAACCATTGTGTAGTTATTGATTGAACATCGTTTTGATAGTCGATGTCACCACGACCTTGACCTTTACCTAGTGACCCCAAAATCAAAAGGGGTCATCTACTGGTCATAAACAACCATCCTCCCAAGTTTGAGGACCCTAGGTCCAACCATTCTCTAGTTATTGATCAGACATCGTTTTGACAAGTCAATGTCACCGCGACCTTGACCTTTGACTTAGTGACCACAAAATCAATAGGGGTCATCTACTGGTCATGAACATCCATCCTTTCAAGTTTGGGGACTCTAGGTCCAACCATTCTCTAGTTATTGATCGGACATCGTTTTGATAGTCAATGTCACTGCGACCTTGACCTTTGATCTAGTGAACCCAAAATCAATAGGGGTCATCTACTGGTCATGACCAACCATCCTTCCAAGTATGAGAACACTAGGTCCAACCATTTTCTAGTTATTGATCGGACATCTTTTTGATAGTCAATGTCACCGCGACCTTGACCTTTGACCTAGTGACCCCGAAATCAATAGGGGTCATCTACTGGTCATGACCAACCATCCTTCCAAGTTTGAAAACCCTAGGTCCAACCATTCTCTAGTAATTGATCGGACATCGTTTTGATAGTCAATGTCACTGCGACCTTGACCTTTGACCCCAAAATCAATAGGGGTCATCTACTTGTCATGACCAACCATCCTTCGAAGTTTGAGGACCCTAGGTCCAACCTTTTACTAGTTATTGATCGGACATCGTTTGTGACACAGAGCACAAAATTAACATGGCTCCCCTCCACACTTCGTGTGGGGGAGCCATAATAACACACTGTGCGTAACGACGACAACTAAACATTGTCACCCTATATATACTCCTGTTATAGTGATATTAGTTCTGGCCTATAATACAACATTCTAAAGATAAAAAGCATATCGGTAAGTTTTGCATGTTTGTAAGCGTTACTTTGCCTTGAACTGACATTTTAAGACACTTACCCACAAACCATATCCGTGCCTCATTTTATTTGTAGCATCTAAGCCTCTGAAGAAAACCCTCCTCCCTGGGTATCTTCCCCTAACAGGAAATAAATGACACTGTGCGTAAGAGCGAAAACTAAACATCGTCACCTTATATATACTCCTGTTGTAGCACCATGGTGTTATTAGTTCTGGTCTATAATATAACATTTTAAAGAGCGTTACTTTGCCGTCAATTGTCATTTTAAGACACTTACTCCCAAACTATATCCGTGCCCCATTTTATTTGTAGCATCGAAGCCCCCGAAGAAAACCCTCTTCCGGAAAATCTTCCCCTAGTAGCAAATAAACAAGAGGTCAATGACCTTGAAGCTCTAGTGATTGATTTTGATTTCAGGACTTTCAAACTTGTTTCATGAAAATCCGTTAAGTAGTTTCAGAGGAGTAGTAGCTACAAGTTTTCATTATATAACTCTATGTAAACAAAGATGGATCAAAATAATGTTCGACTCGGTTAACCATCATGTCATGCTGATCATTTTAGAAAAAGTCCCATAGCAATATCCCTTAGAGTTTTCAAGAAGTAGTCGCTACAAACTTGTTTATTAAAAACCTATTTTTAGATTTGGCGGCCATCTTGGATTTCACATCTACATGAATTTTTGCTAGGATCAACTAGACTTCATTGGCAACATTTCTGTAAAGTTTCATGAAAATCCATTCAGTAGTTTCAGAGGAGTAATCGCTACAAAAAAAGTTTACGGACGTACGGACAGACAGACGGACGACAGACACCACACCACGGCATAAGCTCTGCTGATCTCTGATCAGTACAGTCTGCGAAATTAACCATTTCATCAAAATTTGGTTGCCCGAAAGGAAAAATGGTTGCCCGAAATATTTCTTTTAAAAACGGAAGGCTTTATAAATTATTACTCTGAAGATACATGTATATGTAAACAAAGCAAAACTTGATGTCTCTATAATATTTATTCAGAATTTATTCTTTCGTATATTTTGTAAGAAGATTTTCTGATTTTCTATGTCATTCTCATAAAATTCACAGTCTGAGTCATCATCAGAGTCATCATCAACGCCATCATCTGTTACATAGCGCAACATTGACATTTTGTCACAACCGGAAACACGTTTTTACCGACGCATGCGCTAATTAGCATATTGTTGATGTTTATTTTATTTCATTGGATGGAATAATTCACGAACCTTTCATGAATAATTGTAGTTTTCCGTTGCTCTATCGATCGGAACTATTCGCCAATCACGTACTCTATAAAATGTGGATTCCCGAGAGACGGAATCCGACGAGTCCGCTCCGATTGGTTGCTCTATACAAAATAAAGAATTCGGCAAAATCTGATCAAAAACGAGGTCGTGACCTTCCCTAGAGGGATACAATTAATTGATCAATTCCCCGTAGCATTTATACCGGTGTCACAGTAATTTTCTCAACGTCAATATGAAAAAGCAGAAATCGTGTTTCCTGTTCGACTTTTATACTTGTTTTGATCATTGCGCTTTCACAAAGTTTGGTTGTCCGATCTTTGGTTGTCCGATCGGACAACCAAACTGGGAACTCGTGGTTGTCCTGTTTGGAAATTAGTTGTCCCGGACAACCGGACTACCGCTAATTTCGCAGACTGTCAGTAGAGCTAATAACACACTGTATGTAAGAGCGAAAACTAAACAACGTCGCTCTATATATACTCCCTTTATAGCACCATGATGTTATTAGTTCTGGCCTATGATATAACATTCTGAAGACAGTCTGCAGTTACAGTTGGTGCCACGCGGATTACGACTAATCACACTCAACGCGGATTACGACTAATCACACTCTCAACGCGGGGACAATAACTTTTGACCACCGCGACATAATCACCGTGATCCGTCGTGATCCATATTGATAAGCAAACCGCGTAACCAGGTGTAAAATCGCAGGCCATCGCCGTGATTTACCTTCATTATCAATGTACAATTTTGCAGTTAATTTAACGGAATTATTATTCAATAACTATTAAAAAATTGAAGCAGAAGACAAATTTAGTTTTGTTTCGGGAAATAATGTATACTGGGTCCAGTGTCCCAGGTAACTTTTGGAACTTTTGGGTATTTCACTCGATGAAATTAAAATTGAGTGAATTTCAAATTTTCAAAAATAATAGGGTGATTTGGGGATCAAATGTAAAACAAGCAAGGTAACTTACCCGTCTTTATGTGAGCTTTATTGACTTGTTATTCATGGCAGTGGTTTGTCAATGATTAATAATTATTAATGATTAATTTCCATAGAAGCGCTAATCACGTGTTAATTTCAGAAGTGTTTCTTAACGTTAACTCGCTTGTCGGTTTAAGTCCCCGTTTCGACATTTTAATCGTCTGCACAACGCAAACGATTTCAAAAGTAAACAAGAAAGTGCCCAGACAACTACACAATAGTATAGACTCAGGGTTTCCCCCACGAATTTGGGAAGGCATGTTATTTTGTGAAAGTACATGGAGCGCGGAAGGCATGTTATTTTGTGAAAGTACATGGAGCGCGTGGGAGAGGGTTAACCCCTCCGAAGGTTCGATTTTTTTGTTATATTAGGGGTGGTGTATATCAACGGTGAGACAATTTAATTGACATTTAGTGTTACTTTAATAAAACAAAAACAGAACTGATTCACAACAAAACTTCTAGATAAATAGTCAAATTCACTATTTGTTTATTTTTTCAAACACTTTGTGCTTGCCACAAACAGCTGGTCATAAATGGCAGAATTATTTGGGTCTATCCTCATGTTTTCACTGTTCATTTCGCTGTTATTTGGTTATGATCAATAATCTGCTTTACTACTTACACACAGTGTCACTTTAAAGTTTGTTGTTATATTTTCGTACTTAAAAAACATAACAATATTGAGAAAGTAATCTTTTTCTTTACCCCACCCACTCCACCCACTGAAAAATAACCGATAGTATGAATCAAATTGAGTACCATGTACAATAGTACGAATCTTATTGATGACGAAGTACGAAATTTCGTAGGAGTTGTCGTTCTTAATTCATTCTATTTTTAGAAGCAACAAACCTTGACAAGTCTGCTTATCAACAAGTATTCGAGAAAAAAATGAGTTTTGTTAACTTGATAAGCACCCCATCTTGATTAAAAATGTTTCAGACCCCATCTTGATTTATTTTTTTCAGATACCCCAAATTCCCCACAACTCAATTGTTTTTGTGAGATTTACCCGCACACCTGTAGATGCGATATTCCGGAGTAAGGACAGTACCATAGATGTGATTTTTGGGACAAGGCACCCTTAGCTACCATGTATTTTCTATAAATTGCCGTCCGCTACCCCCTGGTTTGTTTTAATGGAACAGCCCTTACATACAAATTCTTGCAGAATGAAACAATCATGTTTGTTTCTCGATCATAAACATTCATTTTTGGCAATTGTGCTACTCAACTCAACACCGACACCGTGACGCACCGACACCGTGTCCTAATTATTAAACATACGCCACTCAACACTAACAAGTGTATACACAAGTCACGGGTCAGGTCACAGGTGGTAATCATCGCGAATATGATTGGCTGATAGCTTATTTAGTGGGAGCGACAATAAACCTGTCAATCAGATTCAGGCACGCGCAGGACTGCAATTGTTTCAAGTGGCATAATATTGCTTTGGGATTTAAGAGATGTCGCGGAAATCAAAGGATTTCGAAAATACGCCGCCGGGCATTAAAGCATGTCGCATGCGACATCCCGATATGTAGGTCTGGGGGAAACCCTGATAGACTGGTATAGCGTACATATTCAACTACATAGCGTTCTACACTTTATCGACAATTATGTAACATCCCAGTCAAGATAAACACCGGAAGTAAAATCTGCTTTTTGTAAATATTGTAATACGCACGAAAACATCAATCCATCAATCATTTGAACACTTTGACGGTCGATACGCTCGAAAACTTATATGTTTGAGTTAAAAGGAAATTGCTTACGCAGCGTATTTTTACCTTATATAAATGGGTCCGAAAAACGGCCCCATTCCCAATTGAAAAAATTGACAATTTTTCCCAATTTCCAACTAAAAAATTCCCAAATCAAAGTTGTTTTCCGTCAATTTTTCTCCTGGGTTATTCTCAATACACAGATGTAATAGATCTTCCCAGTTCTGTTTTAGATTAATCTTCTTAATAAAGTTTTTTACCAGGGTTGTACGTTTCTTCTGCTTTTCTGTGTACATTGAAACGCAAAACACAGCCTCGTCACCCGAGGACGACGCCATGTTGTTTATGCGTTGCAGAAACGCTTTACAGCTTGTGTTATCGAAACGCTTTACCGCTAGTATATTCTACTATGTAACAAGCGCCGCAGTGAGCGATGGGTTAATACTAAATAAAGGATGAATAACAGAAATCGTCTGGGCCAGGAAACTCTTTCCTCGGTCATGAGAATATGCAGAGAATCTGGTGCAAACCTACATGACAATGAACTTAACAGCATTGTTAACATTTTCAGGGACAACAAAAACAGGGAAATTATTCTGTAACAACACAGTGAAGTACAATAAAACAAGAGGTCAATGACCTTGAAGCTCTACTGATTGATTTTGATTTCAGGAAGTAGTCGCTACAGACCTGTTTTTTGACAAATTATTTTTTGCCGTGGCAGCCATCTTGAATTTCCGGGCGAACTGAAATTTTGCTAGGATCAATTAGACATCAAGAGCAACATTCCTGTGAAGTTTCATGAAAATCCTTATAGTAGTTTCAGAGAAGTAGTCGCTACAAGTTTTCATCATATAACTCTATGTAAACAAAGATGGCCACTGGCAGCCATATTTAACGTCGAATCAAAATAATGTTTGACTCTTACAACCATCATATCATGCTGATCATTTTACAAAAAGTCCCATATCAATATCACTTATAGTTTTCAAGACGTAGTCGCTACAAACTTCTTTTTAAAAAATCTATTTTTAGCTGTGGTGGCCATCTTGAGTTTCTAGCCGATCTGAAATTTTGCTAGAATCAATTAGACATTAAGAGCAATATTCCTGTAAAGTTTCATGAAAATCTGTCAAGTAGTTTCAAAGGAGTAGTCGCTACAAGTTTTTACTATATAACTGTATGTAAACAAAGATGGCCTCTGGCAGCCATGTTTAACGTTGAATCAAAACGATTTTTGACAAGGACCAACATCATGTCATGCTGATCATTTTAGAAAAAGTCCCATATCAATATCACTTATAGTTTTCAAGAAGTAGTCGCTACAAACTTGTATTTTGAAAATTTATTTTTAGCCATGGCGGCCATCTTGAATTTCCGGCCGACCTGAAATTTTGCTAGGATCAATTAGACATCAAGAGCAACATTCCTGTGAAGTTTCATGAAAATCCGTCAAGTAGTTTCAGAGGAGTAGTTGCTACAAGTTTTCATTATATAAGTCTATGTAAACAAAGATGGCCGCTGGCAGCCATGTTTAACGTCGAATCAAAACGATTTTTGACAAGGACCAACATCATGTCATGCTGATCATTTTAGAAAAAGTCCCATATCAATACCACTTATAGTTTTCATGAAGAAGTCGCTACAAACTTGTTTTTTAAAAACCTATTTTTAGATCTGGCGGCCATCTTGGATTTTACATTAACATGAATCTTTGCTAGGATCAACTAGACTTCATGGGCAACATTTCTGTAAAGTTTCATGAAAATCCATTCAGTAGTTTCAGAGGAGAAGTCGCTACAAAAAAAAGTTTACAGACAGACGGACGGACAGACGGACAGACGAACAGACGGACGACGTACGCCGCACCAGGGCAATAGCTCTGCTGATCTCTGATCAGTAGAGCTAAAAAATTGAGAAAAATCGTGTTTTTTCCCAATTTGACCGGCCACGGACCCATTCCCAAAATGGTGAAAAAAAACGCTGTTGCGTATCTGGTACGCATGTCAGGGAAATTAATTGGGTATTTGGCAATTTCAATTGAGTGAAGTACGCAGATATGCTACTTATCTGGGGCACTGCTGGGTCACGATAGTTATATGACGGTTCATAATTACCGACTTCGCGGTGACTGAACATAAAATTCAATTAGTAATTCTTATTCTGGAAATAAGAATAATATTTTAAATTAATCGTTATTTGTAAATAATTTTACTATTCTGCTATTGTTTATATACATCGATGGGTTCTTTCGTCCGACTATTGTTGCACTATTTGGGGAAAGGGAGTTAATTCGAAAGCTGAAATCATGAAAATAACCAAAATTCAAAAAAAGGCAGCACGAATAATACTGAATAAAGACTTAATTACTAGTTCAAAGTTAATGTTTAAAGAAGTTGGTTGGTTATCATTCGAAAACCGATGTCTATATCATATAGGAGTATTAGTTTTTAAATGTAAAAATGAACTAGTACCAAAATACCTGTCGGATCTAATTTGCTTCTCTCACAATGAAAACTAGAAATTGTTATTGTCCATGGGACAAAAACGTATGGCTCCCCCACTCGCCCGAACAGACATAATTGACGACTCTAGGTCCAACTGTTCTTTATTGATCTGAGATCGTTTTGATATTCAATATCCCTGTGACTGTATGTACTATCTGTATCAGTAAGGCCACATAAAAAAATATATGTGGTTCAAGTAACCCGACCGACCCTATTTTTTTAAAGGGCCGACCCTAAAACTTCTTATGCAAAAATTTAAAAAAAAAAAAATTAATAAAAAAAAAATTAAACAAAAAATTAAAATTAAAAAATATTTAAAAAGAAAAAAAAAAAAAAAATCTAAATAAAAAAAAAAAAAAAATCAATAGGGGTCACCTACTGGTCATGACCAACCATCCTTCCAAGTTTGAGGACCCTAGGTCCAACCATTCTCTAGTTATTGATCGGACATAGTTTCACCGCAACCTTGACCTTTGACCTAGTGACCCCAAAATCAATAGGGTCATCTACTGGTCATGACCAACCATCCTTCCAAGTTCGAGGACCGTAGGTCCAACCATTCTCTAGTTATTGATCGGACATCGTTTGTGACACAGACAGACCTACGGCCTTGACCTTTGACCTAGTGACTCCAAAATCAATAGGGGTCATCTACTTGTCATGACCAACCATCCTTCCAAGTTTGAGGACCGTAGGTCCAACCGTTCTCTAGTTATTGATCGGACATCGTTTGTGACACAGACAGACCTACGGCCTTGACCTTTGACCTAGTGACCCCAAAATCAATAGGGGTCATCTACTTGTCATGACCAACCATCCTTCTAAGTTTGAGGACCCTAGGTCCAACCATTCTGTAGTTATTGATCGGACATCGTTTTGATAGTCAATGTCACCGCAATCTTGACCTTTGACCTAGTGACCCCAAAATCAATAGGGGTCATCTACTTGTCATGACCAGCCATCCTTCCAAGTTTGAGGACCCTAGGTCCAACCATTCTGTAGTTATTGATCGGACATCGTTTTGATAGTCAATGCCACCGCAACATTGACCTTTGACCTAGTGACCCCAAAAATGGGACAAAAACGTATGGCTCCCCCACTCGCCCGAACAGACATAATTGACGACTCTAGGTCCAACTGTTCTTTATTGATCTGAGATCGTTTTGATATTCAATATCCCTGTGACTGTATGTACTATCTGTATCAGTAAGGCCACATAAAAAAATATGTGTGGTTCAAGTAACCCGACCGACCCTATTTTTTAAAGGGCCGACCCTAAAACTTCTTATGCAAAAATTAAAAAATAAAAAAATAAAAAAATAAAAAAAAAATAATAAAAAAAAAATTAAACAAAAAATTAAAATTAAAAATTATTTAAAAAATAAAAAAATAAATAAATAATCTAAATTAAAAAAAAAAAAAATCAATAGGGGTCATCTACTGGTCATGACCAACCATCCTTCCAAGTTTGAGGACCCTAGGTCCAACCATTCTCTAGTTATTGATCGGACATAGTTTCACCACAACCTTGACCTTTGACCTAGTGACCCCAAAATCAATAGGGTCATCTACTGGCCATGACCAACCATCCTTCCAAGTTCGAGGACCGTAGGTCCAACCATTCTCTAGTTATTGATCGGACATCGTTTGTGACACAGACAGACCTACGGCCTTGACCTTTGACCTAGTGACTCCAAAATCAATAGGGGTCATCTACTTGTCATGACCAACCATCCTTCCAAGTTTGAGGACCGTAGGTCCAACTGTTCTCTAGTTATTGATCGGACATCGTTTGTGACACAGACAGACCTACGGCCTTGACCTTTGACCTAGTGACCCCAAAATCAATAAGGGTAATCTACTTGTCATGACCAACCATCCTTCTAAGTTTGAGGACCCTAGGTCCAACCATTCTGTAGTTATTGATCGGACATCGTTTTGATAGTCAATGTCACCGCAACCTTGACCTTTGACCTAGTGACCCCAAAATCAATAGGGGTCATCTACTTGTCATGACCAACCATCCTACTAAGTTTGAGGACCCTAGGTCCAACCATTCTGTAGTTATTGATCGGACATCGTTTTGATAGTCAATGTCACCGCAACCTTGACCTTTGACCTAGTGACCCCAAAATCAATAGGGGTCATCTACTTGTCATGACCAGCCATCCTTCCAAGTTTGAGGACCCTAGGTCCAACCATTCTGTAGTTATTGATCGGACATCGTTTTGATAGTCAATGACACCGCAACATTGACCTTTGACCTAGTGACCCCAAAATCAATAGGGGTCATCTACTTGTCATGACCAACCATCCTTCCAAGTTTGAGGACCCTAGGTCCAACCATTCTGTAGTTATTGATCGAACATCGTTTTGATAGTCAATGCCACCGCAACATTGACCTTTGACCTAGTGACCCCAAAATCAATAGGGGTCATCTACTTGTCATGACCAACCATCCTTCCAAGTTTGAGGACCCTAGGTCCAACCATTCTGTAGTTATTGATCGGACATCGTTTTGATAGTCAATGCCACCGCAACATTGACCTTTGACCTAGTGACCCCAAAATCAATAGGGGTCATCTACTTGTCATGACCAACCATCCTTCCAAGTTTGAGGACCCTAGGTCCAACCATTCTGTAGTTATTGATCGGACATCGTTTTGATAGTCAATGTCACCGCAACATTGACCTTTGACCTAGTGACCCCAAAATCAATAGGGGTCATCTACTTGTCATGACCAACCATCCTTCCAAGTTTGAGGACCCTAGGTCCAACCATTCTCTAGTTATTGATCGGACATCGTTTGTGACACAGACAGACCTACAGAGAAACGGACAGACAGCACAAAATCAATATGGCTCCCCTACCACACTTTGTGTGGGGGGGGAGCCATAATTATATGTTGCGTTCCATTATGCGAAAAGATCTTGTTCCACTAAAACATCGAACAAACTCTTTTAAAGATTCTTTCAGCTATAAGAGTACTATAGTATGGAATACAATTCCTTTACATATACTTAACATCAATAGCTTTAATTCGTATAAATACAATTTAAAACCATTTCTTTTCCAAAAACAGGATATAAACTAGCTGATATTACTATATAATTATGTCGTTTGGTTGTTGTTATTTTTCTTGAGTGAAACTGGCACTGTATGCATGTAATTGCTTAAATATCCGTCATATATGACACTATAGATATTTTGATTATGAATTAAGAATATTATGAATGTATTAACCAATGGGTGTCGGATATGAAGTATTGTTGTGTATATGGATGTTTGCGTGTGTGCGCATGAGTCTGCATGTTTTTATATGTATTTATAATTGTTATAGCATTATTGTTCGAAGGCCACATTGAAAATAGGTGTTTGTATTTTATATGCATTTATACTTAATGTGTTTTAAAACAACCTTCGTTAAATAAAGAAATTATTATTATTTATATATTATTATTATTATAAATAATCCGAATTTGTTTTTAAGAATTCCGGATCATAAACCCGTTATTTTTGCCGCCTTGTTAATAGGTATACACATCGCAAAGGATAGTGGTTAGCCAATTATGTCCGCTGAAGAGTAATGAGACTTTTGGACAACAACAAGAGGTCAATGGACCTTGAAGCTCTATTGATAGGTTTTTGATAGCTAGATCAGCATTCCTGTGAAGTTTCATGAATTTCTTGAATTTCCGGCCGACCTGAAATTACAAGTTTTCATTATAGAACTCTATGCAAACAAAGATGGCCGATGGCGGCCATGTTTAATGTCAAATCAAAATATGTTTTGACAAGGATCAACAACATGTCATACTGATCATTTTAGAAAAACTCCCATATCAATATCACTTATAGTTTTCAAGAAGTCAGTCGCTACAAACTTATATTTTGAAAATCTATTTTTAGCCATGGTGGCCATCTTGAATTTCCGGACGACCTGAAATTTTGCTAGAATCAATAAGTCATCAAGAGCAACATTCCTGTGAAGTTTCATGAATATCCGTCGAGTAGTTACAGAGGAGTAGTCGCAACAAGTTTTTACTAGATAACTCTTATGTAAACAAAGATGGCCGCTGACTGCCATGTTTAATATCGAATCGAAACAATTTTCGAAAAGGACCAACATCATGTCATGCTGATCATATCACTTATAGTTTTCAAGAAGTAGTCGCTACAAACTTGTTTTTTGAAAATCTATTTTTAGCCATGGTGGCCATTTTGAATTTCCGGCCCATATGAAGTTTTGCTAGGATCAATTAGACATCAAGAGCAACATTTGTGTGAATTTCATAAAAATCCGTCGAGTAGTTTCAGAGGAGTAGTTGCTACAAGTTTTCATTATATAACACTATGTAAACAAAGATGGCCACTGGCAGCCATGTTTGAACGTCGAATCAAAAAAAAATATTTGACAAGGATCAACACCATGTCATACAGATCCTTTTAGGAAAAGACCCATATCAATATCACTTCAGTGTTTTTTTTCACCATTTTGGGAATGGGTCCGTGGCCGGTCAAATTGGGAAAAAACACACGATTTTTCTCAAAATTGGGAAAAAACGCGCGTTTTTTCTCAGAATTGGGAAAAAAAATTGTTTTTGTATTTTGTGAAATATTAATTATTTATTGATGATACATAATAAAATATTTTCACAACTAATGTTTCAAGTTTTTATTGTACTTCACTGTGTTGTTACATAATAATTTCCCTGTTTTTGTTGTCCCTGAAAATGTTAACAATGCTGTTAAGTTCATTGTCATTTAGGGTTGCACCAGATTCTCTGCATATTCTCATGACCGAGAAAAGAGTTTCCTGGCCCAGACGATTTCTGTTATTCGTCCTTTATTTAGTATTAACTCATCGCTCACTGAGGCGCTTGTTACATAGTAGAATATACTAGCGGTAAAACGTTTCGATAACATACAAGCGGTAAAGCGTTTCTGCAAAGCATAAACATGGCGCCGTCCTCGGATGACGAGGCTGTTTTTTGAGTTTCAATTTAAACAGAAAAGCAGAAGAAACGTCGAAAAACCCTTGTAAAAAACTTTATTAAGAAGATTAATCTAAAACAGAACTGGGAAGATCTATTACATCTGTGTATTGAGAATATCCCAGGAGAAAAAATTGACGGAAAAACAACTTCGAATAGGGAATTTTTTAGTTGGAAATTGGGGAAAATGGTCAATTTTTTCAATTGGGAATGGGGCCGTTTATCGGACCCATTTATATAAGGTAAAAAAACGCTGCACTTATAGTTTTCAAGAAGTAGTCGCTACAAACTTGTTTTTTGAACATTTATTGTTAATAGGTATACACATGGCAAAGCATTGTGGGTAGCCAATTTATGTCCGTTGAAGAGTAATGCGACTTTTGGACAACAACAAAAAGGTCAATGGACCTTGAAGCTCTACTGATAGGTTTTTGATAGCTAGATCAGCATTCCTGTGAAGTTTCATGAATTTCTTGAATTTCCGGCCGACCTGAAATTTTGCTAGTATCAATTAGACATCAAGAGCAACATTCCTGTGAAGTTTCATGAAAATACGTCAAGTAGTTTCAGGAGTAGTCGCTACAAGTTTTCATTATGTAACAATTTAAACAAAGATGGCCGCTGGCGGCTATGTTTAACATAGCATCAAAATAATTTTCAACAAGGATCAACATCATTCCATACTGATCATTTTAGAAAAAGTCCCATATCAATATCACATAATTTCCGACCAATGTGAAATGTTGCTAGGATCATTTAGACATTAAGAGCAACATTCCTGTGAAGTTTCATGGAAATCCGTCGAGTAGTTTCAGAGGCGTAGTCGCTACAAGTTTTTAGTATTTTAGTAAATAACTCTATGTAAACAAAGATGGCCGCTGACAGCCATGTTTAACATCGAATCAAAATGATTTTCGAAAAGGACCAACATCATGTCATGCTGATCATTTTAAAAAGTCCCAAATGAATATCACTTATAGTTTTCAAGAAGTAGTCGCTACAAACTTGTTTTTTAAAAATATATTTTTAGCCATGGTGGCCATCTTGAATTTCCGACCCACCTGAAGTTTTGCTATGATCAATTAGACATCAAGAGCAACATTCGTGTGAAGTTTCTTGAAAATCCGTCGTGCAGTTTCAGAGGAGTGGTCGCTACAAGTTTTCATTATATAATTCTATGTAAACAAAGATGGCCGCTGGCAGCCATGTTTAGTCATACAGATCATTTTATGAAAAGACGCGTATCAATATCACTTATAGTTTTCAAGAAGTAGTCGCTACAAACTTGTTTTTTGAAAATTTATTGTTAGCCGTGGCGGCCATCTTGAATTTCCGGCCAACCTGAAATTTTGCTAGGATCAATTGGACATCAAGAGCAACATTCCTGTAAAGTTTCATGAAAATCTGTCAAGTAGTTTCAGAGGTGTATTTGCTGCAAGTTTTCATTATATTATAACTCTATGTAAACAAAGATGGCTGCCAGTGGCGGCCATGTTTAACATAGCATCAAAATAATTTTCAACAGGGATCAACATCATTCCATACTGATCATTTTAGAAAAAGTCCCATATCAATATCACTTAAAGAGTTTTCAAGAAGTAGTCGCTACAAACTTGTTTTTTAAAAATCTATTTTTAGATTTGGCAGCCATCTTGGATTTCATATTATCATGAATTTTTGCTAGGATCAACTAGACTTCATGGGCAACATTTCTGTAAAGTTTCATGAAAATCCATTCAGTAGTTTTAGAGGAGTAGTCGCTACAAAAAATGTTTACTGACGGACGGACGACGGACACCGCACACCGCACCACGGCATAAGCTCTGCTAATCTCTGATCAGTCTGCTGATCTTCTCTGATCAGTCTGCTGATCTTTGACTGCTGATCTCTGACTGCTGATCTCTGATCAGTAGAGCTAAAAACGAAAAACATGTGTTATTAAATGCATTAAAAGTTTAAAATACATACTGCTTTCGAAATTTATTCATTGCATTTAGCAATTGTATTACATTTTTTATTCATCCCTGCTCTTATTTCCCCCGCGTTTCCCCCGCAAATCTATCACAGAGAATGGTGGTGACTGCTTTCTTTCGAGACTGGATTTTGCAATCGCAGCGTGTTTTACGGTCGCGATATTTCGGGTGAAAATCCGCGGTACAATCGCGGGGATTTATGACTTCGATTGAAAAACGGCTGCAGGCATGCTGCGAAAAAGTCGTAATCCGCATGGCACTAACTGTAAAAGCAGTTCAATTGTACGTTTTTAGACATTTCGTGATTGTTTTATTGTAAGTTTTCACAGAATGAATTAATACTAGTTGATGTGGTATTTATTCCCCGTTGTGTGCCTCTTGCTTATATATGTTTTTAAAAACCAAGCGTCTGAGTGATACAGACTTTTCCAGTTAACATGGATTATACGTCAGTGAAAATCACAAAAAATAATAGCACCAGGTGGTGCTTAAACGGGATAATGCCCATGTCGGGCCCCACTGGAGATCACACTGTATGGAGCCTGACTGATCCTAGCTGACTCATGTGCTCATTGTACTGCTGTTGGAGCTGACCCTCTTCCAGAGTTGCGGAAATAATTTAAAGCTGTTTTATCCCTTTGCAAAAATTTGCAAGTTTTTGCAAAAATTTGCAAGTTTTTGGGAAAAGAGCCTGTTGCCAGGCCTTTTGGGAAACAATAAAACATACAGAATTTCATATTGTTATCTATTGTAGTTTTTAAAATACCACTTTTTCCCATTCATCAAAGCTCATCTTTTTCCGGTCTTATTTCGAACAGGGAGTAAGTATACGGGGAGGAGAAACGGATCGTTTTGCCGTTTTATGTTGTCGCACGTGTTTCACTACTGCGTGATAAGGACTACCTCCAGGTTGTTTCGCGCGTTTGTGAAAAACAGCAAATTTTTATAAATTATTACACTTACAATAAACTCAATAAAGGTGCGAAATGTCAACATAAGTATTATTTATTCACATTGTGTCCTCTGATACAGAGCGTGTATTTGTTTGCACGTATAAAAGCACATTTTACCAGACGGTTCTGTGTAACAAAGATGGCGCCACTCTGCGCCAAATAACAAATGGTGAGTGTATAGCTATTGCAAACGAGACAAGAGACTACGGGTTATTTAGGCATTAATAATAACAAAAAGTGAATAGTAGACATATTTATCTTTGTCAAGAAGGTAATTTTATGGTGGTGATTATAAGACCAGGGTTTCCCCCAGAAAATTGGGAAGGCATGTTGTTCTGACATTACATTTACCAAACTGGGCTTGAAAAAAAAATAGTGCCTATTAATGGCAAAATGGCAAAATAACATACTTTTATGATTTTGGTGCAAAAGGAACAAGAATCACCATAGAAATTCTATTTTTCTTCTTTTAAACCTGTTATTCATGAAAATTAAGAAAATCTTAAGGCTTGTTGCTCTGATGAAGGCATGTTGTTTTTCCTTTCTTTTCTAGGAAGGCATGTTGCATGTGACATGCCATATGACCTGGGGGAAACCCTGATAAGACAAAGCCTAAAAAGAGGTGATGAAAATGTGCCTTTTGAGATATCAGCTGAAATTTTTAATTTTTCAAATTAAAAAGTGCATGTGTGGAGCTATTGCAAACGAGATGCCAAGTATGGGTTACATTAGGCATTAATAATAACAAAAAGTGAATAGTAGACATATTTATCTTTGTCAAGAAGGTAATTTTGTGATGTTAATTTCAACAGAAAGCTGTAAAAAAGGAACAAGGCTATCCGCACGACCGTCGTGCCGATTTTCTTTATCGGCACGACCGTCGTGCCGATTATTTTCCTTATCCGCACGACGGTCGTGGGAATAAAGAAAATGATCGGCACGACTATAGTATTGTTCTTTATCGGCACGACTGTAAACAGAAACGTAAAGTGTTTTACAAACAAAACAATTAAATTACTTAGGGAACAGTTAGCCTAAATTGTGTAAAATTGTGGGTTAATTGCGTTTTGAATGAAAAACAAGAACCCTGTACAGTATTTTCCGAAAGGTCCGTATAATCTCAAATAGGTATACAAGTAAATAATTATACAGTATGTATAGAACATACTTGTCATTATGGCATATGGCATATAAGATCGAAAGGGTGTGTGTGTGTGCGCGCGCGCGGTTGCGTGTGTGTACGCGTGCGTGCGTTGGTGGAACTTGCTGACATCTATATGAACTGGGACGATATAAAGGCAGTCAGGTTTGCCAAAGTGCAGCTCATCACCGCAATCAATCCCCTATCATCCTACTTGATTCTGTCTTCTGTTTAAATAGTTTCATTTTACACATATATTATCGAAAGATAGATATTTAGGTGAAAATATGGCAAAACAAATAAACACACAAACACGTGTGAACAGTAAACACGTTTATTGAGCAATCAGCACTGATATTACAATTCAAACTACTTCTAAACTATTTGGGGGATACAAGAGAAAAAAGAGAAGAACATGTATAGAAAATACATAGCCCTTATATGACGACATAGCCTATAAGAAAAATTAATAATAGCTGTCGCAACGTAATTATTTGCTAAATCTAGACCTTAACTCCGAAGTGACATTTTATTAAAAACCCCATCCCGCCAACAACTGGCACATTTTAAAATACAAAATCATTCTTCCAAACTCTATCCATGTGTTGAGGTCATAAAATAATTCATATGTACCGATTAAAAGCCTAGTTGATGTATACCTAAAATACATGTAATTAAGTACACGTAAAATGAATTTAGAGTTGATCATTCTTAATTCGACGCACAGGGCAGTTTTGCGGTTTTACCTGGCTTGTTAAAGCCATTTATATTGTATCAACAAAGTTAGGATTCTCAAATTATGTAAGTTATAATATATACCCCGTTGTCAGTAGGTTTACAAATGTTGTCCATTTGTTGTTAAATTTGGTCGTTGTTGGCGGGGTAGCTACTTTAATAAGTGCCTTGCGAAAACTCGTATTGTAAGAAAGGGGTTGTTAATTCATTTATTGATTTACAACAAGTTGCAGATAAGTTAATGCCGTAAAATGGTAAAGCGTGCATATGCTAATTAGTTTGGCATAATTATGTCATACACACGAAACTTAGCACTGTTAATCATGCAAAATTAAACAAGAAAAGTCACTAGTAAGTAATAAATGCCGACGAAAAAAAAATCGGATGGGAATTCTTACATTGTACATTTGGCTATTCCGCCGACAACAGGCAATTACCGTTCTTCCAAACTCTATCCATGTGTTGAGGTTATACAATAATGTATATGTTCGAGAAGAAGTCAAAATATTTTCATGGATACTTAAATACCTGTAATTGAGTATGCGTTAACTGAATTTAGAGTTGGTAACTCATAATTCGACAGACATTAGGGTGGTAGTTTGCCTGGCTGGTTAAAGCGTTGATAATGTAGTTACAGAGTTCAGATTCGCAACATGTGTAAGTTACTCATATACCTTATCGTTAGTAGGCTTAGAAACGAAGTACATTTGTTGTAAAAGTTCCCCGTTGTTGGCGGGATATCTGTTTTAAAGGGACACATGGCAATCTTGATTTTTTTAAAAACTAGCGGCGTCCCGTTAGTTTTTCTACATAAATTGCATTGGTTCAAGCATTAATGTTAATTATAAGAATAGTATTAAGCCATATTGTTTTTGCATATTATTATTTTTTGATATTATTGCACCAATAATATATTAAAACTTATAGTGCATATATAATACGACGAAATAGTGAATACTTAAAATTTGACGCTACGCCCATCTCGGTGTTTAAATAATCCAACTCGCTGAGACCAGACTATCTATTGCTTAACCAGCATCTCACTAAAAATAGCACGTCAAATTCTATATAAAATAACTTATACTGAACCGAAACAACGAAATCGAAAATGCCGGTATAATGTAACCAACAAAAGACACACATTACTCTCAAACTTTAAGAGCATTCTGTGATTAAAATGCCATTACTTATAATTACACATTCATGGCTTACTGCTAAGCTTATATAACATTTCGAAGTGTTTAAATTCCATGTTAGCAGATACCGAAAAAAGCGTTTCTTATCCGAAAGTTTTGCAGAAGGACATGAATAGAAAATGCCCTACTCATTTCGTGTGTGTGAGTGGGAGGAATAATAAAAAAACAAAAAACACTCACAGATTTGCCAGAAAGTTTCTAAACATAAACATTTGACTAGATACCTACAGTTTAGTATGAACATTCAAAACGTTGAATAAAAACAATTAAAACAACCACTTATATAAGATCCTCTACATGACACACGTAATCCATTAGAACAAACGTAAATGTGTTTATTACTGCATCTGAAACTGTCATTTGCTCGGGGTATTATTTACAATTCCTACACTTCTACTTTTAGCTAGAATCTTTATTTGAGTAAATCTTAATAGATTTGCAAGAAGTATCTCAACATGAATATTTGACTTGATCTCTAGATTTTCGTTATTATGCTAATTTTAGCATGTTGTCAGTAATTAATAAATGAACTCCTCGTTATGACAAAGCGAAACAACGTAACTCATGTATCCAGTAATGTAAACACGCACATACCTTTCGTATATTTTATAAAACATATACAACTTTGCTAGACCAACACTAAATTTCTCATGAGATAAACACCATCCTCTCTTTTTTTAGATTTTAGCATGAGTGTTTTGTAAATAGAATCTTGCAGTTGTGCTTATTCTGAAATCTTTGGACATCTTAAAGTACTGTTGGGCATTTATAAACTTTCAGCTCGTTTTTATTTGCCTTTCTTTAATAATTGTAATGCTAGACAAATTTCGCGTTATATTAGGATTCAAAACTCTTAAAAGAAAAATTATATTACATATTTGTCTGTGACTTGTATAGGAAATACTGGGAATAGAAAAGCTATATCTACTCGTTTGCTCTACCGGGTACGGAACATTGCTCGGCCTTTTCCATCAGTGGCGGGAACGCCAAATGACGTTCCGATTGTTTTACGGACGTCGTCGTAAGATTCCGCCACTAGGGACTAACAATTACGGAAATTAACAAAGAGTTCCGGATACCGCTTGTTTTGTTTGTACGACGTAACGTCGTCTTTGCGTTCACGTGCAAACTCGTGTAAAAAGGGGGTGAATCATTAGAAATATTAACAAATATCATTTTAAATTATGTAATATACTCGTTTAATAACCAGTGTTTTTGAGATACGGGAAATATCTCCCTCAGTAGAGAAATGGCCCCGATATAAGAACTCGTCCTCCGCACATCGTTCTTATATCGGGGCCATTTCTCTACATCGGAGCACGAGTTCTTATATCGGGGCCATTTCTCTACATCGGGTGATATTTCCCGTATCTCAAAAACACTGGTTATTAAACTCTATATAAAACAACCACTTATATAAGATCATATATATGTCACAATGTATTAGAACAAACGTACATTATTATGGCCCTTTTAGTCAAATGTTACCTTAATTTTACGTCTGCATATTCTGCATATCACTTCGAATTGTTTTCGGTGGGGCATATTCAGGTTTTCTGTAAGGCATGCATGGGGTGGAGGTGGGGTGGGGGTGGGGTGCGTGGAAGGGGGAATGAGGTAATATTTATTTTTATGGGTGTGGGATGAGAGGAGATTTCGAATTGGGATGGGCCGATAATCGCACCAAATCGGCCTAGAAAATCTCTGGGGATGGGATCAAAAGAACTAATGTGGTGTGTGTGTGTGTGGGGGTGGGGTGGGGGAGAGAAGAAAACATTGAGGGGGATGTTTGGGTGGTGGGGGGGCGGGGGAGGCTGGCGGGGGGAAGTCGGGGCTAAGGAAATACTTATAACAAAGCTTTTTTTCTCTTATTCTTGGGCCCATGTTTACATTGGTATTTAAGAAATCGGAATTTCAGCTTCTCGTCATATGGATTTTTGACTTTTTTGTTTGCAGCTTTTACTGTTTTGCTGTCTGTTATTGTATACTGAACATGATTTTCAGTGCAAAACTTCTGAGTATATAGTAATAATAAAATATTATTTAATTTTTTGTCGTGAATATTATATTTGATTTGTTTTCATCTCGAAGTGAGCAAACTGAGACCCAGGCTGCTACTTTTTACTATGAGCGACCTTTTGAAGTTGTATGACACAAAACCCAGGTGGACATTGCTATATTGGACTTTTAAAACGTCCTTTGACACAGTCCCACGCGACAAACTCCTTCACTGGCTACAATCATGCGGAATCAGAGGCAGCCTACATATATGGCTATCTTCTTTCTTGAAGGATTTAAGACAAATTATTGTCGTCGTTGAGAGCGAGCAGTCGGCCACAGTTCACGTAGAATCCGGCGTTTCGCAGTGGTCTCTAATGGGGCCTTTGTTGCTCCTATGCCAGAAAAACAACCTTCCGGGTGTCGTGATCGAATTCCCGAGTTAAGACTATTCTCGGATGATTGTCTTCTAGAGCTTTCGCACGATTAAGTCTCATCAGGACAGGGCTTCCACTAAGGTTCAAATTTAGGAAGTTCGAACTTCCTGTGTATCAAATTTGAAAGTTCATGGGGAAAATTTAGGAAGTTCCAGTGTTTGGGCATGGCATTCATAGTCTTTGAGTCAGTGATTCCACGTGGTAGTGAGGGAAACAACACATCTAAATTGTTAAAAAGAAAAAAAAGATAATTATAATCATCTATATGTTTATAAAAGAAAATATTTGATGACCTCATTATATAAACGGTTTCAAACTAAAAATACTTAATTTCCCTTTGCGTGCCATACCCCACCCACAAGTTTTATACAGTAAATTACATTTTGCAAACAGTTTTCAATTTATCAGTCCAGGAAAGCTTTTAAATTGGCATACATTAATGAAAGGTATGTAACACTGTCAAGTGTAGGAATAAATGTAACAGATTCTTTAATTTATTATCAAAGCAATCGATTGTTTTTGCCAGTGATAATTTCACTTCCGTGTTTAGTCTCCATTTGCGAAGAGTTCTCTCCCCTAGGTTAGAGATTATAAAATATTGTTTGTCGTACTTCGTTTCTGTTTGTAACTTTGATAAATACATAGAAAAATGACACAAAGATATAAAAGAAATAGCCTTAAAAGTATAATCTGTTTGTGTAAGGAGTTTCAACTTTGTGGTTAATAAATATAAATTAAGCAATTTGGCGTTCATTTTGTGAAATGCGCGGCTAGGCCAATTATCTAATTAACACGCTCTCCTCTCACCAGTCACGCGTGTGACCCTTGATAAAAACTGGGAAAAAACGGATTTACCTGTCAATTACAGGCTCCACTGAGTTTTAATTGCTTTACAACTTGTTACGTCGGCAGTCTCAAATGAAATTAGATTAGATGGGCGGGGCTATAATCGGTAATTTACAGATTATGGGACGTCCGTAGTAAACGATCGCGACGTTCTTTGAAGTTTTTGGAAGTACGCTATTTGCCTTTGATGTTAATTTTCGCCGTACAACTACGATTTTTGGACGTAATTTACGGCCGTACGCCCATTAACGGAAGCCCTGTCAGGACCATACCATATTACAAAATGATTTACATAACTTAAAACAATGGGCGTCTAGTTGCAAATCAAATCAAATCAAATGTATTGTTTTAAATTCCACGTAAACATAACATTACATGAGATGCAACACATATCGATACACTGGCGCGACGGTCGTGCGGATAAAGAATATTATTCGCACGACCGTCGTGCCGATAAGGAATACTATTCGCACGACCGTCGTGCCGATAAGGAATATTATTCGCACGACCGTCGTGCCGATAAGGAAGATTATTCGCATGACCGTCATGCCGATAAGGAAAATAAACGGCACGACCGTCGTGCCGATAGACATTCCCGTAAAAAAGAGGCTGTAAAAACTGCCTAATTTGAGATGTTGGCTGAAATTTTAACTTTTCATACGATCGATTTACCTTTGATTTACCTGTATCGATAAAATAGTAAATGGCGGCGTTTTAGCGCGACAACATAAATCGATAAACTAAAGCGTTTATGAACCCGTTTCTTCTCCCCGTATATCCCTGTTTCGAACTAGAAAATTCATAATTTTGATAGAGCATCATCAAAAAAACTGACCAATCAGTGATCAGAAATAAGACATAACCAATACATTCTGGTAGGTGATAAACTCGGTCTTTATCCTTGATGTTCAACCAAGTTTACTCTTAAAATTAAGGTATCTACAATGTAATTCTTTTAAAACCCTGCCTATTTCATGCACATTCATGCAAATTTATTCAATATATGTATCTTTTAAAATCACAATCTTGAAAATTATAACCCGTTTCTTCTCCCCGTATATCCCTGTTTCGAACTAGAAAATTCATAATTTTGATAGAGCATCATCAAAAAAACTGACCAATCAGTGATCAGAAATAAGACATAACCAATACATTCTGGTAGGTGATAAACTCGGTCTTTATCCTTGATGTTCAAACAAGTTTACTCTTAAAATTAAGGTATCTACAATGTAATTCTTTTAAAACCCTGCCTATTTCATGCACATTCATGCAAATTTATTCAATATATGTATCTTTTAAAATCACAATCTTGAAAATTATAATCTTTTTACTCTTCCAAAGATTTTTATTTTACTATAGAACCTAAGGATAAAAACCGAGTAACACAAATTTTATCACCTACTGAAAATAAAATAAAATCTCAACATCTATGCAATGCAAAATTATGAATAATTGTTCTGACTAATAATTTACTGAAATAACACTTTAAATACTCGTACCCATTTTATCATTCATCAAGAGAATCATTTTGGCTCTTTTAGGCTTATTTACTAACGGTAGTTTTCAGAATTGTTCAAAGTTGACCTCCCCTGTGATGCAGTCATAATAAAATGTTCACTTACCGTTTTGTTGGAAAGCATTTTTTTAACTTCGTCTATTGTGTCATCGGGGGATATTTCAAGTGCAACACACACATTATTTTACAAACAAACAACGTTTACACTATACAATGCCATTTTTTCCTGCTGACAATTGAAACAGGTTAGTTAGGCCTACTTGGCAAAAGGAAAAAATCTTCAGATTATTAGGCCATGACACCTGCGTCCTCTTCAAATGGCGGGAAATGGGAGAAGCAAATATTTATGTCAGACAAAGGTCAGATGGGAATACTTCTGTGTTATAAAGTGTTTCAAATTATCAAACATAATTACAAGTGTAAATATTATTTCAACTGAAATAAATTTGGTAACGTTTTCCATGCATACTTATCGAAAATGCATATAATAAAGCAGTTCATCAGTTGCTCCCTTAAAATAGTGCATTGTTTACAAATTCATGTGCGAATAAAAATAGTTCGTTAATAAACTCCATTGAAACACCGAGACATGTTATTAGGTCTGTGTTTGAAATGTTTAACCTTATACAAATGAAGTCAAAAGCAACATGTTCAATTAAAATAAATGTTGTTTAATCTTTGAGAAAATGTCTTTAACTAGAACACACAAGTAAAACTTTAAAATGGCCGTGTTTCGTAACCTTCGGAGGACGATAATTCCACTGGAAAGGAGTTTGTCGGCGCCAGTTGCTTTATATCACAAAAATGTACTATTTTTATATTGTTCCTTAGTTATTTACAAATAAAAATCTAGGAATTTGCAACAGTCCGTCCTTACTTTGATGCAAACTGTCTGCGCATTAACAGTTAGTCATGTGTTTTCGTGGTTAAGACGAATTTGGAATAAAATTACAGTTTAACCTTGTGACTGTCTGTTCTTATGATATGCTGGTGTTACCAGAGTCCGACAGCTTAAAAAAATCGACTCACCTCAAATTCCCTCGTGTCCTTCATGACATCCTACCATTCCTTAGTCACAACATTCAATCCATTTTAAATAGATTGAGTTGAATGTTGTTTAACGACTCATTAACCGGTATGGGTTATTTAGAGCCACCCCAGAGAGAGGGAAAGGATACATAGGAATCCGGGAACCGTGCCCTACTCTTATTATCGAATAGATTCCTATTGTTCTTTAATGTGCTCGGAGGATATACCGATACACGAGACTGCCCGGTTTACGTCCACATCCAATGGACGAGGCTAAGGGAACGTGTCTTGTCTAAGAACACACCGACGAAACTCAGTGGCACCACGGAGGATTGAAACTGGGGCCTCTGGTTACAAATCTGCCTTGCTACCAACTGCGCCACGCCAGCCAGTCAGTCAGACTAAAAAACAAACATCCATCCATCTGTCAAAGTGTCTTATAAAATCAAAACAAATATGGCACTTGGAAATTTACCAATTAGAAGCGCGTGACTCGAGTCCGATAGTTTACGTCATCAATGTATTGCGGCATGCACCACCCGCCAATGTGAACAAATTCATATATGGTGGCCAATTAGTGTCAACAACAAATGTTCACATCTTTGAATCGCATAAATAACACAGTATAACTGTTCAAATTATTTTACAATGATTCTGAGTGGTTAATCACTGCTCAAAGGGCATGTAAATGACGTGTCTTTCCTTACAACTCTAACAGGTGTGCAATATTTTAGATGGGTCCAGTGATTGCATACCGGTATGTCACCCTGGATCCATGTGTAAAAACTACTTCTATTATTAATTGTGTTTCTCTGCAGGTGATAGACCACTATGAGAATCCTCGCAATGTTGGTTCCATGGACAAGAACGACAAGAATGTTGGCACCGGATTGGTCGGAGCCCCTGCTTGCGGTGATGTCATGAAGTTGCAGGTAAGTGTTAAGTATACATATAAATATAACAGATAGACTGAATTGAGTTAGGCACAGAAATTGTGTTATAGATGTTTGTACATGATGTATGTCAGCTCACAGATACCGGTTTAAAAAAAAAAAAAATCATATTCTATTACATACTGTATGTAATAGAATATAAGACTTTTTTTTTTATTAAACCGGTATCTGTGTGTCAGCTCATGTTTAAAATTTATATAGAGAGAGAATATTACTTAAGTGTCTGTTTCATATGGAATTTATTAAACAAATAAATATATTTGATGTATTAAATTCAATATTAAGTAAGCACGAATATGCGATTCTTTTTATCACATGACCTACTTCAAACTGTCACATAGGCATTTAGTGATGTAGGTGCCTATACGGGTATTGCTGTTATATAATGATGTTGTATGTTTATAGTTATACGATGCAGTCAAATGTTGCTGCAGTCTTCTCCATACAACAACGAACAATAGAACTACTTTGTTGATTTCCATATTCCGGTATTTTTAATGGTTGTGAAGTGCATGAAACAATTTTGATTGCAAATCAAGCTGAACGTAAAAGTCTAAGCGTTGATTCAAATTTCATTTGTATATTTAGTACACTGCATGGGTTACCCGGTATTAAGATATTTTGTGTCACGGTTTTATTACAATTCCCAACTGCAATTTATATGATAAATACTTGAACAAGCTGTGTAGTGAAAAACTCAATGCAGCCCGTTTATCTGATACTAGAAATAACGAGTCAGTGAGCAAAATAGCTGTAAGATTCATCTGGCTGATAATGGGTGCATGAGAACAGTGAACAGCATATTCACAGTGTTCCCATTGGTCCTTGAAATCCTTGAAAGTACTTGAATTTAAAAAAAAAATCAAGGCCTGAAAAGTGCTTGAAAATCTGATAAGGTACATGAAAGTCCTTAAATTCTGGATTTTTGCTGTTCATCCCAAAAATGGCTATTGGTTGTGCGTTCCTAGAATATTTGTTTCTGTTTTGGGCGTTGCGAATATTAGTCCTTGAATTGTGGAAAAAGGGTCCTTGAAAGTCCTTGAATTTGGCCTTCCAATAAGGCCATATCAAATTAATTCCCAGTTTATCATCCCCGCCCGCCCCGAATATTTAAAGCCGCCCCGACAATTTTTATTTTGAAAAAATTAAAAATTAAAAAAATAATAATAATGACCAGATTGTGGTGTATTGTTCTGAATGTGAAAAACCAAGAGTCCTGTATTGTAAACATGTGGTGAAAGGAAAGAAAATAACTGATTTGCTTCAAATCTTAGCTGACCTACAATATACATGTGGTTCTGTCCTTCAAGATGTTGAAACTGAGGACAATCATATTTTACAATACATTCGGTATTTGTTAGAAAAAATGTAACTTGTGACATGTCAGTGGAACTACCATATTTTTCTTCTGGCTTCGAATCGGTATGTTATTACTGTGGGTCGTCAGATGACCTTGTAGCACCAGATGATAAATATCCCGTATGTGAGTTGTGCCTATCTGGCAAACAGTCATTCGTAAATAAAAGGGGAACTGTTTCAAACAAGAAGAAGTAAGTTATATTGAGAACTTCAACTTTTAAAACTCACATACATGGTAGTTTATATCATTATAAATACAAATGTATGCTATAGCAGTGACAATTGGTAATAAAGAGAGTGTTCAAAACATAATACTTCTGGTTATTAATATTTTTGTGATGTTTGATGTCATCTCAGGAAAATAAAAAAAAATAAAAAAAATTGCCCCCCCCCCCCCCCCCCCCCCAATTTTTTCCAAAATTTGGATGACAAACTGGGAATTAATTTGATATGGCCTAAGGGTGGGAACCCTGTATTCAGTTCACAAAAGTGACATCAACTCCAACCATATGAATATTTTCTAAGATTTTGGATGGGTTGTGTGATTGTTGTAGACATTAATACAGAATAGTTGTAAATAAAGAGCTATACAGTACATGTGTACAGTATAGAATGTAAATAGAGTGTGAGCTGTGCGACACATCATAAATGATATATACGGTAGTCTTAACATTTTAAGAATGGTAAAAAGTAAAATCTCTAATTTTAGAACTGTAAGAGTTGGAATTCATAGTTTCATGGACTGATACTTGCAATACTTCACAAATAATTCTATCATATAGGTTAGAGTAGATGACAATGGAAAAATCATTGAAGCCAAGTTCAAAACCTTCGGCTGTGGCTCAGCGATTGCTTCCAGCTCCCTGGCAACAGAGTGGATCAAGGGTAGGAGTGTAAGTATCATCACTAAAGAATATAACAGAGTATGTATATCTTTGAAGCTCAGACTTGATTTACTACTTGATTAATACTATAACTTGTATTGTTAGTGTACTTTCTATCTGTCACAAAGTCCACTCAAATTGTAAAGTTTCAATACTTTCAGTATTGTTAACCTATAGCCTGCTAAGGGCGATTACAATAGCCTTTGCGTCCATTGTTAACCCAGATCAGCACTTGCACGGCAGGCTGATCAGGGTTTACAATGTCCGGCTGATAATATTTCCGAAACACACCTTTGTAACATAAATGGATTGGTCTAAAGTTAAATAAAGAACATTCATAGCGGGCTAAGGGTTAATGACAGTCTTAAACAGAGATGCACATAATGAGGGTCTTTGCAGTGAGACCCGTTCGTAATGCTAAAACATCCTTATCCATAAAAATGGAGGTGTGATGGTGTTCCATTCGGATGATGTTTAACTCGGGGTGGGGGGGGGGGGGGGGAGGAAATGGGGGAAATTAAGTCAAAATAAGGGAGTTGGTGGAATTGGAGTTGAATTGAATTACGGTACACAACACAAAAGGGTTACACGGCGCCAACAGGAACGATCATTCCAGGCTCATCCGCCATTAACATTGAGATAAAAATAAACAGAATCTACCTAGAACATTCTCAGCTGCAAAGTTGCTGCAAATTCTGTTGTAAACACTATTTATGATGGAGCCATGTTCCCACATTTACACACTGACAGGCAGGGTCAGATTGGAGACCTTCAATGAGCATGACAAAAAATGATCAAATAAAGGGTGAGTGTGGGTGGGGTCTTGCCTCTCTTCTTCTAGCGGGATTCAAACATGGGGGCTGGTGAAAGGAAGGTTTGATGATAATTTACAAAAATATTTTCTGGCTAAACTTGACATGTTGCAAACTTCCAGGCCCTTACACTGTGTTCAGCGTCCTACCCCTCTGCCTCGAGCGTGATTGGCAGTTGTCCTATACTATACCCGGCAGCGGTGGGTAAAGGAGTTAGAGTTGCGGGGATTTTTTGGATGATTATTTACAAAAATATTTACTGGCTGCAAACTTGACAATGTGTTGCAAACTTTCAGGTCCCTTATGCTATGTTCCAGTCGAACTGAGAAGTCAGAAGTGGGTAGTTTTGTGAAAACTCTCTTTAACCGATCACGTGGAGTGATATAATGATATTTTATAGAAAATTGAATGTCAAATAGATGGTGAATACTGAACAGGTTTCAGTCATGAAGGTCACATTTGCGGGTCAAAGTTCAAAAGTTGGTATACTGTTTTGTGACTGGTCTATGGCATTTAAGCCATTATTATTCAGACAGAAATTCTTCTATTGGGGAGCATCCATGTTATTTATAGTATCGTTGGTTTTCTTGTTTGACATTTTGCTTTTTATATGTCTTCATAAAGTGTTGCTGTATTAACAGGTTGATGATGCTGGAAATATCAAGAATACCGACATCGCCAAAGAGCTGTCGTTGCCACCAGTGAAACTGCATTGTTCCAGTACGTATTGGTAACGTGTGTTTACATTTTCCATACACAAATGTTTTCTGGGCCCATACCCGACCCTGTATTCTTTACTGAAGATATATAGTTGCTAACCATTATAGATTTTTCTTACTTCCTCTATAGCACTTGTATTGGAGTATTCTCTTGAAAAAGTACCATGCAAATACAATTATTATATATTCTGTGATGAATTATAGAAATTTCCCAGTTTGGGAAAATCTGTAACATATCCCTCTACTGTGCTATCTCACCTAGTGCGCAAGATAGCACAGTAGCCAAATGTTATGAACTTAACGATAGACGTCCCGATATTACGTCACGAATTGACGTCATGATATTACTCCACGCTGTCGCCAAAGGAGTGACAGAAGAAGATTGGAAAGAAATTCATCACAGAATATATATTATATTGTTTAATCACAGAATATATATTACATAGTTTAATTAACATTTTTGTCGTGATACGGAAAATAATTCACTCGTGAGAAATATTCTTGCGATATAGAAACTCGTGCGAAAACACACTCGTTTATATATCGCAAGAATATTTCTCACTCTGGAATTATTTCCCGTATCACTTCAACAATGTTAATTAAACTCTATTTATTTCGAAAGTTTTATGCAGACAATCAGGGTTCTCAATAAGAAATGACCGCTTCAAATGGCATTTGGGCCAGTTCAAAATCGTTCAAAAAAAAAAGATGAGGGCAGTGACATGGATAGTATGTGTTATTGAACTTTGTAGAGATAATGAAAAGTATTTGTTGTTGAATTTTGAGCATATAGAGGAATATTGCTTATAAAATTTCACTTTAAAGTGTGATTTAAAAGGCATTCTAAATAGCCCAAAATGCAGGAAATGACGCTCTCAATTTAAAAAATTTCCGGGGGAGGACCCCCACCTAGCAGGCCTGTTACTTTTTCAAAAAGGCCTGTTCAACCAAAAGTTATTGAGAACCCTGCAGACAACAGCTTAAATCCCTTTATTTTTGAAAGTGTGTTTAAATATCAGACATGATAAAATTCGACAATATACATCTAGGCTACATGTATTTGTAAAATCTAACATGATTTTATAATCTGAATCATGACATTTTTATTAAAATAGAACAACACTATTCAGTTTATATATTTAACGTACGTTATACATAACTTCTACAGAATCCTTTTCTCAACTCAGATGATTGAATATCCTAGAAGAGATGACTTTCAAGATATCAGACATCCATTTTAACATCAAAACAATGAATTGAATGTTGTTTGATGGCTCATCAACACAGTATAGGTTATTTAGAGCCGCCACAGAGATACATAGGAATCCGTGAACCGTGCCCTACACTTATTATCGAATAGATTCCTATGGCTCTTTAACATGCTCGGAGGATAGACCGATACACAGGACCGTCCGGTTTACGTCCCCATCCGACGGACGAGATCAAAACAATGAATAATTTGTCACCAATGTCCATATTAATTTAATATTTTGACATAACAGCAGCCAAGCAATGTCCATATCGCTGGAGCTAAAGGAGCTTCCCATCATCAAAAATGTTGTCCTTTTAATGTTTTATCAAGGTTGCATATTCCAATATATCAAAAACTACATGTTGCAAGCAGAAGAGAGCGGGAAAAACAGCTAAGTCTGTATACGGGAGTAAAAGGCGCACAACAAAAACTCCCCCAGCCAGTTATGATAGAAGAGAGTGAGGAAAAACGCGGGCTTTGCAGTTTTGCCCCAATGTCTTCTACTGGACAAATATTTATGAGTTCAGTGGTAGTACCTGGAAAGGGTTTAAACTAATGTTGGTAGAACTTGTTTTCCGACCCATTTGTCATTATAACATTACTATCGTATATACATGTATGTTGATATTACTCTGTATATTAAATATTGGCAACAAAATATGTTTAATTCAGTGCTAGTACTATATGTACGTGTTGTTGTAAACAGAGATTTTTGTCTTGTTACTAGCCTCCATAGCCAGGATAGTAAAGATGCTGCGTCTAAAACTTTCTCTTCTCTCACCGCTGCGGGTTCGAATCCCACCGAGAGCTAGACTGGTCAAGTGAGAAAGTGTCGATCCTTACAGTTGGTTGGATGTATACAGTATTGGTTCTACCCAGTGGGAAAATGGGGTGATCTGCCTCTAATAAAAAAAAAAGACATATATGGCCTGACATATGCTAACAATGACGTAACGCGCCATTCAAACAAACGAACACTGTCTTTTCTTTGTCTTGTAAAAGCACATATATTTGTTATTACAGTGCTGGCTGAAGATGCCATCAAGGCTGCTCTGCATGATTTCAAGGTGAAGAATCAGAAGGCGGATGGGTAATAAGTGGCAGATAAGGATAAACAGTAAAGCTATCCATGGTGTAATTTACCTGCAGGCCAAGTTTTGATTTTGTGTAATTTAAGAAATGCAAGTTTTCAGTTTGCTCAAGCATAAACTTATATTATAAATAATTTGAACACTCGAAAACCAACGAGTAATATAGAATTCATTGCTTCAGTGAGCTGAACTTAACAAAAAACACAAAAACAAACAAACAATTATTATTCAGAAAGAGAATAGTGTTCTATTGCATCTCATACTAGTCGGTACTTTAATTATTAAATTTACACCAACTTTTGTTGGCCAGCATAAATATTCTGGGAGAATTATTAAGAATTGTGGAGGTTTTATCATTTAAAAAGTGTTACACTTGTTCCCACCACAGATTACCACATTAAAGTAATAGACAACAATATTTTCAGTTGTTGGTGGAGACTGTATCAAGACTATTAACGACTATATTATTGATGATCAGGTATTATTGATGATCAGGTATTATTGATGATCAGGTATATATGTAACTACATTTGTTGCAATTTTGCACTTTTTATAAATGATATTAAAGGGTTACGTGGCAAGCTTGATTGTTTTAAAACTCGTCGCATTCCGTTAGTTTTTCTATATAACTTGTATATTTGCAACTAATTATTAAATTATTTGAATAGGTCAAAGTGAATTGTTTTTGCAAAATACTGAGAACATTTTATTTTATTTTATTTAAATATATGACTTGCAAGTGAGAAAGTCGATTCTTACGGATGGTGAAAGGTATACAGTACTGGTTCTATCCAGAAACAATGGGGTGGTCTGCCTCGACCATAAACAATTGACCATCATATGACCTAAAATGTGCTAAAATGATGTAAAACACCAGTCAAACAAACAAATAAATATATGCAAGCAGCTTTAAAGCCAAAATAATTTTTATAATAGATGAATAAATCAAGGTTCCCAGTTAAATGCTTGATGAATACTTTATGATTATCGTGTGTCGGTTTAATGGCAAACCCATCTTGGTAGAATATTCGTAATAAGGTATCGTCTTTTTTACTGCTATTTTGAACTAAGCGTTTGTGTATACCAGTTGTCAACTTGAAAATGATTCAACGATTTCAGATATGTGCAATGTGTTTTGGTAAGGTGAGACAATTGAGTACATTCACAGTGTATTATAAATGAGGCTGGTATAACGGGTCTGTTGTTTATACTTTACATGCAGACATTGTATTACAAGTTACTTTTGTGATCTTCATATTTTTGACATTTTTTTTAAATGTTGCTTGGTATAACTTCTCACAAAATGCAAAGCCGAAATCTTGGCTTTCCTTTATTTATGTAAAATATGTGTAAATAAAAATGCATTTTTATAATAATCAACCTAGGTAAAATGATGTTACAATAAATATGACCCTCTTAATTTAATAACTTAATGGTGTGAAAACAGGTTTCAGGTACGCCTCAGTGTTCTGGTATCAAATGAACAACAGCTCATGATAACCTGCTTTATAATATTAAACATTAACCTCAGTAGGTCATGTTAATTTGCATTAATTTATCTATGTCGAGCTATAATGATATTAGTTATATGTATGCTATTTATCATGCTGTGATTAATAAACAGTTGAGTTGGACATTTTGTTTTTGATTTCTGAATTCACTTCCAACTTATTGCATAAGAAAGTGATTAAGGAGGTTGGCATGCAGAAGAAGCGGGACTTCGTGAACATGCGACTCTGAGTTTGGTGTGAGGCTCACCATCAACATACACATCTACCAGAAGATTTTTTTTATCATCTGCAATCGCAAACCAGTTAAAAAAACTCTATTGATAGACATTTTAATTAGATTTCTATGGGCATGCACTTGCTTAACCCATTGGCCATTCTCTAGGATGCGGTTACAGGTATGCACATCTATATTGATTTACAAAACTAGAACTGTCACTGAAGGTGATGAATACCCCCGCTCTTAGTTACCAGTTATGTGTATATGAAGTCTGGGAACAACCCATTTAAAACTGAGGACTGCTAGTAATAAAACTTAACTGGACGCAACACGACGGGACAAAAAAATGTTGCGGACATATACCCCACATTGTTTGGCTCGCACTTAAAGTACTCGCCTATATATTGACATATACCCTGCATTGTTTGGCTCGCACTTACAAGTACTCGTCTATGTATTGATCTATACCCCACATTGTTTGGCTCGCACTTACAAGTACTCGCCTATGTATTGACATATACCCCACATTGTTTTTCTCGCACTTACTCGCCTGAGTATTGGCATATACCCCACATTGCTTGGCTCGCACTTACAAGTACTCGCCTATGTATTGACATACCCCACATTGTTTGACTCGCACTTACAAGTACTCGCCTATGTATTGACATATACCTCACATTGTTTGACTCGCACTTACAAGTACTCGCCTATGTATTGACATATACCTCACATTGTTTGGCTTGCACTTACTATGTATTGACATATACCCCACATTGTTTGGCTCGCACTTACTATGTATTGACATATACCCCACATTGTTTGGCTCGCACTTACTATGTATTGACATATACCCCGCATTGTTTGGCTCACACAAGTACTCACCTATGTATTGACATATACCCCACATTGTTTGGCTCACACAAGTACTCGCCTATGTATTGACATATACCCCACATTGTTTGGCTCGCACTTACTATGTATTGACATATACCCCACATTGCTTGGCTCGCACTTACTATGTAATGGCATATACCCCACATTGTTTGTCTCGCACTTACAAGTACTCGCCTATGTATTGACATATACCCCGCATTGTTTGGCCCATTTAGATTTAGATAGATATAGCTAGATATAGCTCTCTTCTCCTATAGATTTAACAAAGGAAAATGCAATATAGCATTTTTCAACAAATCAAGGGCCATAACTCTGTTATTACTAACAAGATCTAGCTGGTTTTCGAAATTGTCCAAGATTTCATTGATATACCGCGCTTTGGACAACTAGACATCATACTGAGGCTTCCTGCCAAATTTCGTAGAAATCCAACAAGCCGTTTAAGAGGAGTAGCACCGACAAGAAATTTAAAATAAAAATGTCAAAGGGCCATAACTCCGTAAAAAATCAGCGAACTGGAACAAAAGCGTGATATGCACAACTAGACATCTTACCGATGCTTTCTGCCAAGTTTCATCGAAATTCAACAAGGCATTTAGGATGAGTAGCACCGATAAGAAATTTTGAAGTGTCAAGTGATTAAAAAGATAATGACAAAAAATTCAAATTTTTTTTTAAAAAAAATTCAATCAAAAAAAAAAAAATTAAAAAAATAAAAGAAATTTAAAAAAAAATTTAAAAAAAAAATGAATTGAAAAAAATAAATAAAAAAATAAAAATTAAAAACTAAAAAAAAAATTAAAAAACTGTTTTTGCCTATACAAGCCTAAGTAAAACTGTCACCCCCCAGGGTGGGGCCAAATGTGACCAATAGGTCACCATTTGAACAAACTTGGTAGAAGACCATAAGCTTATAGCAAATGCAAAATATTAAACCTCTGGTTCTTGCAGTTTCAGAGAAGATTTTTAAAAAAAAATCCCTATACATATCTATGTAAAACATGTGACCCTTGGGGTGGGATCAAATGTGACCCGAAGGTCACAATTTGAACAAACTTGGTAAAGGACCATAAGGTTATAGCAGATGCAAAATATTAAACCTCTGGCTCTTGTAGTTTCAGAGAAGAAGATTTTTTAAAAAAAAATCCTATATAAGTCTATGTAAAACTGTGACCCTCAGGGCGGGGACAAAATTGACCCCAGGGTCACCATTTGAATAAACTTAATAGAGAACCAAAAGCTGATGCTACATGTAATACATGAGAGCTCTGTGCCATGTGACTGCAGAGAAGAAGATTTTTTTCAGTTTTTCCCTATACAAGCCTATGTAAAACTGTGACCCCCGGGGTGGGGCTAAATGTGACCCCTAGGTCCCCATTTGAATAAACTTGGTAGAGGACCACAAGCTTATAGCAAATGCAAAATATTAAACCTCTGCCTCTTCCAGTTTCAGAGAAGAAGATTTTTTAGGTTTTTCCCTATACATGTCTATGCAAAACATGTGACCCTTGGGGCGGGGCCAAATGTGACCCGAGGGTCACCATTTGAACAAACTTGGTAAAGGACCATAAGCTAATAGTAAATGCAAAATATCAAACCTCTGGCTGTTGTAGTTTCCGAGAAGTAGATTTTTTTAAAAAAAATCCTATATAAGTCTATGTAAAACTGTGACCACCGGGGCGGGGACAAATTTGTTAAAAAAAGAAAAATATTCTTTATATCTTATGAGACTGCAATATTTCGTATGTATCGTTTTCGGCCGTTTCCAAAGGTCCATTATCATACTCTTTTTTTTATAGCACAGTGGCGTTGCTTGTGCAGTGTGGCGGCAGTAAAACGTCTCCCCGCGCTTGCATTCAGTACTGTTATTCATTCGATCTTTGGAGATCACTGAGCCCGATACTTATATTTAATTATCGGTGGTACTTTTTCATTTCTTTTTGTTTTCTTACTTAATTTTCGATTCAGTGGTTCCACTACTCCGGCCGATTAAAGGCTCTGGGTATTGATTAACCACTTATAGGATATGTTGTCTGCTTTATAATTTAGTCTTTTGACTGTTACTTGTGATATGCAGGCTTCCTAACCGCTGCTCCCAACTAAATTCCATTATGTTTATTTCGCTCTTCGGGGCATTTAATTTTATTAGATACTGGGACCATACGCCGTACGACATGGGGAAGAAAGATACTCCATGTCCACCGCCATATGCATGCCATCTTCGAGATGGTTACAATTTTGTACTATTGATTTTATTAATATTGAGTTCTGCTCAACCCGAGGCTAGAGGGCGTGAGCGGTAGCTAGCATATTTCACTACCGCTCATGAACAGTCTCAATCAAACCGAGACTGCAATATTTCGTATTTGTCGTTTTCGGCCGTTTCCAAAGGTCTATTATCATACTCTTTTTCAATACACAAATGATACACATGAAAAGCGTTCACTTACATTGTAAACTGAAACATGTGGTATGGTGAAACGTTCGGATGAACAGATTATTAGATATGTTATTTGGTTTGGACCATTTTTGTTCGAATATAGACATGCTAATGATCAATTGGTTTTGTTTGGCAATGTTTCTCTGCAAAATAGTCACTCAGTTCTATTTAACACATCCACAAATATAGTTGCCTGTTGTAATTTGTTCACTGAGAAAGTCCGTCAATGTCAGTCACCATACTATAACATTGAGATTATTTCGAAACCACATGTCATTGAAAGAATATCTTTGCCTTTTTTACAAAATTGGTGCACTTTGAAATATGGATGATCAGTGATAACATGGCTTATTTTATTTAGAAATGATTTACGTTTCAAGTTACTTCGGAACATTTTGTCTGTACCTTAATACATCTAGATTTACATTTTTGAAAAATATTTTGTTGTGTTATAAATAAATATCCAGAAATCTTTTATTTTATGCTTTATTTTTGTAGATTTTCTCCAAAAATGTCAAGAAGTATCAACTTTGTTTATTCAAAACATTTTTCTCATGTACATTTATATTATCTAATGTTTATTTTAAGAACATTCAACTCCCTTATATTGCAATAAAATTGTATTTTAAATAGTCCAGTTTTCGACGGTTTTAGTTTCACTTTCGATATTCTGGGCCAAAAGAAATGGCATTTTCAAATCTCTGATCCTTTAGGACTGTCTCTTCAATAGCTCATGACACCTTTACATTAAAAGAAATACTTTTAAGACTTCTGTTTTGTTATATTTTAATCATAATTTAAAATTTCATAACTATTCCAAAAATCAGGATTTATATATTTTATTCATTCCAAATAAAAAAATCATAAACAACCTATATAACAGATAACTTTAAAGACTTTCAATCTCAGTATATTGTAATGAGAATTATATTTTTAGAAGTAATCCCGTTTTTAGTGTTTTTGGTTCAGATTTGCAAATTTTGGCCCAAAATATCCCCAGTTCTTCCAAATCTCTGATCCTTTAGAAATTTACCTATATCTCAGGACATCTTTAGATGAATGAAAACACTTTAAAACCTTCTATTTTGTTTAACTGGAAGTGTCAATATTTTTTTCAAATAATTATTCCAAAAATCAGCAAATTGTATGCTTTTTTTGCTGATTTTCCCCCAAAATGGCAAGTTGTATACATTTTGTTCATTTCATATTTTTATTTATATGAATAAAACAGACAACTGTCAGAAGCTTCAGCTCCCTAATATTGCAATGATAATAATTTTAAAAAATTATTCCATTTGTTAGGGATTTTTGTTCAACTTTGGATGTTTTTGCCCAAAAATAATGTGTTAAGCTACCGTTTCAGAAAAACTATCCCGTCTATTTATTTTTTACTAAGATATATCTAAAAGGTGGTAGCATTTAAAACTTGCCAGCTGAGTTAGTACCGAAAAGTTGAGCAGCCCATGGTGTAATAACAATGTAATAATGTTGTGTGTTTGCTGGGTATATTTCAGTTGTGTTATAATAATAACATCGATTAACCCTTAACCCGCTACATATATATAATATATCTTTCTTTAAATTAAGACCATTCCTGGTCCATTTAAGTGACAAAGTAGTGTTTTGTGGAAAATTAGTGATCAGCAGCCAGACATTGTAAACTCCTGATACTCGCAGGCTGATCTGGGTTTAGCAAAGGCTATTATAGTCGTGCTTAGCGGGCTAAGGGTTAAACATTATGACCATAAGACAGTATACACACGTACAAGACAATTTGGGTGTATGCACAAATGCAAATGTAGTCCATATATCGTGTAAAGTTTTGTGTATTAAATCAATACTAATTTGTTCTCATTCCAGCTCAGGCAGGCCGTTCCTTTTAAAGGGAAACTTTATATAGTCTGTGTTGACGTAGGAAAGGCAAAAACTACAATATTTTATTCTCACACAGTAACGTCACATTATTTCCTAATTTGGCCTATTTAACAGCTGCGCAAGTTTGATTTCAGTTGTTGACCAATCAGACAGCGCCCACGATGTTTGGTTTAAAGATTGTTGGCTGTATGCCTACATTTCCTTTACACATTATGACAATAACACAGTATACACAATGACAAGACAAAACTGCTGTATGTGTAGCCCATATATTATGCAAGGTTTTGTGTAATCGATAACATTTCTTTCCCATTTCTGCTCAGGCAAGCCGTTCCTTTTTAAAAGGAAACTTTAACATTTATATTTCACACACTTTCAATGAACATTTTGTTTTTTTACACTTTTATTATGCACCTCTGTGGCCGAGGGGTTAATGCCATTGCATTCTCACCTCTCACCGCTGCGGATTAAATTCCCACTGAGAGCTCAGCCTGTGAGAGGTATACAGTACTGGTTCTACCCAGAAATAAGTGGGTGGTCGGCCTACACAAGAAAACATCGACGTCATATATATGTCTTAACATGTGCTAAAAATGACATTGCATCCCAGAAATACCATACAGACTGAATAATGTACACATCATGTGACATGGCAACTTGAATACCCTACAATTTATTTATTAAATTTTATTTTTACTTTAATTGAATTGGGTTTTAAGGCGCACCAACACTTTAAAGCAGGTACATCAGATGTTGGGGCTAAATTCGTTTAAACTAGGATGTGTTCATGAGACATGGATGCCCCCGCTATTGCTTTACATGTTACTAAGGAAATTGTCTTTCGGATACTAATTTAGAGAATTTTTACTAACCCAAGCAGCATAACTCTGGACTTACTGTGCCAACGTGACCGGTTATAGAATTTGGCCGAGATATTGTGCCCATATACAATTTTACCAAGAATTATAAAAAGATCAGACAGGGGAAAGGAGCATTCAAGGAGGACAGTCAACCACAAAACACAGAAACAAATACGGAAACAGACAAACAAGAAGGCAAAAGCAATAATAAATGCAAACGACATCACAAACACAAAAGGGTTGACAATAGGGCTACCGCCTTGGAACGGTCAGCGGCAAAGTAGGCCACTGGGGGTTTAAACCGGTTCTAGGGTGCACCAAACCTGACACTTACCCTACAGTCATCCCATTAAAACAGGACAGTGTAAATAAAGAAATCCCCGCCATGATCTAATCTCTAATCAACAAGGCAACATCAATAGGCAATATAAGTAAAACACAAATATGCTCGTGTAAATATAATAAAAAAAAAAATAGCCTAGAAAGCCACAATGAAGGTACTCAGTGACTTGGCCGAAGCCAGAGCAGTAAGAGAATAAACCATTAAGGGCACGACAAGAAAGATCATGGACAAACATCAAACGCCACCGTCCCAATGGGCTTTAGGTAGGCGTCATCATAGGGTCCAAAGCCTGTCCGGTCATCGTACAATTATAGAGGAAAGCATAGTGACGAACTGTAAAAGGGTCCACCACCAAGCATGCAGTACGTTGCAAAATGATAGGGTCATAACCTCTTTTGATAAACTTTTTAACAAGTTTAACACAGATAGTATGAAAGTGATCATGACCAAGAATCTTACGAAGTTTACAAATCACATCACCATAGAAGTCAGGTTGTGATAGTCCTTGTCGCAGAAGAGTCCTTAAATTACTTTTATATTTGGAAAGAAGATCAGGGTTATGATAATAAAACTTTGCACAGGTTTTACGAAGTTCATGGTAACGGTAACCCTGATTGAGTAACTTTTTAGTTATACAAATATTACGAATAGTAAAGCTCTAGAAAACGAATAAGTGGAGACACATACACCCCATAAGAAGTTGCTTGGGGAACATCCCCATCCAAGTGGGGATAATTAACAATGTCAAAATTAAAACCCATCTTTCTTGTCATAGATTTTGCTAATTATTTTACCATTCTCAATCGAGGGATCTAAATCAAGAAAAGAAGCGTTATTATCAGACAATTAGCTTTGTTGAGCTGAAGTCTTTAGGATAAATATAATAAACCATAGTTGGTAAGAAAGGGTTGTCAATGTTTAATATGTCATCCAGATACCGAGAGGTGTCATTAAAGGCTTCAATATCATCTGCCTGGGTATCTGGTGAAAGACTCAACATGAAATCCCTTTCATAGCAAAATAAGAACAAATCTGCGACAAGTGGTGCACAGTTCGTACCCATAGGGATACCAACAATTTGTCTATAAACGGTGGTTCCATACCTGACGAAAATATTATCTAATAGGAAGATGAGTGCTTCACAAACTTCATAGCAAGTCCACATAGTATAATTGTCTAAACTACCGTTAGTAAAAAACGCTTTTATATTATTATGTGGTAAGGTTGTATATAGTGTAGAGAAGTCATAAGTACTTATTGATGAAACTTGACCTTTATTGAAAAATTTATCAAGAACGTCTCCTGAATTTGTTATAGACCAAAATAAATTAATCCCAGAGTTTTCATAAGTTTTATCACAATATAGTTCAACGTGATCTTTAACGGCAGTAAGACAAGAAATTAAAAGTTTGGAGATGTTTGTTGTGGTGCAGGCACTAGAATTCGAAATAAAGCCTTATATGGATTTTTATGTAATTTAGGAATCCAAAGTTTGGAGAAGATCGGATATTAATTACCCATGTTAGAGTCCGGACAACATTAAAATTTGAATTCTACTATTCCAAGGGGCATAACTCTCGAGTTGCCAAGACGAAGGGTACAATTACTGAAACTTGGCTAAGGCATTGTGTGACTCTGTACAATTTAACCAAGTTTGGAGAAGATTGGAAAAGAATTTCCCTAGTTAAAGAGTCCGGACAACGTTGATTTCGTGAATATTTACTATTCCAAGGGGCATAACTCTGGAATTACTGAGGTGATGGGGCCATTTACAGAACTGCAACTGTTCTGGTGAAATTTGCGTCTGCAACTTTTCTGGTGAACTTTGCGTCTGCAACTTTTGTGGTAAACTTTGTGTCTGCAACTTTTCTGATAAACATAAACAATATTCATTTAGATCAATAGAGACTGTGAAATCAATTAATTGTAAGTCTTTAATTTTAGTTTCTCTAAAAAAAAAAGAGAAAAAAAAGCGATTTTGCAATATCTTTATTTTTGTGGATTATCTAAAAATGGAATACTCTTGCAATTGTTAATGAAAAAAGCAGCACAATGTGTTATGTTCAGCTTGTCTCTTGTGATCAAGTCACCAAAACTTAGTTAAATACAAATTAAAACATTATCATACATAATGCTCAGTTGTCACTTGTGTCACCAAAACAATACAATATTTAGAGACAAATACTAGACCGCCGTAGTAGTATAATTTTTAAATCAAAAACAAAAAGCTAAAGTAATTCTGACGCTTCTTTATGTTGTAACACAACGTAACTATAACTCGTTATCGCAATCCAGAAAGACTACAAGCCTTTGTTTTATATCAACATTTCCGCGAAGGACTAGTTGGTTAGAAGTAGTGATCCCCAGGAATCTCGCTAAAAAACTAAGACTTGTTCATATATCCTAATGCGAGATCAGCTTTGGTTTTTCAGCTTAAGTTGAAATCAGACATTTTAAGACTATTGCTTTGTAATATGCCATGTGTGATAAATCAACCACAAAAAAATGTCTTTAAAACAAGAGATCAATGACCTTGAAGCTCTACTGATAGGTTTGATAGCTATATCAGCATTCCTGTGAAGTTTCATGAACATCCTTCAAGTAGTTTCAGAGGAGTAGTGTCGCTACACGCTTTTACTATACAACTCTATAGAAACAAATATGGCCACTGGCAGCCATGTTTAACGTTGAATCAAATGATTTTCGATAATGACCAACATCATGCTGATTATTTTAGAAAAAGTCCCACATCAATATCACTTATAGTTTTCAAGAAGTAGTCGCTACACACTTGTTTTTTAAAAACGCTAATTTTAGCCGTGGCAGCCATCTTGAATTTCCGGTCGACCTGAAAATTTGCAAGGATCAACTAGACACCAAGAGCAACATTCATGTGAAGTTTCACGAAAATCCGTCAAGTAGTTTCAGAACAGTTGTCGCTACAAGTTTTATTATATAACTATATGTAAACAAAGATGGCCGCTGGCGGCCAAGTTCAATGTCGAATCAAAATATTTTTGAAAAAGTACCATATCAATATCACTAATAGTTTTCAAGAAGTAGTCGCTACAAACTTGTTTTTTTTTAAAATCTATTTTAACGGCCATCTTGGATTTCACATCGATGTGAAGTTTTGATAGGATCAACCCTACATCATAGGCAACATTCCTTTAAAGTTTCATGAAAACCCATCTACTAGTTTCAAAGTTGTAGTCGCCGCAAATAAAACGTTTACGGACAGACAGGCAGACAGACAGACGGATGGACAGACGGACGGACACCACACCACGACATAAGCTCTGCTAATCTTTGATCAGTAAAGCTAAAAAGTTATTCCAAATACATATATACATATAATTTAAATGACACAACATTACATTCACCACCTTTTTTTTCTCAATCTGCACTCATTTGCAATACAGAATTTATTGTTGAGTCTTTGTCTCCTGAATTTGCTACGAAAACAGATTGTATGACATCATCCTCCATATCTGGGAACATTTCTTTGACCTGCTTGAAATCTTCGTCGGTGTATCCGGGCCCCTGTGGTTGCTGGGCACTCATTTGTTGTTGCATTAGAGGCTGCTGTGCTGGGTATTCAATCTGTTGTGCAGGGTAGCCTATGACATGTGGTAAAATTAATTCATAAATTAAAGCAAAAACTTTGATGAACATTTGCATATACAGCAAAACTAAGCAGATGTGAATTTCAACTTTGTATTTGTATTCCATAAACCTGTAGTTTCACAAATGTATTTCTTAAAAAATAACACATGTGCAAATACGATATAATGTTAGTTATCATATGTATGTGTATTACATGATTTGATATGTGAATGGTGGTAAAGTAACTTTTATTTTTGAGTCACTTTTTTACACTTTACATTTATTTAAATAGTTTTCCCCCACAAATGGAGCGGAAGAACATAAAATGTAAAATAGCTGAACAAAACGAACAAAAGAACACAACAACAACACTATATCTACTGTACAAATTATTAATTTGAAACTTTTTTACATTATTTATTCAAATATAAAATATAAAAAAATATCAAATTATTCGATATTTATCAAAATTGAAAATTAAAAAAGTCATAATTTATCATTATAAGCCAAAACAAAAAAACAACAATAAAATCAGTGACCGTTATCGCTAACATGAGTTATTGTCTTTTGTGATAAACATTTCCACATCAATGTTTGCGTATTATCCGTGGTACCACTGGGCTTCGTCGGTGTGTTCTTGGGCAAGACACTTTCCCTTAGCCTCGTCCGTCGGATGGGGACGTAAACCGGGCGGTCCCGTGTATCGGTCTATCCTCCGAGCACGTTAAAGAACCATAGGAATCTATTCGATAATAAGAGTATGGCACGGTTCCCGGATTCCTATGTATCCTTCCCCTCTCTCTGGGGCGGCTCTAAATAACCTATACTGTGTTGATGAGCCGTTAAACAACATGCAATGCAATTCAATTCAATTCAATGTTTGTGTATTATCACCAAACAAGTGGCAACGAGGCCTAAGAGGGTCAGAAGCTGCTGTACCCCATCCAGCCCCTTCTCCAAGAAGCGAAAACGGGGTTGGCAGGGGTATGAAATGAAACCTTAATTTTTGGCTAAAATTTGATTATTGTAAAATTAAAACATTTAATATGTAAATATAAACAGATTATCGCATTGTTTTCAGTAAAAAATGTTTGTAAACATGTTTTATTGTAGAAATATCCATTATAAAGTCCTGTTAATATACGTTTTACCATCGCTTAATAGAATTAAGGCAGGACGAGGTAGACTAATGATAAAAATGGAGAGAAAGTTACTTATGTGAACTATCATCAAAAACCTCGTCTGGGTCAAAGGACCGAACATGAATACATGATGTATAAGCATAATATATAGACTTTCAGAATCGGCGCAATTAAATAGAGGATCTTACAATAATGTTGGTGTATTATTGACTTTAATAAACTTGTTGGATAAATTTTATCTTTTTATCCAACGAGTATACTAAAAAGTTTAAAAAGCTTGTAAGACAAATCATGGCGTCATTTGATGATTTAAATGATGTCACGGAGATGTGTTACGGGGCTGTATTTAAACGCGTCTGCACTACAAATAAAGCTACAAGTTAAACCAAATTTAATTTAACTTAATTACCTTTTATTAATGTCAAATATTAAGACATGTCCAAATGGATCGTACGATATAATATACCAGGTAAATAATTAGGGCTGATATTTTACTGTGTAAAACTATGGTGATTCGCCCTCATTTGCATAGTTAATACACTAGTGTAATACGATATAAGTCATGGCTTTATTACAGAATTTTCTGATTATCCAATGTGCGATATAAACAGTATAAATCTACCTTTTTGCAGTAATTTATACACTTAGGCATTTCTCAGAACTGGCTGAGTGATCTGATGTGACATCACAATAGTAGAAAGTGCTGTCATCATAAGGAAATGATGTCATAATACCAGAAAGTGATGGCATGACAGAAGCAATTAATTTTTAATTCATTTGTTATTGATTTTTAATATGAATGAAGCACTTTGATTGGTTTGATTTAGCAAAAGTGGAGAAAATCATTCTTAGAACTGATTGAGTTTCTACTCTATACACTGAGTAATGAGTTTCTTGAAATCAAGAATCACAAAATTCTAAATATAAATAAGTTTTAGATATATATGTATTTTGGGGTTTCTGTTGTAATTTTTTTTTTACCTCGAATTGCAGCAGAACGACCCCAAAATAAACACATATATAATAAATCACCATGAAATGGTGATTTTACTTGATTTATTAAAACTTTTTTAAAATAGGGGTAGTGAAGATTGCAAGTTTTTTTTTTTTTTTAAATAAATCACCATGAAATGGTGATTTTACTTGATTTATTAAAACTTTTTTAAAATAGGGGTAGTGAAGATTGCAAGTTTATTTTTTTTTATAAGTTATCAAAATTATAAAAATATTGCTTTTTTTGTAATATGATTATAAAATGTTTCTTTAATACAAAACAAATTTGTTGATTTGTTATCAAAATTACACCCAAATCAACGAATAAACACGAATATAATAAAATATGATTTTTTACTAGAAAATCAAATTTCTATATGTTTCAGCCTATTACATTCAACAATATACGGCTTTACTACTTCCCAGTATCTATGTCTTAATCTAACTATATGAGCACCACAACCAACACAAATTTGATATTTGCGCTTGTACCTTTTCCACATTTTAGACATGGTACAACTTTACTTTGCTTTATTCTGAATTTATGCAAACTGCAGTAGTTTGAATCTTTTGTTGGTTTATTTTTACAAGGTTCGTGATCTCCAACTTTGAGAAATTGGCAAATGTTTTCAATTTTCTTAGTGTTTTCCATTTTCTTTTTCTTGTTATAATAAATATTTTTTTATTTAAAAGAAAAAAAATTAATATGAAATATATTACAAAAATGAGTACCGAAGACGTTCGCTACATTTTACAATTACACCGGGAAGGAGTAATTAATAATGATCAGCTTAGAAAGGGGCTAGATGCTCTTAAAGAAGTTCCAAAGGAAACTCCAAAAGAGGTTAATTCTCAAACATTAGAAAATTTACTCAAGAGACGACGTGCTAAGAAACAACGTAAACGAGAAAAGCAGAAATATGATAAATTGCAAGATGAACAAAAGCAGAAATATGCTAAATTACGAGACAATGTTATAAATGAACTGAAAGAGCTTAATGATAGAAAATCTAAAGAAGAATTAAAACTGGTTGACAAACCAATGTGTGGCTATTTTAAAGCATACGAAATATCTGCCGAGAAATACAAAGACCCTCAAAAACTATTCCGTGATAAGAAATCCATTATCACAAAACAAATAAGCAAAGAGCTGACAAAGATGGATGGATTAAAGTTTCAATTAGGTCTCACTGTAAATTTATTCAAAGATGATGGTGATACCAAAAAATACACTACAGCAGTATTACACAGCGAGCAAAATGCAATTTTAACCTCTGAAAAAATAAATGAGTTTTACGATGAATCATCTGCTTATATACAAGAGAGCCTTGAAAGATTTACAAACACAGCATCTGGATTGGAGATTGATCACTGTGTTACGTTTTACTTAAATTTTGCAAAGTATGAACCATTAAAAGGTTCTTCATATATTCCTTTGCCTAAAGTAGTATCTGATAAAAAAGCAATAATTAATGTTAATAATGAAGATAATAAGTGCTTGGAAGTGGCATTGGTTTCTGCTTTGTGGCCTAATAAAAATAATCCAACTAGGATATCTAGTTATAACAAACACATGGGTAAGTTGAATATGGATGGTATTGATTTTCCCACTCCAATTTCTCAAATAACCAAAGTAGAGAAACAAAACAACCTTGCTATCAACGTTTATGGATATACCATAACAGGAAAAAATAAAAAGGTATCTGTTTTTCCATATAAAATATCAGAACAACCAAAAGATATTGAACGAATTAATTTGATCTTAATATCTGAAGACACTGAAGTTGAATCAGAAAACGAAGACGATCCAAATAATGAAGAAGGAATTATAGATGACAACTATAACCCTGATGATTATTCCAAAGAACCAAAAACATTAACAACAAAATATCACTATTGCTGGATTAAAAATCTGAATAGACTACTCTATGACCAAAACAAACATAAAGGTCAAACTTACTTTTGCGATCGTTGCCTTCACGGCTATTCTGGACAAGGACTACTTACAAAACACAAAGAAGACTGTGATGGTATTAACAAAAATTCTTGCAGAATAGAAATGCCAAAGGAAGGTAAAAATACTTTAAAATTTAAAAATCATCAAAATCAGATGCCTGTGCCTTATGCAATATATGCTGATTTTGAGAGTATAATCAAACCTCAATCAATCAAATTTGGAAAGAAATCTGAAATCACAAGTGTGCACGAAGCTTGTGGATTTGGATATCAAGTTGTCAGATATGATGGTAAAACAGAAGAACCTGTTATTTACAGAGGTGAAGATGTTGTTGAAAAGTTTTTAAATCACTTAGAATGTGAAAAGAGCAACATTAATAAAATATTTGCTCATCCAAAACCCTTAATTATGACACAACAAAATGAGGAAGATTATGAAAAAGCAACACACTGCTGGATATGCGAGGATGAAATAGGTAGAAAATGTGGTAAAAACTGTAAAGTAAGAGACCACTGTCATTTTACAGGTGAATATAGAGGTGCAGCACATAAAAACTGCAACCTAAAGCTGAAAATAAAACCAAATAAAACACCTATACCTGTTATATTTCACAACCTCAAAGGATATGATAGTCATCTCATTATGCAAAAAATACATAAAATGACAGGTAATATTACATGCATTCCAAACAACGCTGAAAAGTATATTTCATTTAGTGCCGGACAACTTAGATTCTTGGATAGCTTTCAGTTTATGGCTTCGTCTCTGGAAAAATTGGTTAAAGCAACAGACAAATCTGATTTTAAAATTACCAAAAATAAGTTTGGAGAACAAACAGATTTACTTTTACGAAAAGGTGTTTATCCATACGAATATATGGACAGTATGGAAAGATTTAAGGAAACGCAATTACCACCTATAGAAAAGTTTTACAGTAGTCTCTCAGATGAAAGTATAAGTTCCGAAGATTACGAATATGCTCAAAAAATATGGAAAGAGTTTAACTGTAAAACTCTTGGAGAATATCATGATTTATATCTAAAAACTGATGTAACTCTGTTAGCAGATGTGTTTCAAACTTTTAGAAAAACATGTATGAATGCATACAAACTTGATGCTTTACATTACTACACAGCACCTGGATTATTTTTGGATGCTTTACTTAAACATTCAAAAATAGAATTGGAACTTTTGACAGACATTGACATGCACTTATTTATAGAAAAAGGAATGCGTGGTGGAATTAGTAATGTATCAAAACGATATGCCAAAGCAAACAATCCATATGTAGCTGATTATAACCCTAACGAGGTAAACAACTTTTTAATGTATTATGATGCCTGTAACCTCTATGGTTGGGCAATGAGTCAACCACTTCCATATTCTGGCTTTAAGTGGGGGGAATCAGGAAAGTTGCCAGAGTCAAAAGAAGGAAAAGGATATTTTGCAGAAGCTGATTTGGAATATCCTAAAGAACTCCATGAATCTCATAATGACTATCCACTTGCACCGGAAAGATTAGCAGTAAAAAAAGAATGGTTGTCTAAATACCAGACAGATCTGTTAGAAAATAATAGCATGATAAATACAGAACAGCTAGTCCCAAATCTTATGGACAAAGAAAAATATGTGATACATCACAAAACCCTGGAACTGTATTTATCTTTGGGTATGAAACTAAAGAAAGTACACAGAGTATTAAAATTTAATGAAAAACCATGGATGGCATCATACATAAATCTAAACACAGAACTTAGGAAAAAAGCTAAATCACCCTTTGAAAAAGATTTTTACAAACTTGCGAACAACTCTGTGTTTGGCAAAACAATGGAAAATCTACGCAAGCGGACTGATATAAAACTAGTCAGAACTGACGGCTCTGAAAATGAAAAAATAAGAAAAATAATAGCCAAACCCAACTTTAACAGGCGTATAAAATTTTCAGATGAATTATCAGCAGTACATGTAAACAAAACAAAATTAACATTAAACAAACCAATTTATGTTGGAATGGCAGTATTGGATTTATCAAAGTACCATATGTATGATTGGTATTATAATACTTTGAAAAAAAGGTACAAAAATAACTGTACTTTATTATACACAGATACTGACAGCTTGCTTGTAGACATCAAAACAGATGATGCATACAAAGACATGGCTGAAATGAAAGATGAGTATGATCTAAGTGATTATCCTCAAAATCATCCAATGCATGATGATACAAACAAAAAAGTATTGGGTAAAATGAAAGACGAATGTGCTGGTTTTGCTATAGCTGAGTATGTTGGATTAAGACCCAAGCTATATTCTGTTTTGAGAGCGGATGAACAACTTATTAAAAAGCAAAGGGTGTAAAAACTTATGTAGTCAAAAAACAAATAAAATTTTGAAAACTACAAGGATGCACTATTTAACAAGAAAAAATACACCCATGAAATGAATATGATGCGATCAATAAAACATCAAATATATAACATAACAGTAAACAAAGTTACACTATCACCATTCTACTCAAAAAGATATATCCGAGAAGATGGAATTACAACTGATGCACACGGTTTCTATAAAAACTTATGAATTTGGGTATCAGCAGGAACAATAAGTAATTCTTCTTTGACAAATCCTCTCTGTGGCGCTGGTAATTTCAAATAATAAACTCTTATACCTTGCGTCACCATATAACTTTTAATCTTGTGAATATCTACACTCCACATTGGATCAGTCGCTCTGCGTCTTCCACCTTCTTGTTCCCCGGGTTGATATAAATATCTTACACTTGCATTCATGCAGATAGGATCATCTTTTAATATTTTTGTTTCAACAGGAGGAGGCTTTTTTGTCTCCGCATTTATGGCTTTAACAACTTCTGGTAATCTCTTTACCCACTCTCTATTACGTTTTTGTGAATCTATTTCCTTAGCATACTGATAACCAAACAATCTTTCAGCTAATGTTCTGTTAAATCTTTCCACTAAAGCTTGGTCTCTGTGTATTTCTGTTCTGCCTCGTCTGATATTTACTTTGTGTTTTACCATCAACTGTGATACTGCACCCATAAATTCTCTGCCTGGATCCACTTGTAATAATTTTGGATATTTTAGATGCCGACTATATATATTTTCAAATGCTTTAGCAACTTCTTTACTATCCTTGGAAGTCAGTGGCTCCGCTTCTTTATATCTACTTGCAATATCAACAACAGTCAACGCATATATATATGTCTTGCGTCCACGACCAATCCCAAAAGTATCATGCGGTAAAAATAACAAATCAGCTTGATGCACTCCATTCTTAGTAGAAACATCAAACCTGGGTCTAATTATTTTCTTCGGCGCAGGTAAATAAATCTGCCACACAGCTTGTTTCTTTAAAAATTCTAATGCCTTTTTTTCACTGACACCAGCCTCTTTTGCTAATTTTTTAACTGCTGTGTAACCTCTCCAAAATCCTTTTGGGCTGTAATAAATCTTTTCCATTTTTTTCTACTAAAGAATAAACTTTATATAACTATAAAGAAAAAATGGAAATCACAACTGCACAATTTGATGAACTGCTCGAAGAGCAATATCAAAATAGCACAAAGAAATGGACAGACTTGGAACTAAATAAAATATACAAAATTACAGATACGAAAATAGTAGATACTGAATATGGTCCATCCATGGTATTGACATTATTAGACAATGGTGAAGTATGGGCGCCTGATCATCTTAAAAATAAATTAGAGAAGAGTGCTAAACCACCATATTATATTCGACCACTTGGATTGAAACCATGTAAAAACAACAAAAAAAATAGGTATCATGCATATGACTTAGTCTTTTCAAAGTAAACTTAGTCATTTCAAATCCAAAAAAGTCCAAAGTAATTATAGTTTTAAACTTTTTTTTTTATGAAATCAATTTGTACGCCACAAATCCAGTTGCAGCCATGCCCACCACAATAAACGTAATTTCTCTATTCTGTTGATCCGGAGATGGTGTATAAAAATCACTCAACTTGGGCTCCGGTTCCAAAAGCAAATGTTTGCCAGTTATGTAATAATACTGTTTCATAGCTTGGTCTACATCATCAAAAGTCTGCTCTGCATGATGTTCTTTTTGTAGTTGTTTATTAATAAAATCTAATCTCTCTGTTCTTTTTTTATTCCACTCCACTTGTGCTGCGTTTAATTGTTCTACTGCTTTGTCATGCCTTTGTCTTTCCTCATCTGAATGACTTCCCATTTTTGAAAAGAAATAATTTGAACCGCTAAACGCCAATGCATTTGTTAATGCGCCACCTATCATCATTGCTACTGCACTTGCCATTTTTTTATATATATATTTTTTAAAATTATTTCATAATATCCGCAGGAATAATACCTAGCTTAATCAGCATATCCTTTGTAGCCATTGCTAACATTATATCCACAGACAGCATCCCAACATCTACCATATTAAAATCCACTTTAGGGGCTGTTTTTTTTAGTATTTTTCTGCCAATTTCAGAATATCCAACAGTTAGAAGTGTTTCCACTCCAGCATGATACATCATATTTACAATTTGTTTTCCGTCAATACTTGCTGCCATATTTTTTATATGATTATTTTTTTTAATTAAATTATTAAAAATCAAACGGGTCTTTTGGTGCAACATGAACAGGTTGCACAGCTACAGGTTGCGTAGCAGATTTCTTGTTATAAATATACAAACCCAACCCAGCAATGCCTAATAAAACCAGACACGGTGGAATATATTTTTTGTATACATTTATTTTGATTTTTTCTGGTTCTTCTTCACCTATTGTTATTTTTGTTATTTGATTTGCAGCATCTTGCTTTGCAGCATTTTGATTTGTAACATCTTGAAGCAAACGCTTTGCCTTTTTTGCCGCTGCTCCTTTTTTTCCAGCTTCTATTCTTTTTGGATTTTTTACTTTTTGTTGTTCAACAGGTTGTGTAACAACAGGTTGTGTAACAACAGGTATAACTTCACTCTCTTGGTTCTCCATTTATATTATCTGTATTTTTATTTTTATTAAAATCAATATGTCTAACAGTTGTCAGTATTGCTGTAAATGGTGCTAAGCACATTCCATACCTGTAATACAACTCACAACAAGCGCTTGTCAAAGCATGATTAATTAATGGGTCTTCCTCCAAATCTTCTATTAGCTTTGGTGGACTGGTTACATTAAAATATTTTGATACTCCCATTACATACAAGTTAATAAAAGAATTGCCTAAAGTTTTAGTCATGCTTGCCCCAAGCCTTGCTTCATATCTGCAGTAAAGTTTGTTAATTTCATCTGGGGGCATGCCATCTATGTTTGTGAGTTGTATGTCCTTACCCAAATATTGACGACTACCACCGCCAGCCACTATGGCTGATAATCTTTCTTTTTTTTGTTTCTTGTTGCTTTGATTCATCTGGTTCCGTCTGTTCCGATATATTTTGTAATAGTTCTTCCGCATTCATTTTTATATTATTAATCTTATTTTTTATCTTGAAATAAATATAAAATACAAAACAACTAGCAGCGATATTCATGCAACTAGTAATTGTTAGTATTGTTAATAGCATTTTTATTAACATTGCTATTTTTTTATTAGCATTGTTAATTTGCTGCAAGCATTGCTATTAACATTGCTACTTTGCTATGAGCAATGCTATTAGCAATACTATATTCATGGTCAGTATTGCTATTAACATTGCTACTTTGCTGTTAGTATTACTATTAGCAACAGTTGTAAAAAAATATATTTTGTAATAATAAAAAAAATATTATATAAGAAAAAATGGATTTGAAAATAACAGACGGTGAGATTAGTGATTATAACAAAAATAAAATAGCACTGGATGTTATGACAAGAGATGACGTAAAATGTTGTATATGTGTTTCAGAAAGTGATTTTTTACAAACGTACGAAAAAGGTGCACAGGAAACGCCTGTAATTTCTGTGACAAAGGATGGCGTAGAATATTTTATATGTGAGCCAAGAGGGTATGTTTTACAAGCCCCGGAAAACATGAGTAGTGATGTTGTACCGATATTGGTTAGTGCATTAAGTGTATGGTTTATATGGGACACTCTAGATTGTTTTTTTTTTTTTTTTATTCAACCCAATAACCAGTTGGTTGGTCAGTCCTCAATATCAACTTCGAATATTTAGTCTTTGCTAAAGTTTTTTTTATTCTGGTTCTTTCCTCCAACGTCGGAATAACATCATTTTCTCTCAAACAATTTTCATAACTATCTCTGTCCTTGGTGTAAAACATACACAACCATTTTACTTGATCCCTCAAATCTTTCAATACAGAATTATATCTCTGTGAAATAACCCATACTGATTGTTTGGCGTGACGACCGGAGAATGCCAACTCTGACAACATATCTTTTTTCTTTGTTAATTCTTTTGTGGCTGAGCAATCATCAATGATATATAATGTGGGCTGGCCAGCATATTTTTTGAAACATGAACGCAATAGTTCTTGTAGCTTTTCATTTCCGTCTTTACCAACAGGATTGACAATTGTTATTTTTTTATCTTTTGGGTGTCTTACATCTCCTATCCAGGATCTATTTTTATAAGCCTCGTTCCACTTTATAGTCGGGCACAATATAATTATATGTTCAAAAACTCCAACATACTCTTTTTCAAGTATGTCAAGAACAAACTCTGTTTTACCACAGCCTGTCTGACCACAAATAATGGCATTGTGTGAATATTTAGGATATTTTTGTTGCAAACTAGTATCCTGCTTCTTTGAATCTTCCATCTTCGAAATTGATTTGCGCATCTTGTATTATATATAGATAAATATTTAAAGTTTGATCTGCATCTGCTTTTTTATTTATTAATATCGTTATGCCTTCACTGCCGTTTTCTATTCTTCTTCCACTGCCGTGTAATAAATTGTCATTACATGTTCTAAGGTCAAGCCACAAAGCATATGATTTTGTCAGATAGGTCTCAAGAGAAACACTGGTAAAGTTTAAGTCCCTCGCTGCTATTTCTGTCTCTTTGTTTCTTTTTGATGTTAAGGCAAAATATTTGTTGATTTCATCCCAATGTTGATATGCCTTCATGCCCTGACTATACAACTGATTTGGTACTCCCTCTATTGTCATTTCAACCTTTTCAATCTTTGGGTTGTAATAGGTTTCTGTGTCTGTTCTTTCTGGGTCTTCAAACAGCATTAAAATACCTTTCATGCTCCGTGCTGGTACAATAATGTTGATGTTCCAAAGAGTATCAGATTTGTTTGCTATTATTTTTCTATGTCGCAAGATACGATCATACATAAATGACATCTTACCATTGATTTGCTGTCTTATTTGTCTGGATAATTCAACATCACTAACCGTATCAAATTCCAAGCAGATATTTTTTATTACATAAGATGCATCAGCATCAGTGCTTTTGATAACTTTGTTATAATCGTTAAACGTTAATTCATATTCTAACCTATCACCAAGCCCCGCTTGATAAAATGGCATATGACTTTCTAACATTTCAAAGTCCAGTGGAATACAAAATCTATTTCCATAAGCTGCTGCTATAGCTTCATCTCCGGTGTCTGAGGAAGCATCTCCCGCGCTAACTCTATGTTTTAGCATGTTTGGTTTACCAATACCTTGGTAAGCTATGTTTTGTCGTTCGGTAGGGCTTTTCCATAAATCTACATAACAATGATATATATCACTGTCATCTATTGACATGACTTCATTGCCACTTATTCTTATTGTCATTTTTTTCACAATTGCTCTGCCCAGATTCTGGTATATAGTAGCGTTGGCGTCTGTTCTGCTTTTAAGTTCTATTTCAAAGGCAAGACGAGCAGTACTTGGAACTATCACATCATTAGTACTTAGATTTGGAAATCTCACAAGCAGTTGGTGGTTTTGGTCTATTGTTGATGGATTATTAGTTATTACTACACTTTTGCGGATGCCTTTGGCACCATGAGGTTCTCTTAGTTTTCTATGAGGGCTGAGTTTGTTTCCGTAAGCTGACATTGTTTTTATTTTTTAAATATATTTTTTAAAATTAAATAAAATAAACAATGGCTGAGGGTGGATTTGAACATCCTGCGTTTGATATGACTGAAGAAGACTTGGATAAAGCACTTGAAGACGATTTTATACAACCTAACCCAGAATTCCAGAGACAAATTGTAAATGAAAATAAGCTTATTGATCAGCTTGAAGGAGAAGATAAAACAGAAGAACAGCTTACACAAAAAAAGTGGTTAGTAGATCAATTTTTTACTGAAGTTAATGCTGAAATCAGCGGAATTGATTATAAAAATGATTTTAAAGTGGTTAATGATGAAAACGGTAGAATATTGTTATATGCAGTTCGGTTGGGGATAGATAATGTTCCACTTACCTATTATAAGGGATATAATCCAAACGAACCAATCAAGTTTTATGTGCTGGACACTCTACGTAGAAAATATGGCATTGACTTCATAAAAAATAATTTAAAAATATATGATTATTTAGCCCCACGTGAAAGAATAGCTCAGGGTAGGGCAGAATTAGCATCCTTGACAAAAACAAGAGATACACTTACAAAAGAAGAAGAAAATATACCGATGCAAACATTTTCAACAACTGAAGATGTACAAAATACAGTAGATGCTGTAAATACAATTGAGAGTGATTTGAGTGATATAATAGATGAAACTCATCCTAAAACTGCTGTTCAAACACAAACAGAAGATCTAACACTGCGAGAGATACGAGGTTTAGATAAGAGATTGCAAAGCTTTCGTGGAGAACTTACTAATAATCTCTCAAAGCTCACTGAGCTTGATAAAGATATAGCAAAAGAAAAACAAAAATTAGAACAGGTTAGCACCCCCGGGCAGGAGGATGAGTTTCAACAAGAGCGCATACGTGACAGAATAAAAAACTTAGAAGATGAAAGAAGTTCACGACTTGAAGCGGCGAGTGAAAACAAAGAAGCATTACGCAGTCAAATAAACAGGATAAAAGAAACTATAAATAAGGTGTTAAAAAAAGACACAACATTGGGTGAGAGAATAAAAACATTATTCAGAGAGCAAGGTATTACTATTGTTAGTATTTTGACTGCCTTTGGTATGATTATTGGGGTATTAGTTGATACCATTATTCCTACAACAGGAGGAGGGACTGCACCTGTTCCAACTTTAAAGCCTGATCAATCAAGTGTAAAAGATTGGATAAAAAAACAACTATTTAATCTTGGTAAACCTCTTGCCAACCTAGCTGGTAAAGCTGCTGCAGCACTTCCAGGAGTTATTGGTGCAATAGTATCATGGCTTTTATCTGCAACAGGTAATGTTATTAATTGGCTTGGTAACAATCTATGGGCTTTGCTTGTGTTTGTTTCCGGGTTGTTATATGTGGCAGCCAAAGAGTGATTTAGTAAATCTCATAAATAAGTAATGCAGCAAGACCTATTACTATAGTACCAACAATTATAGTTGTTTTGTTATCTTCGTGTTCAATCGCTATTTTTTGTATTTCTGGTGAGTTATGCTCCACGGTTTTATGTATTGGTGATTTATCAAAGTCAGAATGTTCCGGTAAAAATTTCTTTGTTGTGGTGCCTTGAAAAGGTTGAATATTTTTTGGTGGCACTGGTTTTACATTTACATCATTGTTCAATCCTAATGCTTGTGCATCGGTTGCTATTACAATTTCATTATTGTAGTCTTGTATTGTTCCAATTCTTAATTCCATGTCACTCGGAGACATATACAATCCACTTCCATAGACAAAATTTACTTTACTTCTTGCATATTTTAGGGTGTTTTCATATCTTGAAATTTGACTGGGCAAGTTGATGGGGCTATTTATTGCGTCCTCTACATTTGCTAAAAATTGTTTCTGTGCATCAAATGCTGTTCCAGTTCCAAGTATATCTGTTCTTGTTTGTGATTGTGAGCCAAGGATTGCCCAGTAGTATGTTCTTATGCTGTCATTGATTCTGTCTACTCCTGCTCTTGTAAATCCAGATGAATCATCTAGTATAAAAATAGACCAGCTATTGTCAGCTTCAAATCCTTGTGCAATGTAATCAATATGATATGTTTTATCACTCTCATAGACTGTAAAACTCATCGTTTTGTTGTCGTATACAGTATTTACCAAAGGATGATAACCAATATTTGTCCAGTAATTATAAATTGTTCCTAGACCATTATTATAGCTTTGTTTCTGTCTCCAGTCTGAATATAAATCAACGTTAAACTCCTTGCATATTCTCTCGTATGCGTTTCGGTTATATGTGTTATTAAACGCATTCCAATTTGAGTCTTGTGGCATTGCTACACTCATTTCAAATAATATTCTTCTGACTTGGTAATAGACATGAAATCGAAATAACGAACCAACCAGAGTATCAGCTTTTAGATGATTGTTAAAATCAATACCACATCCAGTTGTCGCACACCAAATAGCAAAGTTTAACTGATTCTGCCAAAATAACATCCAATCTGTTCCCCAGCGTTGGACTATAGCATCTGATTTGACGTATGAAAGTTTGTATTTTTCAAAGACATTGGGAAATGATGCTTTAAAGTCTTTACCGTCTGATGTAATAACTATGTTTTGATTTATTATATCTATCACTTTCTTGCTAAAAGTATTTAAATATTGAGCATCCGGGTTATATTTGAATTCTTTAGAAATCATTTTTATTTGTGTTTTTATATATATATATATATTAAAAAAAAATGTTTCATACAATTTCAAACATAGACAACTCTATTAATTTACAACAGTATATCGATAATAGAGATGGAACTAAGCGCGTCGGATTAAAAAGTTTTACATACACTATCGGTTGGTATAATATTATTCATGAAACCATAAAGACACGAAACCCAGATAAAATAAAACATTTACCAGGTGGGCTCTATAACTTTCAAGACTTGGTAGAAGATTTTAAAAAGCTAAATGAAAGTATTATCCTGGACAATATTGTCCAAATTGGTACAGCCATTATACATACGCCAATAGAGACACGAATGTCAAGCGGTCTTTCAAAAATGCTGGGATTCAAGGACAGAAAATGGTTGACAGGTACTACTTTAGGAGATTACCCAATTAATTTAGCTCCTTATAAACAGCTATATGTTCATCTGGAACAAGTTAATACGAGTAGTAATTATTTCAATGGTAAGCCAAGCACTATTATAGGTGTTGTACCTGTAGTAAATAAGGAGTTTGGAGATATATAGTATATACAAGTTTTTATCCTGAATATCACTGTCTTATGAATGGTGCAATTACTGAATTGAAAATAGAAGTTAGAGATGAGTATGGCAACAAGATATTTAATCACGGTTTGCCTATGAGTTGTGTTTTAGAAATTATTTAAAAAATATATTTTTATAAAAAAAACAATGAGTATATATGGACCAACAAGACCTAAAAAAACAGAAGACTTAGAGGCTTTGATAAATGATGTTCAAAATTTATATAGGCGAATTGCGCCTTTTGTTGACCAGTTTAATCATTTAAAAAATAGAGTTGATAATCTTAAATACGGGATTATAACAATATTTGCAGAGGCTAAGGGCCCACTTGTATCAAACAGAATACTCTCATTTGGTAACGGCGGGGCAGAAAAAAATGTGGGGCATGTAATGACACGCCGTGGACGGATTATGGGAATAGGTTTAGCATGTGAACGATTAGTTGGTGACGTAACTGTAATAGTTTCTGTCAATGGTGTTGAACAACCAAATTATGGTATAACGCTTCACATCATCCCACGCAATCATGATAACTTTGATAAACCTTTAGAGATTGGTGCTGGTTCTGTTGTTAACTTTGTATGCAAGGTTGCCAACGCTACAGCTGTAAATACGGTGGCATCATTATTAATTGAATTAATTTAATTTTTTATTGATTAATAAAAAAATGCCAAAGCAACCGACAGCACCAAGTATATATCCTGATTTGTCAGTGGAAAATTCAGTAGAAAACGGACAAAATTATAGATTACAAAAGATTTCAGAAATTGAAAAAAAGTTAATAACAGAACGAGATATACGTCAGTCACTTTATAAAAAATATAAACGTGGTATTAATATTACAGATGGAATTGACACTACCTTGATATCAGCAGGTGTTATTATGGCTGGGATTGGATTTGTTATTCCAGTTTTGTTACCTTTGGAAATAGCAGCAATAATATGTGGAGCTACAGGTGTTTGTGTTAATTTTATCAGACGCAAGCTTAATGTAAAAGCTCAAAAACATCATGAAATAAAAACTTTGGCAGAGGCTAAGTTAAATAGCATAAAGCAGTTAATATCAAAAGCGTTGAGTGATGCACAAATATCTGATCAAGAGTTTAAGATGATTTTAGATGAGTTGGATAAATATTATAGTTTAAAACAGGACACCAAACAAAAAAAGGCTGAAATAAGTGAAGTTCAAAAAAAAGAACTAGTAGAACAGGGAAGAAAGGAAGCAATGGCAACCTTACAAAAAAGTCTAAAAAGTGTGTAATAAATTGTTTTAGTAATGTGTATGAGTACGATCCACCACCTTTGTATTCAAGGTCGGAAAATTGTTGATTTGAGTAAAATTTTAATAACAAATCAACAAATTTGTTTTGTATTAAAGAAACATTTTATAATTTTGATAACTTATAAAAAAAATTAAACTTGCAATCTTCACTACCCCTATTTTAAAAAAGTTTTAATAAATCAAGTAAAATCACCATTTCATGGTGATTTATTATATATGTGTTTATTTTGGGGTCGTTCTGCTGCAATTCGAGGTAAAAAAAAAATTACAACAGAAACCCCAAAATACATATATATTTTAGAGTGTAATAGACTGTTTTAAAAGTATTGTTTGGGGCGCTTGTTTCAGCCAAATGTTTTTTTTGGACTTTTCAGAAACAATTCATCTACTACCTAAATAAGTTGTATATCTGCGAAACAGACATTTTTAGTGGTAAATAAATATATTTTACTTTTCAAAATCTGTTGAGAAATAAAAAATTCATGTGCGAAAGCTATTTTTGATGGGGCATTTTCAATGCAAAATACTGCTGCATGAACAATTAGAATGTTTTTTTTTATATATAATTTGTATCCAAAAATGGTTTTAAATTGTTGGATATTCGTAAATTAAGACACCCCGACAATTTTATAGCAAAATATGAAGGCTAACTGAAGTTATTTGAAATTTCTTCATTTTCTGCTGTCCCACCAACACGGAATTTACATAGGAAAAGCCCCATCAAACAAGAGCTGCGCGCAACATGGTGTCTCCCCTAAAGTGACATGTCTCTTGGAAGCCATAACCGTCATAATGCGGATATTTACAAACCATTTAATGATAGGCCATTTAATTCAACATGAAGTCATTTGATGACGTACATATTGATTCGTTGCGACGTGTAAACTCTGTTCATACGTTACAAAGTGAATCGATACCGTTCGAAGTGAAATGATACAGTGTAAAATATCAAACCATACGACGCAAATAGAAATCATTCATTGCAATGACAAACGATTTGACAAAAAAACTAATACTTACTTTAAACATATTTTATTGCTTTTCTTCTATATACAAGCATAAGGGCTGGGCCACAAGTTCTTTCAACATTAATAAAGGCCCGTCCCAACAATATTGTAATTAACAGTTAACAAGATGGCAATACAATTAACATAAAATATTCAAATACATTTTTCGATGAACAAAAGAAGAAGAAAAAAGTAGAGAAATTAGTAGAATAAAGTTCTAGGAAAGCCTAAACAAGAATGAATGAGTGATGATGCTGTGGTTGTAGGATCCTACCCCGAGCGGTTGTCATAATAGTGTATATAATGTCTAGTCGTTATCAAATCGTTTAGTATCTTTACTATATATTTGAACATGATTTAAAATAGTGCTATTATCTTTATCTGTATAACTATCTTTTCCAAATAAAAATACACGAACTCTCAGCTTGTGAAATGGACGGGTATCATGAAAAAGACGAAGTCGTTCATTTAAATAAAACGGACATTACATAAAATAATGTTCGGCGTCCTCCATTTCATTCCAACACTTCTCGCAGGTTGCGTTTTCTTTGATTTTGTTTATAAACAAATTATATTTCATGTTACTGCATTTGTTTCTTATCCGTGCATGAAATACAGACAATCTACATGTATGAATTCCAGAAAAATAGAAAATAGGTATTTTGGGCGGATTAAAGTATTAATTTGTAATAAGAGTTTTAAAAGCAGAAAGAGAGTCTGCATTTCGTATGTGTTCAGGTATTGTTTTCCTTAACGATATACACGAATAGCTGCGTTCTCGTATGAATAGATACGTAATCATTTGAATTTCTTAAGTTGTAAGGGGCAACTCTGCCAACGATATCAGGGAATAAATTCGAAAACAAAAACCGTCAAATAACCAGCTTTAACATTATAAGCAATTATTAATTTTTGGTATTTTCTTCTATCTTCTAATGGTAACTGCCCACTTTCGGTATATAAATTACGAATAGACGTTGATCGTGTTAATCCAGTGACGATGCCAGCTGCTTCATGTTGATTTTTTTCTAAAGTGTCTTTTTCGTATTGTGTGCAGCCGTCCCAAATAACAGAAGCATATTCAAGTATTGGTCTCAAAGACGATAAATATATTTGGTTTACAGCTTTACGATTCATTAAACACTTTATTTTCCGCATCATTCCTAATATTTTAGAGGCTGACGTAGTAATATTGGTAAGATGTTCGTGCCATTTACCGTCATGACTAAACGTTAAACCCAAGCGTTTATGGTGTTCGACAAAATTAACTGGCATATTATTAAAAATCAACGAGGGTTGGTTTATATGTCTTCTGAGAGTAAAAGAAATAGCTTCAGTTTTAGTCGGATTAGAATCAACAAGCCACTGTTTAGACCAAGCAGATATAGTATTAAGATCGTGATTAAAGATTCATTCAAGATCTGCAATATTAGACGAAGTACTTGCAAGAGATGTATCATCTGCAAAAATACGAGTTATACTAAGAAGATTGTCAGCAATGTCGTTGACATATATAAGAAACAATAATGGACCCAAGACTGACCCTTGAGGGACACCAGCAGATGTCCCTTTAATGGTCGAGTAACTTGAACCTATAAATACCTTTTGGGTGCGTTCTGTTAAATAACTTTCGATCTATTTTAGCATATTGCCATTAATACCATTTTGTCTGAGTTTAAAAAGTAGGCCTTTGATCCATACTCGATCAAATGCCTTCGACACATCACCGAAAATTATACGTGTGAATTGGTTAGCATCAGTACCTTGACAAATTTGGTGATAAATATCAATCAGTTGATAAACAGTAGAATGGCCTTTTAAAAAGCCGGACTGCAGCTTATAAATAAGATTATTTGCAATAAAACAATTATACAATTGTTTATAGACAACCCTTTCCATTAATTTACCAATACAACTTAACAACGCTATTGGTCTGTAATTTAAGGCTCAGTTTGATTTTCCTTTCTTAAAAAGTGACATTATAATGGCAAATTTCCATTTATCTGTAAATTTGTATTTTATTTTGTTTAGTAAATACTACAGTAAAGTTTCTTTTCAATGCGTGGGACAGACATAGAGAAGTTGAATCAACGAGTAGTGCCTCTTGTTAAGTTATTTGATTTTTTAAAAAACTGTTTTCCATTAGGCCTTAGACTATTCAAGCCAGTAGAGTGATAAAGGCCCTCTTGTGCATTTTGTTCCCGGAAAACTACTTAATACACGCAACTCTGTAAATGACATAATTTTAGACATGGAGGTCATCTTGAGTGACAGTTTGGCCATAAAACACAAATCTATCTATCCATCAGCAATTTCATAAAATAATATTCTAGTCTAGATTTGAAACAGTTGAATGACAATTGATCACAAAACGCGGTCAAACATTCAATAGGTTAGCATTTATAGTTTTCCTTAACACATCTTTATCTTATCACAAGGAACGTCGTTATCCGTGACCAATAACTCTGACTTTCATTTCGGCGTTATATAGCCTTTTAAAGCTCGTATTAGAAGTAATATGGTAAACAATCATAAATGCTTTCCATTCATCAGTATTAAAGGGACACTGTCGGTCAATAAAAATATTAAGAGCCACCCTAGAGAGAGGAAGAACGATTTTTTTATTTGATTTGTTTAGTAACGTTTAGGAACATATTTATTTCCAGAATCTTTACATGTTTTGGATATATAGAAATGAAAATTCCACTTAAATACATGTACCGTCTGAAGAAGATATCATTGGAATATTAAGTATTGTAGTTGGGTAATGTCGTTAACATAATTATATATATATATATTGTGCTTTATAATCTCAAAGTTACATTGCCTCTTTAAACAGAGAAATTCTTTTTGACTAGAAAACAACTTGAAATTGATCTTAAATTTGGTTGTTGTGTATTAAATGTTTGTCAACATATAGGTTATTTTGACTTGCTGTATAATTGATGCAATTATCCAGTTTGTCAACTTGTATTGTTTCACAAAATGGCATTAGTGTTTGCCCTACCTTTTCCTCCAATCAGACGGTGAAGAATTAAAAAAACCTTAATCATGTAAATTTCTAACGATCACAAATTTTAACCATTTAATCATCAAGTAATCGCTTACTAAATGGCAATCGCTTGTTTGGACACAAGGAGACAGATTTAGTAGAAGCGCGAACGTGTTAAGAGGCGTGGTTTCGTAAAAGCGCGGGGGAAAAGTAGGGCAAACACTAAGTCAGTTAGAGGCTAAAAAGTGAAATTTTAACAATTAAGAAACCCCGGTCAGTCGCTGCGCTCCTTCCCTTAGGGTTTCTTAATTGTTAAAATTTCACTTCGTAGCCTCTAACTAATACTTGTAATCTAACAGTATCATGTTTTATCAAGAAATGTCAGCCAAATTAATGTGATGTTGCTGCTGGTATTGCAAAAGCAATTAAAACTGGCTATAACAAAATCGATGACAGATTTAGATTCAGCCTCAAAAATACTTCAGAAACATATACTTCATACTGGGCTACCTCAAAGGGGATTTTTTTTAAAAACATTGAAGTGCCAAATTTCTAAAAATAGCCCATAACAAGAAAGTTGAATTATGGAAGGTGCTCTAAATAAAAGTGATTTGGCTCGATGTAGGCCAGAAAATGTGTTGATATGTTAAAATTTTAGGCACGGACACTCATTTACATTTCGAACACATACTAATATAAAAGAATCATATGTGTTGTGTCCCTGAACAAGACACTTTATCTGTATTGCTTAGTACTGGTTCTACCTAGGAAGACATTGAGAGTGATTCTTACAATCCATACAAAAGAAATAAGTTCAAACTAATATGAAAAAAAGTAATTGCAAATGAATTTGGTTTTCTGTACTGTAACACAATGCAATTGTTATTATATTTGACAGTTTAATCTCCATTTATGTTTGTAATGTCTGTATTTATAAAACATAAAATCATCACTGTTGTTCTACAGCGACTATGTCTCTTTAATCCCGTAAAGCAAGCAGCATGTAATATATATATATACAGGCAATCTTCTACTACATATTATGTAACCTGATATTGTAGCAACACTGTATGTGAAACGAAAACAAATGACTGGCGTAGTATTTATCTAGTGTTGATAAATTCTCCTGCTGAGTTAATTTGAAACAAAAGCAATTATAAAGGATAACTGTTACTGGAGTGTCAAATTACACATCTGCAGTAACCAATATAAAGTTCAAGTAATTATGTTCCTGTCAAAGAAGGCTAAAAATATCAGACAGGGAAAGCAGCATTCAAGGACGACAGTCAATCACAAAACACAAAAACAAACACGCAAACAGACAAACGAAAAGGCAAAAGTAATAAAAACTGCAAACGACATCACAAACACAAAAGGGTTGATAATAGGGCTACCGCCTTGGAACGGTCAGTGGCAAAGTAGGCCACTGGGGGTTTAAACCGGTTCTAGGGTGCACCAAACCTCACACTTACCCTACTCTCATCCCATTATAACAGGACAGTGTAAATAAAGAAATCCCCGCCATGATCTAAACTCTAACCAACAAGGCAGCATCAATAGGCAATATAAGTAAAACACAAATATGCTCGTGTAAATATAATACAAAAAAACAATAGCCTAGAAAGCCACAATGAAGGTACTCATTGACTTGGCAGAAGCCAGAGCAGTAAGAGAATACACCATTAAGGGCACGACAAGAAAGACCATGGACAAACATCATACGCCACCGTCCCAATGGGCTTTAGGTAGGCGTCATCATAGGGTCCACAGCCTGTCCGGTCATCGTACAATTAAAGAGGAAAGCATAGTGGCGAACTGTAAAAGGGTCCACCACCAAGCATGCAGTACGTTGCAAAATGATAGGGTCATAACCTCTTTTGATAAACTTTTTAACAAGTTTAACAAAGATAGTATGAAAGTGATCATGACCAAGAATCTTACGAAGTTATAAATCACATCACCATAGAAGTCAGGTTGTGATAGTCCTTGTCGCAGAAGAGTCCTTAAATTACTTTCATATTTGGAAAGAAGATCAGGGTTACGATAATAACATTTTGCAAAGGTTTTACGAAGTTTATGGTAACGGTAACCCTGATTGAGTAACTTTTTAGTTATACAAAGATTACGAATATTAAAGTCCTCAACTCGAGTACAAGCTCTAGAAAAACGAATAAGTTGAGACAGATACACCCCATAAGAAGTTGCTTGGGGAACATCCCCATCCAAGTGGGGATAATTAACAATGTCAAAAATAAAATCATCTCTCTTGTCATAGATTTTGCTAATTATTTTACCATTTTCAATCGAGAGATCTAAATCAAGAAAAGAAGCGTTATTATCAGATATATTTTCTTTATTAAGCCGAAGTTCTTTAGGATAAATATTATGAACCATAGTTGGAAAGAAAGGGTTGTCAATGTTCAGTATGTCATCCAGATACCGAGAGTTGTCATTAAAAGCTTCAATAACATCTGCCTGGGCATCTGGTGAAAGACTCAACATGAAATCCCTTTCATAGCAAAATAAAAACAAATCTGAGACAAGTGGTGCACAGTTCGTACCCATAGGGATACCAACAATTTGTCTATAAACGGTGGTACCATACCTGACGAAAATATTATCTAATAGGAAGATGAGTGCTTCACAAACTTCATAGCAAGTCCACATAAGTATATATAATTGTCTAAACTGCCGTTAGTGAAAAACGCTTTAATATTATTACATGCCAAAAATGTAGTATTTTCTCTAGCGAATGTTTTTTGAATAAGAGAAATTAGCTTGTCTTTAATAAGATGATGTGGTAAGGTTGTATATAGTGTAGAGAAGTCATAAGTACTTATTGATGAAACTTGACCTTTATTCTTTATTGAAAATTTTATCAAGAACGTCTCCTGAATTTTTTATAGACCAAAATAAATTAATCCCAGAGTTTTCATAAGTTTTATCACAATATAGTTTAACGTGATCTTTAACGGCAGTAAGACAAGAAGTTAAAAGTTTGGAGATGTTTGTTGTGGTGCAGGCACTAGAATTAGAAATAAAGCGAGCCTTATACGGATTTTTATGTAATTTAGGAATCCAGTACATGGTAGGCAGTTTATTTTGCTTATCGCTTACACCAACCTTGAAAGTAGTGCACCGAGTGATATGTGCGGAAACAACATCATCCTCAGTAGAATTAACTGGAGTATACGAATTGGTGCTGCCGAGTTCCAGAGATAAAACATTGACGTAATGTAGGCGTCAAACAATAATTACATTATTAGCTGCTTTATCTGCAGGAACTAAAACAAATTTATTATGAAATTCCTGAATTCCCGATTTTAGATTACGAAAGGAAAACCTAGGTCTCGGAGGTAGTAAAGAGGGGTTAGCATTATAAAAGTTAATACGTGTATCTATAATTTTAAGAATAGACTTTTTCCAAGTAGAAAGCGAGTTTGGGTCCGCATGTTCTCTACGACACCATTTTATACTAAAATCTTCAATGGAGTGGGCGATCTGGGCACGACAGGCATTAAAATCAATAGTTGAAGGTAATCTATATTTAGGACCTTTCGAAAACAAATGCCGAATACGTTTATCAACAATATCAAAATTACTGGTGATGACATGACCTGCTGGAGCATAGCAAAATTTTGATGCGTTGCATTCACATTCCTTAGGAGTATTAAGTACTATATCAAGGTCAGAAACTATTTTGTTGTAGTTGAAAATAATACTTCTAATAGGGTTTTTATACTTATAACAAATTACAGGAACCTTATAAAACTCACATGAAATGTGTAGAGATTGAAATGTGTATTATTTAAAACAGAAGCGAAATATGGTTTATGGATGGCCAAGAACAATGTCCAGTGGCAGTGAGTCTGGTACTCCACAATTTTATATCGCTCAACATATTCAAATTTGAAATTTGGAGATGTTACATGTATTGTGAAATTTGGTGACGGTACATGCATTTGAGACAACTGTCCTTGACACGGGGTCATTTGGATGCTGAACGTTATTGAAATAAGAACAATGACCATTTATGTTATGTATGAAATTTGAACACTCTATAGGACAAAAAAGTAAAATAATTTAATGCACATTTGAAGACGGACGGTACATGTATTTAAGTGACCTTGATTCCGACCCATGATCAATTGGAGAGCTGGAAGTTATTGGTATTAATAAGGTCAATGACAAGGAGATTATATATGCAATTTGAACACTCAGCTCAAATGAACAAAAAAGTTATAATAATTTAACGCACTTGAACACATTTTTTTTGGAGACGGTATATGTTTTTAAGAGGCAACTGACCTTGACACAGGGTCAGTTGGAGGCTGATACTACTGTAATAAGAATACCAATAACCTGTGAATTTATATATGACATTTGAACACTCTACTCCAAAAGACTACAAAGTTATAAGAACTTTAACGCAAAATTTAACCAAAATCTTTACGCTAACATATTGCATTTAAACTTTCTTGTCCTTGGAGTAGAATGTTCAAATCATATATAATCTCCTGGTCACTGTCCTTCTTAATGCCAATAACTTTCAGCCCTCCAACTGACCCTGGGTCGGAGTCAAGGGCAATTACAGACATGTACCGTCAATATTTGGTGACGGTACATGCATTTAAGTGACCTTGACTTGGACCCAGGGTCAGTTGGAGGGCTGAAAGTTATTGGCATTAAGACGGACAATGACCAGGAGGTTAAATATGAAATTTGAACATTTTACTCCCAAGGACAAAAAAGTTATGATACAATATGTTGACGCCGTCGAGCCTGCCAACATTAGAGGCGCCCATGTCTCGATTTTTCAAAAGGCGAGACAAAAATTGTTTCCGTACGACGCAGATTCCCAAACCTGCATTTGCCAAACCTGCATTTGTGAACTACTGTGTTGCCTTTTAACCAACCAGGCCAGGTGTATAATTCAGCGATATAGAACAAAAAGTGTTTTTTTGGCAGTTTCACACAATGACAGTTTATATTACTATAAAGATTCATTATGGATACCTTTCCACAAAATGATGATGGCACATTATTTCTCTGAACGCTACCAAGATTGTGCGGATCCACATGTACATCACCAACACTTTAGGGCATCTAGGAAACAAAGTGAAATGGTAATGTCACTTCGAAAACAAGCGGCCCCAGAGAGCCTGTGGACGCTCTATTTGCTAAAACGGCTCTTTTACTTAATAACCAGGCAAAATATAGCATTTTTAACTAATTCAATGGACATAACTCCGCTGTTACGGGTCCGGTCTGGCTGGTTTTCGAACGTTTCCGAGCATTTATTGATAATAACAATTTGTTGAAATTTGGTAAAGATCGGATGAAAAATGGAGGCCCTATCGTCTTAACGAGACAAAAGTTAACGACGGTCGACGGACATCGGACGGACGATTGACAACTCGGCATCCCATTCGGCCAGTAGAGCTAAAAATCAACAAGAGGCCCAGGAGGGCCTGTAACGCTGTACTTGCTAAATTAAATACAGGGTCATGTGTGCTTACGTGTTAAAATATAACATATAAGTAACGAAACTCAAGGGCCATAACTCTCGTATTATTGATTCAATCTGTCTGTTTTTTAACTCGTGCTAGCTTTCGTTGATATGAACTATGTGGTTTGGAAAGGATCAGATGATAAATGAATACTCTATTATGTTAACAAGGCAAACTACAGCATATTTTAGAAATCAAGGGCCACAACTCCATCGTAACTGGTCCGATCTGGCTGCTGTTTTAACTCGTCCGAGCTTTAATTCATATCAACAAATTGTCAATCTGGAAAAGTTTGAAAAGATCAGATGAAAAATGAAAGAGCTATCGTGCTAACGAGGCAAATGTTAACGGACAGACAACTCGTCATCCCATAAGTGTGCAACTTGTCCAGAGTTGTACCAACAACTTTTTTGTTCTCCATGAAATTTGAAACACAATAAAATGCAAACAAATCAAAATCTTGACCTTATTATTAGCTGAATTGAAAGAAATGTATTCTGGTTAGGTGAAAAACATGTTCAAAATAGAGAGGAAGTTACATATTGAAGTGCAAAACTTCAATTTTTGCATACAGTTCCCGAGAAATTCCAAACCGATGTGTTAAAAAAAAATCCCAAGTTATATGTCCTTTGGGTTAAATATTATGTTGGTTTTCACAGTAAATTTGTTTATATGAGTTTATGAAATGTACTTTTCTACAAATCTAAACGAAAACATACCCTTAAAAGTAGTAATTAGAAGGTACTGACTACAAACCCTTTTATTGCCAACATTAAGTAATCTTCATTTTTAAGGACACTATGAACCTGTTCATAAAGGGATCAAGCGTTTCTAGAGGAACTTTGATGAACATAAAGAACATGTTCAACCACCGAAATGTTGGGAAAGATGTCGGGAATTGTATCAATCATGCAGTTGATTTTCTGGAGTTTGCAGCACAAGGGCTAATTATACTGATGGTGATGAAGTTTCTTGGTAATTTATTATCTCTAAGAATGAAAGTTGCCAGAACAACCCTGCTTGACTCCAGTTTGTTTGAATAGATGGTGTCTTACGTCATTTGTAGCACATGTTAGGTCGTATATAATGGTCAATCTTTTTTTATGGTAGTGGCAGATCACCTCATTTTTCCTGGATAGAACCAATTCTGTATGCATTCCACACTCCATCAAAAATTTTTTTCCCCACCAAACAGTTGAGCTTTCATTGGCCAAGAATCAGTCGTCCTGTGTGTTAGTTTTGACCATTCTGAAGGGAAATGTGTCAATCGAGCAATAGTTCGTTAATACATAACCTTGTAACTGTACATCATTTAAATGTTCATCTGTGTCATAGCATTAATATTAAATTTTGTATGAATCAACTTTAAAGCATTTGCAATAACTTTCCGCACAATAGCAGTATTGAAGAAAGAAAGAAATACGACGAACACGACTTTGGAGCGGACTATCCATTTGTAGCTATACTTAATATATAAAACACTAGAACTCACCTTATTATAACAAGTAACCATAATCTAGTTTTAATGTCCAATGCAACAAATTCTTATACTATCTTTAAAGGTAAAATAGTATACAACTATCTACTTCTTTTGAGGTCAATGGTTAAAACTATTCATCCAAGGAATGACTATTGACACGAAGCAGTAAATTATTGACCCCGACTTCATTCCCTTCGTCTCGATATCGAGGGCAATAGTTCACTGCTGAGGGTCAATAGCCATTCCCTTGGATGAAGTTTTAACCATTTACTGAAACAGAAGTACATAGTTGTTTTAAAATATTAAATCGTATAAACTCCATTAGTTTGCTTCTCAGACTATTGACCTCCAAAAAAGACTATTGAACGCAATGGCGGATTTAACCGGATAGAAAACATTCTTACATGTGACTGCTTTTTAGCCAATGAAAACTATTTATTTAAAATGATATATGATTATGTGTATTGTTTATTAGTTACCTAAAGATTTTGTGGAGTCAAAACTCAATAGTACCGAAATAATAAAATAGGTATATCAATTAAACAGGCAGTTTTAATGGTGAATAAATATACCTTACTTCAAATTTTGTTTCAGTTATATAAAATTCACATGTGAAACGAGTTTTTCATAGTGCATTATTTTATTGCAGCAAGCATTTTAAAAACTCAAATTTTAGTTGAATTAACTCCGCCCCCAAAGGATTGAACTGAATGTTGTTTAATGGCTCATCAACACAATGATTGATATTTAGAGCCACCCCAGAGAGAGGGGAAGGATACATAGGAGTCGGGGAATCGTGCCCTACACTTACTATCGAATAGATTCCTATGTTTCTTTAGTATTATCTTTCAGAAGTACTAGTTACTGTAGTAGTATTTCTCTTGTGCATTATTTTACAAGGATCAACAATGACAGAGTGCTGCAACCCAGGATGCAGAATTAAATGGTTTCACACCATGTGCATCAATCTGGATATAGCTCCAACCGAAGGTAATATACAATCAAGGTTGCACTATTCTCAAAATTTTCTTTTAAAAGGGATTTAAAAACCTTGATGGTTAAGTGTTAAATTTCTTATTTGATAATACTATAAAAAAGCATGGTCATTCACCTTTAAAGTTATAAAAATAAGTTCATAATTGTTTAAGTCAGCATTAAATGCCCCTTTGCCTTGTTAACATGATTTTGGGGTCACTAGGTCAAAGGTCAAGGTCGCGGTGACTGACTATCAAAACGATGTCCGATCAATAACTAGAGAATGGTTGGACCTAGGGTTCTCAAACTTGGAAGGATGGTTGGTCATGACCAGTAGATGACCCCTATTGATTTTGGGGTCACTGGGTCAAAGGTCAAGGTCGCAGTGACATTGACTATCAAAACGATGTCTGATCAATAACTACCTAGGGTCCTCAAACTTGGAAGGATGGTTGGTCAATACCAGTAGATGATCTGCATTCTTCAGTACACTTTGATTATGAAGCATACAATAAAAATAAAATGTGTTGTTTTGTCGTGAAAAACTGATTTTATTTCATCTCGAAGTGATCAAACTTCAATATTTTCACTCATGCTTCGCATTCGTGAAAATATAAAGTTTTCACACTTCTCGATGAAATAAAATCTGTTATTCACTCCAAAACAACAAATATCCTCTATCTATTAGAATGTAAAACATGAAACAATTCTGTTGTCAAATATAACTATTATTTAAAACATAAAATTCTTAAACGTGAAAATGTCAAAACTTGCCAAGCCAACATCCTTACGTTTATTACTGAAGCTGGATAAATCCCCGTTTAGGCTGTGCCTTTTTCATATTATAAACAATCTGGTAAAGTTTAATAAAGATGTGAACGAAAAATAAAGGCACTATCGTCTTAACGAGGTAAAATAAAGCATAATTAAGAAAATCAAACTCCGACGTTACTGGTCCGATCTGGGTGGTTTCAAACTTGTTCAAATTTAAAGCTGTACAGTCCCTATTTTAACTGGTAATAATTCATGAATATGAATGAGTCAGGTGTGAAGAAGTTTCAAAACGACGAACACCCCAAGAGTCGGTATATAAGGCAGAAATCGATGCGTAAAATTTCAAATTTTTTCATAATTTCACATCGATAAATATACGGCTTCAGAATATATGTAATAAAAAAATAGTTACCCGTAACCGGATTTGAACCACAGCCTCGCACTTGTAAGTTTTGAAAGATGTACGCTGAACCACTAGACCACTGCTATTAATTGGCATGTTGTAGCATTTTAACAATACATAGGCATTACGTAATAACAAGCCCGCACACAAACTCATCAAGCGCTAGTAACAAGTCCAGATATGGTAGTTTTGAGGCGAAGTATTAGTTTCATATTGATAACATACAGTATTACATCAGGCAATGTTAATATAAATGTGAGACAATATGGACTACAGATTTATTGATACATCTTGAGTTGCGTTCAAATATGTTATCGGACTTGAAATCAGAAGGTCGTGTGTTCGAACCCTGAAAGAGGCTAACTTTTTTTTCTATAAAATTTACTGTATAGGTAAGATGTGCACTGTTCGATGTATATACAGTGAATGATTTCCTGCGCTATATTTGCTCGCTTAAATACCCGATTTTGACATGAGCTGGTTAACATGAAATTACAAATAAAGACACGCCTACAAAGAAGAAATCGATTGATATAGGGACTCCTTAGCTATAAGATGAAAAATGAAGGCATGTCGTATTAACGAGGCAACTCAAATCATTTTTATGAAAATCAAGGGCCACAACTCCGATGTTATTGGTCCGATTTTGCTGGTTTCAAACTCGTTTAAGCGTTATTTGATATTAACAATATAGAGCAGTCCCTATCGTCTTGATGAGACAAAATATCGCATTTTTAACTAAATAAAGGGCCATATCTCCGCTGTTACTGATCCGATCTGTCTGGTTTTCACACTTTTTCGAGCTTTCATTGATATAAACAATCTGTTAAAGTTTGGTAAAGATCAGATGTAATATGAAGGCCCCTACGTCTGAACGAGACAAACGTTAACGGACGAAGACGGACGACGGACAACTCGCCATCCCAGAAGCTCTGAGGTCCTTCGACCAATGGAGCTAACAAAAGAGCGCAATGTTATCAAATACACTGTTCATGTAGTGACAACATTTACATATATGTTTATACAAAATAATAAAGATGATGATGATGATGATCTTCATAATCATCATCATCAGCAGCAGCAGCAGCAGCAGCAGCAGCATCATCATCATCATCATCATCATAATAATACTGCGACGGTATAACACATTATTTAATCAGAACATGTTGTTTAACTTTTAAAGAAAGCTACCATAAGTATCATTTCAATTAGAACAACGGGACGTCATCCATATTCCAAAGGAGCCCCAAATACCGTACACACTCGCCTTGAACTAGACGTAGACAAAACCATGATGTTTTAATACCTTCAAGTGGTTCAAATTAAAGAAAGAACGGTCATCAAATGTGCGCTAAATTATTACGAAGAATGAAGCCTACGTTTATGTCACATGTCCTATATGCTTTATTTATACTATGTGTTTGTATTGATATCTCTGTCAGAAGAAATGGAACTGATAATTGCACAAGTGTCGGCTATGTGTCCTGCGGTGATAACAGATGTTGCTGTAAAAGGGGAACACGAAGTGATGGCTCAGCTATTTGCAGCGGATTTGAATCGGATCTGCGGTACATACCACGTTTCCTTCCTATGTTAAGGACCTGATTTTCATGGACAATTATTTACCACTAGTAACAAGAAATACATTGACTAACTTAACAATGTCTTTAGGTGCCCTGAATCTGGTGCGAAATAATATCATGGATATATCCGAAGATGCTTTCACAAAGTTTGGTGATTTAGGTCGTCTTGATTTAAGTGACAATATAAAGATCAATTTGACAAAATTGCGACTGACTTTAGAAAGCACAAAACACCTTCGTTCACTAAATCTTACAAAAGTTGGTATCGATAATATCGCCGATGATTTTTTTAGTAAAATGAACAGTGACAAAATAGCAGCAGTTCAAATTGGACATAAGAACATTTCGTTTCTAAATATCAAAGCATTTCAACACTTTCCGCGCCTTACATCATTACGTACTGATCATAACGTAATACGTGATTTATTTTCCCCATTAAAAAATATTGAACAACTTAATATGGCGCATGTGCAAATAACAACATTACCCAAAGAACTATTACGTAATCTTCCAAAACTATCAGAATTTATATTGAATGGCAATTCTATAAAAAATATTCAAAATTCATTCCAATATGAACACAAGCTTAAAAGTATTTTCCTTTCCGGAAATGATATTTCCATGATTCAACAAGAGGACTTTCCTGATAATCTGTTAAAAACATTGACATCTTTGGATTTGTCAAATAATCCGTTTGATTGCACTTGTAAACTACTTTGGTTCCGAACATGGTTAGACACAGTTATCAAGGAAAAGAATGTAACAATTAAAGCATGGCCTAAACACTATTTTTGCAAATCGCCGCGTTCGATGGAAAAACATCTATTGCTAAATTATCACCCCACAGAAAAATCGTGTGCTACCCACGATCCCATGATCATTGTATATTCTACAATCTGCAGTTTCCTTTTTGTCTTCCTCTCTATTACCTTACTTCTTTATAAAAAGAGGTGGTATGTCAGGTACTGGTTTTACAAACTCAGAAAAAACAAGGACACAGACAATGAAAACAAACCTCTTTTAGGAAATCCAGACATTTTATTTGATGGATATGTAATCTACCATGATGACGACAGTGACTTAGTTCATAATGATTTCAGACAATTCATGGAAGAAAAACATAATTTGAAATTACATATATGGCATCGTGATGCCGGGAATGGTGTCAAATTAGAGGTGATGTTTGATGGTATATATGCCAGTAAGAACGTCGTGGCTGTTATTACGAACAATTTCCTTAACGACAATTACTGTTGTTTTCAACTCAAGGTGGCTTTAGATAGAAAGGTAGAGCTGAAAAGGGATGGTGTGATACTTTTTTTGTTTGATGACATAGACTTTCAAGGCGTGAGTAAATATTGGTGTGTAATGCTGACGAAGACACCAACGGCGTTATGGTCCTCGGTCGCCAACGATGTAAAGAGAGATGTTTTCGAGCAACCGATTCTAAAACAATTTAATGGATGACGAAATTCAATATGGCTCAACAAAAGTTTAACATTTTATTTATTTGAAATGAATTTTGGGACAATTTATATAAAAACTGTTGTTAAGCAGAGTTCTGAAATACTTAAAATGGTGAAATAACTATCAAAATCATATGGAAAACAAAGAATAGATTATTAGTTGAATTTGCTTTTGAACCGTTTATGGAAGCCGCAAAGCTTTTTAGAGCCCTCAATAATAACGCAAGCTTTTTAGAGCCCTCAATAATAACGCTTGTTTGAATATATACCTCACGTTAAATTATGAATGTTTAACATGAAAAAAATAAATAATGATACACTAAATTTCGTTGTGTCCTTGCAAATCTTGTTTTCCGTGATATTTTTGTTTTTTGTTGTTGTTTTTATTTATTTTTTTCGGTTTTATTGAAACCGTTGTTCATAATTATACATATCTTTAATTTTCGTTCAAATGTATTTAGATGTTGTTGTTGATCAAAGATTATGGTGTTACCGCCAAAAAGAATGTATACTCATTATTATAGGACGCATCAACACGAATATTCATTTATCACAGTTGCAATGATTTGAATACAGATATATTCGAGCAAGGATTGTACAACAATTTAATATTTGACAAAATGTAGTTTGGTTAAGTTGAATAAACTTTACAATTATATCACTCCGGTTTTACAATGAATGTTTCAATACCATCAAAACTATTGTGTGAGTAGATCTATATACCAAAGTAATATATCTAATTTCTCTTTCAACTCGTCATTGATTGTTTCAACCAATTAAGCTCATTGATTAGTTTCTGTTGGAATGAGGTTTATTTGCTTAAATGTACAATTATCAGAAGGAAATATAAAGATAATTATTCAAAAAAGAGTGTATACTCAAATGTTCATGATCAAACCTCATTACGAATACAACATTGCTGTAAGTTTTACGTCATACATGTGTTTACATCATACATGTGTTTAAACATCCTGACTTTATATAAAATAATTTGATAATTCGTTCATAATTGTATTGTTTCTAACTGCATACTTCATTTACTACTAAATGCAAGCAATAGGCGCTTAATTTAAAATGAAAGTGTCACGGGTGAAGTAGTTTCAATTCGAGGAACATCCAATAATTCGGTATATAAACCAGCAACTGCTGCGTAAAATATTACATTTTCACCAAGCCTTCGTACATGTAACAACGATAAATACACGGCTTCCGATTATATTTCATAAACACGTTTCCTAGATTTGAACCAGGTACCTAGCGCTTTTATTTGTTATTAAATACATGTAGGTATAACCATAACGTCGCAATTTAACACTAAATAGATATTGCCCAATAACTAGCGCTCACACGAACACAAACTTGTGATGCTTTAAAGTTTCTCTCTTTTTTTGTGTTTGTTGCTTCCAAGGGAACACCTTTTCGGTATGTATTGACATTCACACTAGCGTTTGTTTAGTGCTTTGTGGCGGCCGTAAAAAGTCGCCCCGACTACAAATCAGTAGTGTTAATATTTACTGGCCCTTTGGGATCATCAAGCCCATTCTGCGTTGCTTTAAAGTAGAATATTGCTTAAGCCGGTGAAAGGAGGCGTGAGAGGTGTTGCATCTTATAATTACCTCTCACGAACAGACTTAATAAAACCGAATCTGCTACTTTTCTCTCTTGTTTGTGTTTGTTGCTTCCAAGGGATCACCTTTTCAGTATTTATTATAAACAGCTAAATAAAATAATTTGTTTATAGATGGAATCCTTGTTTCAGTCTGAACATGTATAGTACTACAGCATGCAAGGTTAATTTACATGTACGACATGATGGACTATATTGAGGTGCTTTCAAATCTGTTAAAGTATTTTGAATCATAATAAATTGTATTTAGTACACCATGTTTTTAAGAAGTTTCTATAGTTAAGTGGTTAAAACGCCTGCCTGTAAATTAGAAGGTCGTTGTTCTAGCCCAGAGGATGGCAACCTTATAACTCTACCTGTGTACAAGTACGAACTGCTCAACTCGACGTATATACAGTAAAGGATGCTTTGCGTTAAACCTGATCGCTTAAATATCCTATTTCGGCATGAGCTAGTCAACATGAAATTGCAGTTAAAGACACGCCTTCAAAGCGGCATGCCATTTTAAGTATAGCATTTGTAGCTTTAAACAGATAAATAAAATATTACAAATGCCAGCCATATGAATTCATAATAAATTATGTTCGTCTTAAGTTATATATGCAAAGGTGCCTCAAATGTGTTAGTGATAAGCATTGATCTATCATATTTTGAAATCAATGCGAATGATTAACGATAGTATGAATACTTAGATGCTTATATATGTTTGTATAAATGTATAATTATAGAGTTTAATAATAAAATTGCTACTCGCTCGAAAGTTCTCCTTTTGATAATTGGAATACTTGATTTGCGGCTTTCTATGCATTTTGTATTATTCATATATACATGATCATCTTTGTGTTATTATTGTTTTGCCTTTTTAAAGGATATAGCCTCGACGGCATTTCTTTATTTGACTCTAGAACCTAAATCCCAAGCGGCTTTTTGTCACCTACCATCCCAATATATATCTTATGGCCAACCCTGTTATATTTGCTATGTCGTATTGTCGCATACTTTCTTCTTAATCTTTCTTATACAAGTTGTTTGTTTCGAATGGTTTATTGGGTTAACTGTAATCTGCGAATGCTACATTTCCAGTTCGACATTTATGCCTGCTTCGTTTATCTTGAATAATATGACACTTTTCATGAAATGAAATGATTATTTTGTATGTATACATGTAAATAAATATGTGATTTTAATAATAATGCTGATTTGGAAAGTATTATCTTTGCTGGATACCAAAGCTTATCAAGAATGGATAACACTAATTCCATATAAGGTCATGGCGACCTTGACATTTGACCGCCAACAGCAATAAGGTTCTTTCTCTTGCCAACGTCAATGCACATACGAAGTTTCATCAGTAAGGGTGTTATAGTTTTGATGTTATCGCGCAGAATGCATATTACCACATAAGGTCATAGCGACCCTGATCATTGACCTTATAACCCCAATGAAATACAATACATTCCCTCACCAAGGGCAATGTACATATGCGTGTAGATGTTATGGTTTTGAAGTTATCGTAGGAAATGCCTATTTCCATATAATGTCTAGGTGACCTTGACCTTTGATCAAATGACACAAAATCAATAGGGTTCCTCCTCTCAACAAAGTCAATATACTATGCATTGTCTTGAGTGTGGGTGTTCTAATTTCGATGAATGCCTATTTCCATAAAAGGTCATTGCGGCCTTGACCTTTTAACCACTGAACCATAATCAATAATGTTCCTCCTATCACCATAGGCAAAGGTTCATACGTGTGGGTATTATTATTATTATTATTATTATTTTTTTTTTTTCAGCTTCTAAAAACAGAAGCCCATTTATTCTCCCCGTCTAATGGTGAGCAGAGGGTCGGGGAGGACCATTCCTCTGTAAACCTTACAGCAATTTAATATTATGTTTACAATGTACATGTACTAGTTAAATAATATAATACATATATATAGCTGTACCCTTAACGTATATGTACACATACACAAATCATTCAGACTGAACACTCAACAGATATATTTCAATATAAATAAATTTATTTATAGTTGCTCTACAAAATATGATTGTCTGCTGGCAAGTGAATAGTATTTTTGTTATTAATAAATATAATTTCACTATAATTAAGCTTTGGGGAGATGTTATTGAGAAAGAAAAAAAGCGGGGAGGGGTGGGGGCATCTCAGCATGAGGTTTTTTACTAATATATAATTATTTAAAAAAGAAAAAAAGGTTGCTAGGTTTTCATGTTAAGAAGTTATGAAAGTTTTCCCATGTTTTTAAGAAACAGTCATATATTTGTTCTGTAATTGCTATTTCTTCATCTGTTTTATAAAATAATTGTAGTCTATTTTTCAGTGTAGTGAGGCTAGGTTTATTTTTTGAGCATCGACAATAGTATAAGTAGTACTTTGTTTCCAACAATATACGCTGATCTAGAACACTTGTGTTTTCATCATATATTCCAAAGATAAATTACCTCTTTTCAAAATCTATTTCCACTTTATTTTGTTTTAACCAGTCCTTAAGGTTTGTCAGTATACTTTGTGAAAGCTGGCATTCCCACAGTAAATGTGTAATTGTTTCACTGACTGATGAACAGAAAGAACAAAGTGGACTCTCTATTAATTTTATTTTATGGAGAAACTTGTTTGTTGCTAAAATATTGTGATATATTCTTATCTGAAACCATTGTAAAGTCGTATCCTTTGTTATTGTGAAAGGCCATATATAAATTTGACTCCAGGTATCTTCGCTGAAGTTATACATTCTAGTCCATGTGATTTTACCACTAGGACATTCATTATTTTGATTTAATATTTGATACATGTCTTTTTATTTCTTAAATATATTTTTAGTGGATTTGGTAGCACAGGATTTTCCAACTTTTTTTTTTTTTTACTATCTGTTATTTCTTTCTCCATTTTTTTTATAGCTACCACTAACCCATTATATTGTAAAAAATTTAAATTTATTCCATATATTTTTTTTAATTCGTCATATAAATATATTTTTCCATCCTTCCCCATTAAGTCATTTATAATTCGTAAGCCCTTATTATACCATGATTTTATAAAAAAATGCACTTGTGCCTATACATATACTTTTATTATAAAATATTGGGCTGGATAGATAATAGTCTTCATTGGCTGGTTGATACTTTGATACAAAGTGTAAGTGTGCCTTAAGAACATCTTGCCAAAAAACGTTTTTTATACTTCCCAATTTCTTATTTATATACAAAATACCACAGTTAAACAGTTTACCTATATCTATATATGACTTTAGGATATTTTCATATTTGAATTGGTCTGTTACTATTCTTCTAATCCATGTTGTTTTTAAAGCTGTTATAAAGGCATTTATCATTTTCAATCCTCCTTCACAATATTCTTTACATATAATGACACTTTTTATTCTTGCCTTACCATGCCAAAGGAAATTAAACAGTATATCATTGATTTCTTTAACAATGTTTTCACATGGGTTTGGTAAGGATAAAAACAGATGGTTAAAAGATGGAATGAGAAGTGATTTTATTACTGTTATTCTGCCTAAAGGAGTAAGATATCTTTTTTGCCAAGATTTAATTTTACTTTTTAGTTGATTTATTTTTTCAGTGAAATTTATATTTATCATTTTTGTAAGGTCTGTGTCAAAAGATAGTCCAAGTAACTTAAATCTGTTTCTGTCCCAGTTTAATTTCCATTTTGTTTTGATCGATTCAGAACTGTACTTTTTTATACCTAGCCAAACAACTTGAGTTTTTTCAAAGTTTACCTTTAGTCCAGAAACTTTGGCAAATTTATCTAGCTCATTTAAAGTTTCGTTTAATGAAATATCTGACCCATCTAAATAAGTTGTAGTATCGTCAGCAAATTGTGATAATTTGTACTCTGTGTTATTAATGCTTATACCTTTAATTTTTTTATTGCCTCTAATCTTTATTGCCAATATTTCTGCACATAACATAAAAATATATGGAGATAGGGCATCGCCCTGTCTACAACCGCGCTCAGTACCGAAAAACGATGACAAATTACCCCCTTGATTTACAGATAGTTGGGCATTTTTGTAAAAGAGAGATGCCCATGATCTAATACATGGACCAAAATTGAAATATTTAAGAACATGTTGGATAAATGACCATGATAACGAGTCAAACGCCTTTTTAAAGTCTACTAAGAGAAGCAGTCCAGAGAGATTATTTTCCTCTAAATAATGCATAATGTCATATGTTAATCTTGAATTTTCACCAATATACCTGCCAGCTATAAAACCTGTTTGGTCTCTGTTAATGAGTTTTTGTAAAACTGGTTTAATCCTATTTGCTACTGATGCAGAAGCCATTTTGCAAACAGTATTTAAAAGTGAGATTGGTCTATAATTATTCAGGTATTTCCTTGACTTATTTTCTTTAGGTAATAATGTTAAAATTCCTTGAAGCTGAGTAATGAATAATTCTCCTATAGCGTAACTATAGTTAATTGCTCTCAAAATAAAGTGACCTAATTGTTTCCAAAATACTTTATAAAACTCGCAAGGTATCCCAGTAGTCCCTGGGCTGCGATTATTTTCATGTTTTTTAACGAAAAAGATAATTCTGATATGTTTAGTAGTCCTTCTAATCTGTTAGACTCCTCTTCATTCAATTTTGGAATATTTGAATGCTTTAAATCTTCCTTAAGGTTAATATCTTCCAAGGTATTTTCTCTACTACTATATAATGTTTTATAAAATTATTCTGTCTCTTTTAGAATTTCATATTTGTCCGTTATTATTGATCCATCATCTTTTTCCAGTTTTGGTATTATCTTACTTAGGTAATTATGTGATTCTAAAGCACAAAAAATATTGCGTGGGATTTTCACCTTCTTGTATGTTTGTAGCCCGTGACCTTATGACTGATCCTTTAACCTTGTTTTTTCTTATTTCGATCAGTTCAGACTTTAAAATTTCAAGATCTTCAATTTTTTCTGTTGTAAGTTTCTGTTCAATATTTGCTATATTCTGTGTTAGAGTTTTCTCCCTTTCATCAGTTGTCTTTTTAACATAACATGAATAAGAGGTGGATTTCCCCGGAAGTTCCATTAACAATGTTTCGAGAAACAGTTGATCATTAATAGTAAATTGTATTTCTCTGTTTGGTATATCTTCTAAAGTATCATTATTGTACATAGGTAAGGCATATTGCAATTTGACCTATTTTATTTTATCATTAATTGCCTGAAGATAATTAATGTATTTAAGTAGTGAGTTGTTATGCTTCCAAAGAGGTTTACCTTTTTTAAATTCATTAAAACAAATACTTAATATAATTGCTGAGTGATCGGATCTGTAGCTATTATCAATAATGCATTGTTTGACAGATGAAAGAAAACTTTCTGTTATCAGGAAAAAATCTAATCGAGCCTGCTGCAATGGTTTTCTTTTTCTCCAAGTATATCTTTTAAGATCTGGATTATTTTCTCTGAAAGGATCTATCAAATATTTATCTTGCATTATTTCTATTACCTTATCTCTGGCTTTTTTGTTATTTACAAATTTATAGTTAGTCTAATTCAGGATCTAATACAAGATTAAAATCTCCGCACCATATGCAGTTTTCATTATTCATTTCATCAATAGCAGAAGATATATTATTATAGAAAGAGGGGTTATCGGTATTTGGTCCATATATCGATATCAGTGTGAATCTATTATTTTCAACTGTTATATCTAACATTATATAATTACCATTTTCATCTGCTTTTGTCTAGTGGACCTTGTATTCAAAATTATTATTAAATAAAATCGCAACTCCTCTTGCATTTGACTTATATGAACTAAAATAACAATCATTACCCCACCTAGTTCTGACAAACTTTTCATCATTTCTAGGACTGAAATGTGTGTCTTGAAGACAATAAATATGACAATCTTTACTTTTAAGGTAATGAAACAAATCTGTACGTTTTGGTAGCTGACAGTTTAAAGATAATATTTTAATATCACTCATAATTAACAGTGTAGGTATAGTTCACTATGGGATTTTCCTTATAACCACCCAGCTGACCTAAAACCTCATGCCAAAGATGGTGAAAAGGGTGGAGTGGAAAAAATGAATTTACAATGCAACATTGCATAGTAAAATAAAGAAACTCAAAAGTACTTTTACCATAATTCTGCTGTGCTTTTTTGTTTTATTTTTTTTTAAATTATTTTTTACAATGTTTTAATTTCATTTAAGCTATATTCAGCTAGCTTAAGTTATCACCTGTAATATATTCATAGATAAATATACATGTGGCTAGCTTGCAAACATCATTATGTTTATTAGATGATTTTTACATAAAGAAATAATTCCGTGGAATGTCTTGCCTGTATCAGCAAAACATATCATGAAATTGACCCGTTGACCTGTTTATTGGCAAGAAGGCAAGAAATTAATTGTTTAATAATTTCAATTGCCTGTATTTATCTGCTGAAATAACTGCTTGAATGTTTAAGCACTCAGAAGCAACAATTAAAAAAATATAATTAGTAATAATATGCTACGATACAATTGTAAAATGTCTCACCAAACCTTTTTTTTTATATATAAATCCTCTTTTATGTACTGTTCAAGCCATGTTGCAGTAACTATACCCATTATTATCCAATAACTGATGAAATATAATATATTATATTATTAGTAAGTTTTAATAAAACTGTTGTCCATGTAGGTGCTAGCATATTGAGTAGTGTCCGTCACTTATTAGCGTCATTGCTAAAACGCAGTCTACATGCATATGCAATATTAACTCTAGACTTTATCACAAAGATTATTACAATAACAAATCCAGTGTCACTGTTACTTATATGTAATAAATCCATTATGAATAAAGGTAGGTCAAAGATCAAAGTCACGGTCACGGTGACCTTCTCTGGAAATATGGATTCCACACAATAACTTCAAAACCATAAAACCTACAGGTTACACTCATGAAACACTTGCCTTGGTAAGAGGAGGAACCCTATTGTTTTTGGGCCCGTACGTCAACGGTCAAGGTCACGATGACCTTATATGGAAATATGCATTCCGCACAATAACTTTAAAACCATAATACCTACACTCATAAAACTAAATAGGTAGATTGCCCTAGATGAGAGGAGGAACCCTATCGCATTTGGGGCCAGTAGGTGAAAGGTCTAGGTAACAGTCTCCACGGCCGAATGGTTAGCGACGTTGCATTGTAAACATTCGCCTCTCACCGCTGCGCCTTTGAATCCCAGTGGGAGCTTGACTTGTAAGTGAGGAAGTGTCGATTCTTACGGATGGCGGGAGGTGTTCAGTATTGGTTCTACCCAGGAAAAGATTGGTGGTCTGCCTCCACCACAAAAAACCGACCGTCATATATAACCTTACATTTGTTGAACATGACGTAAAACACCATACAAACAAACAAACACACGGTGACATATGGAAATATGCATTCCGCACAATAATTTAAAAAAAAACACCTACACTCATAAATACATTACCCTATTGCTTTTGCGGTCAGTATATCAAAGGTCAAGGTCACACTCATATTATATGGAAATATGAATTCTGCATAATAATTTCAAAACCGTAACACATACACTCATAAAACTTCATTTGCCATGGGTCAGAAGAACCTTATTGTTTTGGGGTCCAGTAGGTCAAAGATCAAGATCGCCATGATCTTTTATGGAAATAGGCATTCCATCTGATAACTTCAAAACAATGACAACCACACTTATGAAACTTCATAGGTACATTGCCCATGGTGAATGGAGAAACCTTAATGTGTTTGGGGTCAGTAGGTAAGAGGTTTGAGGTCACCATCACCTTATATGGAAATATTAATTCTGCATGATAACTTCAAAACCGTAAACTCATGAAATTTCATAGTTTCGCCATCCTGGTTGAAAGCAGGAACATTTTTGCTTGATGGTCAAAGGTTAAAATCACAGACCTTATATGGAAATATGGATTCCGCATGAAAACTTCAATATCGTAACACACACACTCATAACATTTCATAAGTTCATCACCCTTGTTGAAAGCAGGAACCCTATTGCTTTTGGGCCTAGTAGGTCAAGGTCACAGTGACCTTATATGGAATCATGCATTACATACAATTACACCTACACTCATAAAAAATCATAGATGCATAGCCCTTGGTGAAAGGAGGAACCCTTTGTTTTTGGGGCAAATAGATCAACGGTCAAGGCCGCCATGACCTTCTATGGAAATAGGCATTCTATCTGATAACTTCAAACCATAATACCCACACGTATGAACCTTTGTCTACGGTAAGAGGAGGAACCTTATTGATTATGGTTCAGTGGGTCAAAGGTCAAGGTGGCAATGACTTTTTTATGGAAATAGGCATTCCTCGAAATTAGAACACCCACACTCAAGACATTGCCTAGGTATATTGACTTTGTTGAGAGGAGAAACACTATTGATTTTGTGTCATTTGGTCAAAGGTCAAGGTCACCTAGACATTATATGGAAATAGGCATTTCGGGCGATAACTTCAAAACCATAACACCTACATGCATAGATACATTGCCCTTGGTGAGAGAAAGTATCGTATTTCATTGGGGTTAGAACGCCAATGATCAGGGTCGCTATGACCTTATGTGGTAATATGTATTTTGCGCGATAACTTCAAAACTATTACACCCCTACTGATGAAACTTCGTATGTGCATTGACGTTGGCAAGAGAAAACACCTTATATGTTGTTGGGTGTCGAATGTCAAGGTCATGACCTTATATGGAAATAGTGTTATCCATTCTTGATAAGCTTTGGTATCCAGCAAAGATAATACTTTACAAATCAGCATTATTATTTAAAACACATATTTATTTACATTTGTACATACAAAATATATAATCATTTCATTTCATGAAAAGTGTCGTATTATTCAAGATATACGAAGCAGGCATAAATGTCGAACTGGAAATGTAGCATTCGCAGGTTACGGTTAACCCAATAAAGCATTCGAAGCAAACAACATTTATAACAAAGATTAGGAAGAAACTATGCGACAATACAATACGACATAGCAAACATAACAGGGTTGACGATAAGATATATATTGGGATGGTAGGTGACAAAAAGGCCGCTTGGGATTTAGGTTCTAGAGTCAAATAAAGAAATCCCGTCGAGGCTATATCCTTCAAAAAGCAAAACAATAATAACACAAAGATGATCATGTATATATGAATAATGCAAAAATGCATAGAAAGCCGCAAATCAAGTATTCAAACTTTCGAGCGAGTAACAATTTCATTATTAAACTCTATAATTATACATTTATACAAACATATATAAGCATCTAAGTATTCATACTATCGTTAATCATTTGCATTGATTTCAAAATATGATAGATCAATGCTTATCACTAACCACATTTGAGGCACCCTTACATATATAATTTAAGACGAACATAATTTATTAAGAATTCATATGGCACGCATTTGTAATAATTTATTTATGTGATGGGGATGTTCCCCGAGCAACTTCTTATGGGGTGTATATGTCTCAACTTATTCGTTTTTCTAGAGCTTGTATTCGAGTTGAGGACTTTAATATTCGTAATCTTTGTATAACTAAAAAGTTACTCAATCAGGGTTCAGGTTTCATAACTAAATTCCATTATTTTTATTTCGCTCTTCGGGGCATTTAATTTTATTAGATACTGGGACCATACGCCGTACGACATGGGGAAGCGTATAACTCCATGTCCACCGCCGTATGCATGCCATCTTTGGGATGGTTAAAATTGTGTACTGTTGTTTTTATTAATATTGAGTTCTGCTCAACCCGGGGCTAGAGGGCGTGAGCGGTAGCCAGCACATTTCACTACCGCTCATGAACAGTCTCAATCAAACCGAGACTGCAATATTTCGTATGTGTTGTGCTCGGCCGTTTTCAAAGGTCCATTATCATACTTTTTTACCGTTACCATAAACTTCGTAAAACCTTTGCAAAATTTTATTATCGTAACCCTGATCTTCTTTCCAAATATAAATGTAATTTAATGACTCTTCTGCGACAAGGACGATCACAACCTGACTTCTATGGTGATGTGATTTATAAACTTCGTAAAATTCTTGGTCATGATCACTTTCATACTATCTTTGTTAAACTTGTTAAAAAGTTTATCAAAAGAGGTTATGACCCTATCATTTTGCAACGTACTGCATGCTTTGTGGTGGACCCTTTTACAGTTCGCCACTATGCTTTCCTCTTTAATTGTACGATGACCGGACAGGCTGTGGACCCTATGATGACGCCTACCTAAAGCCCATTGGGACGGTGGCGTTTGATGTTTGTCCATGATCTTTCTTGTCGTGCCCTTAATGGTGTATTCTCTTACTGCTCTGGCTTCTGCCAAGTCATTGAGTACCTTCATTGTGGCTTTCTAGGCTATTGTGTTTTTGTATTATATTTACACGAGCATATTTGTAATTTAGTTATATTGCCTATTGATGCTGCCATGTTGGTTAGAGATTAGATCATGGCGGGGATTTCTTTATTTACACTGCCCTGTTTTAATGGAATGACAGTAGGGTAAGTGTGAGGTTTGGTGCACCCTAGAACCGGTTTAAACCCCCCAGTGGCTTACTTTGCCATTGACCGTTCCAAGGCGGTAGCCCTATTGTCAACCCTTTTGTGTTTGTGATGTTGTTTGCATTTTTATTACTTTTGCCTTTTCGTTTGTCTGTTTGCGTGTTTGTTTTTGTGTTTTGTGGTTGACTGTCGTCCTTGAATGCTGCTTTCCCTGTCCGATATTTTTATCCTTCTTTGGAGGCGTGTCTTTAACTGCAATTTCATGTTGACCAGCTCATGGCGAAATCGGATATTTAAGCGGTCAGATTTAAAGCAAAGCATCATTTTCTATATAGACATCGAGTTGGGCAGTTCGTACTTGTACACAGGTAGCGTTACAAGGTTGCCACTCTCTGGGCTAGAACAACGACCTTCTAATTTACAGGCAGGCGTTTTAACCACATAACTATAGAAACTTCTTAAGAACATGGTGTACTAAGTACAATTTAGTATGATTTGAACGCACCTCAAGATAGTCCATCATGTCGCACATGCAAATTAACCTTGCATGCTGCTGTAGTACTATACATTTTCAGACTGAAACAACTATTCCATCTATAAACAAATTATTTTTTTAGCTGTTCGTAATAAATGATGAAAAGGTGATCCCTTGGAAGCAACACACACAAACAAGAGAGAAAAGTAGCAGATTCTGTTTTATTAAGTCTGTTCGTGAGAGGTAATTATAAGATGCAACACCTCTCACGCCTCCTAGCACCGACTTAAGCAATATTCTACTTTAAAGCAACGCAGAATGGGCTTGATGATCCCAAAGGACCTGTAAATAATAACACTACTGATTTGTAATCGGGGCGACTTTTTACGGCCGCCACACAGCACTAAACAAACGCTAGTGTGAATGTCAATAAATACCGAAAATGTGTTCCTTTGCAAGCAACAAACACACAAAAAAGAGAGAAAAGTATCAGACTCGGTTTTATTGAGTCTGTTCATGAAAGTTAATTATAAGATGCAACATCTCTCACTCCTCCTAGCACCGGCTTACTCGATATTCTACTTTAAAGCATCACAAGTTTTTGTTCGTGTGAGCGCTAGTTATTGGGCAATATCAATTTAGTGTTAAAATGCGACCTTATAGTCATACCTACATGTATTTAATAACAAATAAAAGCGCTAGGTCCCTGGTTCAAATCCCGTTCTAGGAAACGTTTTTATGTAATATAATCGGAAGCCGTGTATTTATCGTTGTTACCTGTACGAAGGCTTGGTGAAACTATAATATTTTATGCAGCAATAGCTGGTTTATATACCGAATTCTTGGATGTTCCTCGAATTGAAACTAATTCACCCGTGACACATACATTTTAAATTAAGCGTCTTTAGCTTGCATTTAGTAGTAAATGAAGTATGCAGTTCGAAACAATACAATTATGAACGAATTATCAAAAAGAAGTTTCCTCAAAAAAGTGTATTTGTTACAGTAACTATACATATATAAATATTAACTATTATTTGATGATACACAATGTTTGACTGACGTGTGTTATATTTTTGAATGCCTCTTTTCAAACTTATACTGCTTCATCAAAGAAAGTGGGCACATATATCTTTGTAAATATTCGAAAAGTCGTAAAGACACATTTATTAAAAAAAGTTTTAAATATACGAAATGTAGGATTTGATAAAGACAAGTATAAAAACTAACAGGAAATGCAGCTTAGTGATACATTTGTATGAAACATTTCTTCACTAACAGAGTCTGAGTGCCTCAAAGTCCAAAAAGAGCAAAATGCACGATGGAGTTAAACAAAATGCATGGAGTTGTATGGGAAAACACAAGATAACAATCACCTTGGTAATTGCTGGTTTTCTTAAATTTCTATGAATGACAAATGTTGAACTTCAACTCAAACATTAAGTCAGGATGTTTAAACACATGTATGACGTAAACACATGTATGACGTAAAACTTACAGCAATGTTGTATTCGTAATGAGGTTAATCATGGACATTTGTGTGAACATTTTCTTTTTGGAATTATTCTATATATATTTCCTTCTGATAATTGTACATTTAAGCAAATAAACCTCATTCCAACAAAAACTAATCAATGAGTTTAATTGGTTTAAACAATCAATGACGAGTTGAAAGAGAAATTAGATACATGACTTTGGTATATACTCACACAATAGTTTTGATGTTATTGAAACATTCATTGTAAAATCGGAGTGATATAATTGTAAAGTTTATTCAACTTAGCCAAACTACATTTTGTCAAATATTAAATTGTTGTACAATCCTTGCTCGAATATATCTGTATTCAAATCATTGCAACTGTGATAAATGAATATTCGTGTTGATGCGTCCTATAATAATGAGTATACATTCTTTTTGGCGGTAACACCATAATCTTTGATCAACAACAACATATAAATATACTTGAATGAAAATTAAATATAATTATTATGTATATGAACAACGGTTTCAATAAAAATGAAAAAAGTAAAAAAAGAAACAACAACAACAAAAAAAATTCACGGAAAACAAGATTTGCAAGGACACAACTAAATTTACTGTATCATGTTTTTTTTTTTCTTTTCCATATTAAACTTTCATAATTTAACGTGAGGTATATAGTCAAACAAGCGTTGTTATTGAAGGCTCTAAAAAGCTTGGCGGCTTCCATATCCGGTTCAAAAGAAACCTCGATTGATCATCTATTCTTTGTTTTCCATCTGATTTTGATAGTTATTTCACCATTTTAAGTTTTTTAGAACTCTTCTTAAAGCTGTACAGTCCCTATTTTAACTGGTAATAACTCATGAATATGAATGAGTCACGTGTGAAGTAGTTTCGAGCCCCGAAAGAAGCTAACTTTTTTTTTTGGTAAACATTACTGTTACCTGTGTATAGGTACGATGTGCACTGGTCGATGTATTTACAGTAAATGATTTCCTTCGCTATATTTGCTCGCTTAAATACCCGATTTCGACATGAGCTGGTGAACATGAAGTTACAAATAAAGACACGCCTACAAAGAAGAAATCGATTGATATAGGGACTCTGTAGCTTTAATAAGCAGTTTTGATATAAATTATTCCAAAATTCACTTCACATAAATAAAATGTTAAACTTTTGTTGAGCCATATTGAATTTTGTCAACTATTTAATTGTTTAAGAATCTGTTGCTCGAAAACATCTCTCTTTACATCGTTGGCGACCGAGGACCATACCGCCGTTGGTGTCTTTGTCAGCATTACACACCAGTATTTACTCAACCCCTGAAAGTCTATGCCGCCAAACAAAACAAGTATCACACCATCCCTTTTCAGCTCTACGTTTCTATCTAAAGCCACCTTGAGTTGAAAACAGCAGTAATTGTCGTTAAGGAAATTGTTCGTAATTACAGCCACGACGTTCTTACTGGCATATATACCGTCAAACATCACCTCTAATTTGACACCATTTTCGGCATCACGATGCCATATATGTAATTTAAAATTATGTTTTCCTTCCATTAATTGTCTGAAATCATTATGAACAAAGTCACTGTCGTCATCATGGTAGATTACATATCCATCAAATAGAATATCAGGGTTTCCTAGAAGAGGTTTGTTTTCATTGTCCTTGTCCTTGTTCCTTCTGAGTTTGTAAAACCAGTACCTGACATACCATCTTTTTTTTATAAAGAAGTAAGGTACTAGAGAGGAAGACAAACATGAAACTGCCGATTGTAGAATATACAATGATCATGGGATCGTGGGTCGCGCAGGATTTTTCAGTCGGGTGATAATCGAGCAATAGATAATTGGCCATCGAAAGTGGTGATTTGCAATAGTATTGTTTAGGCCATTCAATAAGTGTTACCTTTTTTTCCTTGATTGTTGTGTCTAACCATGTTCGGAACCAAAGTAGATTACAAGTGCAATCAAACGGATTATTTGACAAATCCAAATGCTTCAATTTTTTTAATAGGTTATCAGGAAAGTCTTCTTTTTGAACCATGGAAATATCATTTGCGGAAAGGGCGAGACTTTCAAGCTTGTGTGCATACTGGAAGGAATGTTGAATAGTTTTTATAGAATTGCCATTTAATATTAATTTTGATAATTTTGGAAGAATACGTAATAGTTCTTTGTGTAATGTTGTTATTTGCACATGCTGCATATTAAGTTGTTCAATATTTTTTAATGGGGAAAATAATTTGACAAATGTATTATTATCCACTAGGAACAAATTACTCTTTGTCAAGTCCAATATTTTAAGACTGTTTAAGCCTTTAAAAATACCGACACTGGCATTATTCCTTAACACAACGGCATTTAACGTTAGAAAAAGGGACTGTAAACTAGAGCTATTGAAGGCGTATGGTTCTATTTTTGTTAATTTTCCAATCATCTGATTAAAAAACAATGCGGAAAGCTTTGGTAAGTCAGAAAACGAATTTTGTTGTATAACTTTAATTTTATTTCCAGTTAGATAAAGCCTTTCAAGCTTATCCAGGCAATGCCAATCTCTCGGCATTAGTGCAACGATGTTATTGTTGCTCAAGTTAATATATGTTAGATTTGGGAAACGCTTATATGGTATGTTTGGTAAACAGAATCTTGGTTGTTGATCTATGTTATTATTAGATAAAATGAAAGAACTTAGCCGAATTAAACCATCTTTCTCAGATAAATCACGTATTACGTTATGATCAGTACGTAATGATGTAAGGTGCGGAAAGTGTTGAAATGCTTTGATGTTTAGAAACGAAATTTTATTATGTCCAATTTGAACTGATACTATTTTGTCACAGTTCATTTTACTAAAGAAATCATCCGCAATATTATCGATACCAACTTTTGTAAGATCTAATGAACGAAGGTGTTTTGTGCTTCCTAAAGCTAGTCGCAATTTTGTCAAATTTATCTTAATATTCTCACTTAAATCAAGATGACTTAAAGCATCCAACTTAATGAAAGCATCTTCGGATATAGCCGTAATATTGTTTCGCGGAAGATTCAGGGTCTCTAAATTAATGGTTAAATTAGTGAATGTACTTGCTGTTACCAGTGGTAAGTAATTGTCCATAAAAAACAGTTTCTTAACAAAGGAAGGAAACAATGGTATGTATTGAAGATCTGATTTAAATCCGCTGCAAATGGCTATGCCATGGCCACCTGCCTTAATACAGCAACATCTGTTATCACCGCAGGACACATAGCCGACACGTGTGCAATTATCAGTTCGATTTCCTCTGACAGAGATATCAATACAAACACATATTATACATAAAGCATATAGGACACGTGACATAAACGTAGGCTTCATTCTTCGTGATAATCTTGCACTAATTTGCTGAAAGACATTGAGTTTACATTTTTATTTCTTTAGTTCCCATTAATCGTTTATCCTATGCTATAAAAACATCATAGTTGTGTCTTCTTCTTAATTTAACAGCGGAGTTTATTGCAAATTCAAAATATATTCACATACGCTATTTCATATGGATCATAACTGATAAGAAGAGCACACTTTTGTTGCTGTATGGGCAGATGTGTACGGTATTTGGGGCTCCTTTGGACATCCGTTGTCTTACTTGAAATGATGCCAATGGTAGTTTCTGTAAAATAAAATTAAACAACATATTTACATCTTTTTAGAAGAAATAAAATATGTATTGGTAATATAACAAATATAGCATGTATAACATCGCACTGTATATCAGTATAAATGTATATTATAGGTTATTGCATTTGTATGGCTAAATATTACTTGGAACGAGTTGTTTTGGCAAAGGACGACGAGCTTGCGAGTCGTCCTGCGCCAAAACAACGAGTTCCAAGTAATATTTAGCCATACAAATTCAATAACCTTTTTATTGTATACTTTCATATTGTTTTTGATCAATGTTAATTTTATGACTATTACTTTTCATTGCATTTGTGTTATTTTTATAGCTTTTGATGGAATTCCTATCTTGCCATTCAGTTTCATTTTGTGTGGATGATTATTTTGCGCGAAAATGACGTCGACGTCGGATGACGTCATTAAAAACAACAAGCGATTTTCTGTAGTTTGTTTACCATTCGATAACGTTAAAAACAGTGGGTGAGTGACCATTTGAATTAATTTATCAATTTTTGCCATAAAATGTTGAAAAAAAAAATCGTATTTTTTTGTTGACACTATAGAAAGGATTCCGTTATTTTTATTTGAAAGTAGTTCCTTATTTCTATTTCGCGGCTCTTAGCAAGCACGAGCAAAAGTTCCCGTGCAATATCAATGCGTGCAATATCGTAGAATATTGCACGCTTAGCTCAATGCAAACTAAACGGGACAATATGAAAGTATACAATAAATATATATAATACGAAAAAGGAACGCAACTCGGGAATTTCCTCTATATAATTTATATACGGCACACTTAATGGCACGTAATTTAACCACAGTACACGTTGTAACAAGAAATTCATCAATGTTGAAATTCCGCTTTGAAAATTTGGGCTATTTCAGTACTGTATTTAATGTTTAGAAATTGCAAACATTTACATCCTACCTATGTTCACCTGCTTGAGCCAAATCAATAACGAAACTTTAAAGGGATAGCATTTGGTGTGTTATGTGTTGTTTTAATTTTTTTTCCGGAAGGATAGGTCTAATGTAGCCATATGCCGTTCGATTAACACCAGCATTTTATACATACAATCATACAATAAATAGCAGAAATTCCCGAGTTATATAGTATCGTTATCTAGATATCACATCATATTCCGCTAATGTTTTACATTCAGATTCTTTGAGAGGGGAGGTTGGTGCATGAATCTTTGTCCCTCGGGTTTTCTAGTCGTGCTCTTGATTGGGTTTCTCTTGGCTGCAACTGCTGTGGTTGTTCAGTACAATTTTGGTGTTACTAATTATGTTTTTTGTTTATATATCTTTACAATAACATATACGTGTATTTCTCTAGATGTGGTACTTTATTATTATGTTTTTTCTTTTCATGGGATGTACTTTTATTTACAAGTCTTGTCAATTTGAGCGCTGAAGACAGGATAATAACGAGGTTGTGTATATTTAAAATCGATTTAAGCAAACTGCAGGGCCATATTGCCCACTGACCGTGCCAAGTAGGTAACCCTGTCTTTTTCTGTTGTGTATTCTCTTTTTCACTGTATAGTTAATTTGCTCTTTGTTTGTGGTACAGTTCTGATCTACGGTGCCATTGTGTTTGGGTGTCGTGATTTCTATAGGACCAGTTTTCTCATTCTTATACTCCAGCCTTAGATATAATACTACACTAGTGTATTACACTGTTCATGTGTTGACCTATAGGACCAGTCTTCTCATTCTTATACTCCAGCCTTATATATAATACTACACTAGTGTATTACACTGTTCATGTGTTGACCTATAGGACCAGTTTTCTCATTCTTATACTCCAGCCTTATATATAATACTACACTAGTGTATTACACTGTTCATGTGTTGACCTATAGGACCAGTCTTCTCATTCTTATACTCCAGCCTTAGATATAATACTACACTAGTGTATTACACTGTTCATGTGTTGACCTATAGGACCAGTCTTCTCATTCTTATACTCCAGCCTTATATATAATACTACACTAGTGTATTACACTGTTCATGTGTTGACCTATAGGACCAGTCTTCTCATTCTTATACTCCAGCCTTATATATAATACTACACTAGTGTATTACACTGTTCATGTGTTGACCTATAGGACCAGTCTTCTCATTCTTATACTCCAGCCTTATATATAATACTACACTAGTGTATTACACTGTTCATGTGTTGACCTATTGGACCAGTTTTCTCATTCTTATACTCCAGCCTTATATATAATACTACACTAGTGTATTACACTGTTCATGTGTTGACCTATAGGACCAGTCTTCTCATTCTTATACTCCAGCCTTAGATATAATACTACACTAGTGTATTACACTGTTCATGTGTTGACCTATAGGACCAGTCTTCTCATTCTTATACTCCTGACTTAGATATAATACTACACTAGTGTATTACACTGTTCATGTATTGACCTTATCACCGTGTTCGTTCACAACTGTAACAGACTGACTCAATAGAACCACAGGCTTATATTACGACACTATAAAAATGCAATATTGGCGGAAGAAGGGCTAGTGTTATTGTATAATTATGTATCTATTTAATGAGTTTGAAATCTAATTACACACTCGTTTGTACGTGCTTGTTACATTTTGAAAATGTCGTGCCTAAAATTAGATCCTCGATTTGGTCATTTATAAAGTCATAAAAGCCGAACAGGAAATGTAACATTCTATGCCTTCGTGACTTGAATTTTCTTTCAACAATTATCGGAAATGCATCGATTCATAGTACAGAACTATTAATATAAACTATTGTTAGACGCAGTAGCAATAGTGTTTGACATTATTCTGAATATTTAATAATTCCGTGTTTTTATTAGCCGCAACAGAGTACTTGTATATTATAAACAGTTATTGGTTTCGGACTGGTATTGTCTTCCTTCCGCGAGCATAGCCCTCGACAGTAGCACTTAAACAAATCCCAGTATGTAACATAGCATAAAACGGAAATTCATGACTGGTTGACACTGTTTTTGACATGGAAATGACAATTAGTAAGATGCATTAATCTGGACCCCCTGTTCGTGTAATACAATAAATATTGATAAAGGTGATCCGAAGGTTTTCCGAAGTTTCAGTATGGTAACGGTAGTATTTAGTTATACAAAGGTTACGAATATTAAAGTCCTAAACTCGACTACAAGCGCTGGAAAAATGAATAAGTTGAGAAACATAGACTCCGTAAATAATTGTTAGGGGAACAATTAAAGTATTATAAAGTATAAGTATGCGACCGAGATATCAATTGTAAAGTATAAGTATGCGACCGAGATATCAATTGTAAAGTATAAGTATGCGACCGAGATATCAATTGTAAAGAATAAGTATCCGACCGAGATATCCAATGAAAGGTATAAGTATGCGACTGAGGTATCAATAGTAAAGTATAAGCATGCGATCGAAATATCCAATGTAAAGTATAATTATCCGATCGAGATATCAATTGTAAAGTATAAGTATGCGACCGAGATATCAATTGTAAAGTATAAGTATGCGACCGAGATCCAATGTAAAGTACAAGTATGCGATCGAGATATTAATTATAAAGTACAAGCATGCGACCAGATATCCAATGTAAAGTATAAGTATGCGACCGAGATATCAATTGTAAAGTATAAGTATGTGACCGAGATATCAATTGTACAGTATAAGCATACAACCGAGATATCTAATGTAAAGTATAAGTATGCGACCAAGATATTAATTGTAAAGTATAAGTTTGCGACCGAGATATCAATTGTAAATTATAAATATGCGACGGAGATATCAATTGTTAAGTATAAGCATGCGAACGAGATATCAATTGTAAAGGATAAGTATCCGACTGAGATATAAATTGTAAGTATAAGTATGCGACCGAGATATCAACTGTTAAGTATAAGTTTGCGACCGAGATAACAATTGTAAAGTATAAGTATGCGACCGAGATATAAATTGTAAAGCATAAGTATGCGACCGAGATATCAATTGTAATGTATAAGTATGCGACCGAGATATCAATTGTAAAGTATAAGTATGCGACCGAAATATAAATTGTAAAGTATATTAAGCATGCGACCGAGATATCCAATGTAAAGTATAAGTACCCGATCAAGATATCAATTGTAAAGGATAAGTATGCGACCCGAGATATCAATTGCAAAGTATAAGTATGCGACCGAGATATCCAATGTAAAGTATGAATATGCGACCGAGGTATGCAATGTAAAGTATAAGTGTACGTCCGAGATACGAAGTGTAAAGTATAAGCTTGCGATTGAGGTATCCAATGTAAGGTATAAGTATGTGACCGAGATATCCATTTAAATGTCATGGTAAGTAAAATTATGCGACAGAACATTTACGTGTTAGATGTTGTTAGTAATGCGTTTAATGCTTTACATTTAGGACAACGACATGGAATAAGCTTATAGTTATTTCTTTACAATGTGCACTTATGAAAGTGTATGCATGTAGTTCATGATAATTGAAATTAATATTGCCTAGGAGTTAAGTGATTTACTAAACGTCATACAAGGCACGTTACTCGCATTAAATGAGGAAGTTAACAGAGCGGTCATGTAACCAATTGTCACATCTCAAAACTCATACAAACAGGAAGACCAAGAGTGCATGTGAACGCTTTAATGGCGAACATTGATCTTATAACAGGGGGATAAGGTGGGTAAAGGAGGGAAGTGGTATATTGGCATTCACATTAGCGTTTGTTTAGTGCTGTGTGGCAGCTGTAAAATGTTGCCCCAACTACAAATCAGTAATGTTATAACTGACTGGTACCTTGTGATGATCAAGCCCAGTCTTTGTGGTTTAAAATAACGCTTAAGCCGGTGCTAGGAAGCTTGAGAGGTGTTGCAACTTATATTACCTCTCATGAACAGACTCAATAAAACGGAGTCTGCTACTTTTCTCTTATGTATGTGTTTGTTGCTACCAAGGAATCCTCTTTTCAATATTTGTTTATATATGACTGGTTTTCGAACTTTTCCGAGCATTGATGGAAATAGAAATTCTGAACAAGTCTAGTAAAGATGGAAAATGAAGGACCTAGGGTGTTAATAATGCAAAACACAGCTAGTTTCATTCAATTAAGGGCCATAATGTTCCTATTATTTAACGTATTCAAACTATTATTGATATAAACAGTATGGCGAAGTTTGGTAAAAACAGATTCAAAATAAAGGAGCTGGAGTGTTAACGGTTCGAAGAGTTTAAGAACCAGCCAGTTTTGATGTTAACATTCTAAACAAGTTTCGTATAGATCGGATAAAAAATTAATAACGTACAGCGTTAATAAAGCAAAAACGTAACACTCTTCATTCAATCAAGGGCAACAACTCTATTATTACTGCTCAATTTGATTGGGTATTAACTTGAACAAGCTTTCATTGATCTAAACACTCTGACCTAGTTTTGAAAAAGATTAGTTGGCAGCTAGAATTTAGAGAAAAACTATTTATTATTTCAATAAATCAAAGGCTAGTGTTACTTTTGAGATCAGAGTGGTTTGCATGCGTGTCCGAGCTTTGTTTCTCTCAACTGCCCAAAATGAAAAAAAAAAGGAAATTTAGTTTTATATGTGATTTGTTGGAGTTTGTGCATGTTTTGCATATCGTTTTAAGAGTCTTCGAATGAAGATTCTGAAAATAATAATGTTTTTGCACAATTGTTTTTATTGTTATTATTATTTTGTACGACGGAATCTGAAGTTACTTCAAAATGAGAAATAAATGAAAATTCAAAATGAAAATAATTCTGTTTTGGTATACTGAAGGCTGTGCCTAGCCGAAAATCCAATGCCAACTAATATAACGTTACGCATTTTGACCTCGAAAGTGACCTCGTGTTGAACTGCATGAGGCCATTTTCTGCCCTAGACAGTGGTGGGGCATAGTAACCAAATACACGTGTTTAAGTGAGGTTTCCAGTAAAAGATGAACATGAAATATATCATCCTTGTTATATTTAACCTTACCGTCAATATTGTTCTTTCATCGGACATAAGATGTCGCTTTATTTATAGGTTCGCCGACGTTTGTTTACAATAATTTTCCGGCTTCACTCTGTTTTGGCGAAATTGTATTCTTACGCCAGAAATAGTCTTCTCAAACTCATCGAGTAAGATGGGGAGTTTTTCTCAATTTTAATAAAGTTTCCTATTTCCGTGTTTATTTAAGATCATACGCATCCTAGTTTTGTATAAATATTACACAGTTACTACATCCTTTAATATTTTCACATTTACGACGTGCAGCTGCAACGTGGGACCTACTTTTTCGGTTATAATAGCACGTGACCAGCGACAATGGCGGTCATACCATTTTGTTAGCTCTGACAAATTTATTATTTACATGGGATTTATGATGTAAAACGGATATATAAGTGTACCAAATTGGACTTTAATGTTACGTTATCGTGTACATGGGTCGATCTACTAGGAAAGCTAAACGGAAAAAGAGTAGTGAGTCGGACTCTGAAACCAAATCCAAGAAAAAACTTTTTAAAGATGGCGGCAAGGCCCAATGCGGGTCCCGGGTGGATTATGATGTGAGTGATGTTATAGGCCAGGCAAATGGGATATTATATGACAGTGATTACACGTATAACAAATTCGAGGTATTGTGTGATAGTGAGGACAGTGATTTATACCCGTCTAAGGACATAGACCCAGTTTTCACCCCACATAGTCATACCTGTACACAAAACAACAACATGGCGTCAGGTCGGTCAACAGGGTCTACACAAGGGGTCAGCGGTAGTTTGGATGGTAACCAGTTTACACTGCTTATGAACATGATGCAGGACCTAAAAAAGGGACAAGATGATATGACAAGGATGTTTGACAGTAAATTGGACAAATTCAAAAGTGAGTTATTGAAAAATATTGATGACCAAGTGACCTCTTTACGTAATGAAATCTCAACCGATGTCCAGAGGCAAGGTAACCGTATAGACGAGGTGATGACAACAATTCAGTCCCTGCAAGATCGAATGGGCACAATAGAGCAATCGCACAGTGTAAACGCCCAAGGGTCAGTAAACGATGGTATGGACACGGATAACGGTACCATTGACCAGGGTCAGCGTACATTTAGGCCCACGGCGCAATATGATGATACTGAAGTGTCGGTAATTACGAGTGGTTTGCCCTTCATTAACGGTGAAGACCTTATACAGAGGGCACAGGATTTAATAGTTGCACTAGGGAATGACGTCACATCAAATGTAAACATTACAAAAGCAGTGCGTTTTCGCTCGCGTTTTCCTGATAAACCTGGACCAGTGAAAATAACATTCCGCACTGTTCAAGAAAAGATACTTGTTCTGAGAAATAAAATGCAACTTAAAAATGTCGATGAGTACAAGGAAGTATACGTAAAAAGTTGCAAGTCACATGCCGAACGTCTGATCGAGCTTAACGCACGTGCTATACTACGCCAGATGCCAAATGGAGGGAACTTCCGGGTCGACGCAAATGGACGAATTCAACCGCGCGAACGCCAAGACAACCGTAGGGATGGCCACTAGGAATCCGCCCGACCCATTGGGATTATTCGACTGGCTCATATGAACGTATGTGGATGGACACGTGACAATCACGAGCTTCGAACTGGGATTATTAACGCTCTGGATGCTGATATTATTACTTTATGTGAAACACACTTGAAAAATGATGACAATATTGACATGGACAATTATTCATGGTATGGATTTAATAGGGCAGATATACATCGGAATGCGCCTAAGGCATCGGGTGGAGTTGGTATTTTAGTGAGAAATAGACTCAGTGATCAGTATAATATCGCGGTTGTGGATAAAACTTTTGAGGGGATACTTGGTTTGCGTTTTGAGCACCGCAGTACAGGGTCGGACTTTATTGTTTATTCCTGCTACTTACCACCAGAAAATTCAGCCCGAGGACGGGACGCACAATCATTTTTTGCCCATCTTTTGACCCAAATATACGCTCACAGTGATATTGATGACCTATTTATCGGTGCAGACTTTAACGCGAGAATTGGGTCATTATCAGATACTATATTTTATTGTGACACAATACCCCCACGCAAAACATTGGATAACACTAGAAACCGCCATGGCCAAGAGCTTATTGACTTCTTGAATGACGCAAAATGCTGTGTTTTGAATGGCCGTTATCCCAGTGATAATTATACGTCAATATCGAGTAAAGGCCGTGCGATCGTGGACTATTTGTGTGTACCGCACGAGACAATGGTGAGATGTAGTGATTTCAGGGTATTAACGGCACAAGAAATCGCGACGGACAATGATTTACTAGGATTATTAGGTCAACGATCAAAGTTACCCGACCATTCTGCGCTTGTGACTGAGTATAAATGTTCGGATTTCAACATAAATAACAGCGAAATTAGCAACCACAACACTTCTAACAATAAACGATTTAAATTGCGCTGTATACCTCAAGAATTCATGGAAAATGACAGGGCGGCGGCAGCCATTCTTACCATCATCACGCAAATCGAAAGTGCACGTGAGAATCAAAACGATATAGACTTGATATACAGTAATTTGTGCGACGTTATCACAGACGAAATGGTTAACCATATACCAACATTTAATTCAAGCAAAAATACTAGTAAACGCAGAAAAGTGACAAAACCATATTGGTGCGACGATTTACAGCAATTATGGGATATAATGCGGATCAATGAACGTTCATTTTTAAGATATAAGGGAAATAACCGTCAAAAAGCTATGTTGCGCTCGGATTATATTAATGCCAGGAATAACTTTGATAAACTATTACGTCAGTCGGAACGTGCATACAGACTGGCTCAAGCCATTGAAATAGAGGATATGTCCAATAAGAATCCGACAGAGTTCTGGAGAAAAATACAAAACCTTGGCCCCAGGAAAGATAAATCTATACCGATAGAAATTGTGGACAATGGAAGTATAATCAGAAATGAGAAAATGGTGTTTGAGCGATGGAAAACGGATTTTGATAATTTATATAATAGTGGAAATAATGACGATTTCGACGAGTTACATTATAACCGCATAAAACTGCATAAACAATTATTAGAAATGAACATGCAGGATCCCTTATATGTGAACAATGAACAAATGAACCGGAATATTTGTATTGAGGAGTTAACAAAAATCGTTATGCACGCTCGATCGGGTTCGGCTTGTGGTCACGACAATATACCGTATGACGTACTCAAATTCCCGGCGGTCATAGTAATACTACAACAGTTATTCCAATTAATCTTTGATAATAGCCTAATACCATCATCATGGAGAAAAGCGATTATTTGCCCAATACTCAAAGATCAGAACTCTGACAAACGCATGCCGCTTAACTATCGTGGGATCAGTTTATTGTCTTGTATTAGTAAGCTGTATAGTGCTTTCTTAAATAAAAGGATAACAATTTATCTTGATAATGAGCATTTACTAGCGGACGAACAGAATGGTTTTAGATCTGGGAGATCATGTGAGGATCACGTTTTTACATTGAACAGCATAATTAGGAACAATAACTCTATATACACTTCATTCATCGACCTTAAAAAATGTTTTGATTTTATCGACCGCGATATGCTCCTGTATAAACTGCTACTCCATAACATCGACGGAAAAGTTTATAATTCGATCCGGAATATTTACACAAGTGCCACAGCATGTATCCGAATGAATGACAACCTTACAGACTGGTTCAACTGTGATACTGGGGTTAAGCAAGGCTGTTGTTTATCCCCAACACTGTTCTCCATTTTCGCCAACGATCTTGTGAAAGAGGTCAATGACCTTGACCTTGGTATCACCATGGGAGACGCTAAGGTTTCCATTCTCATGTATGCGGACGATATTGTGCTAGTCTCGGACAGTGAAGACAAATTACAAAACATGCTAAATACGTTACATCAATGGTGTAAAAAATGGCGAGTGATAGTTAACACTAACAAGTCAAAAATAGTGCATTTCCGGCATCGCAGAACACCACGAACAGAATACGTTTTCAGAGTCGGAAATAATGTGATTGAAACTGTTACACAGTACCGCTATCTAGGAGTTATATTTGATGAGCGAAACGACTTTAGTGGTAATTGCGAGGCACTTGCGAAAGGAGCAGGGCGGGCGCTGGGTGGAATTATCAGCAAAATACACAGCATGAAAGACTTCCGGTTCCGGTCGTACGAAAAACTATTTAACGCTTGCATTACACCGATAATGGATTATAGTGCATCTGTGTGGGGTGCAAAAACGTACCAATCCCTCGATAATGTACAAAACCGCGCCTTACGATACTTCATGGGCGTACACAGATTCACGCCTCTTCCGGCGCTGTATGGAGACTCCGGCTGGCAACCGACGCTGTATCGTAGATGGATTTGCATTTTCCGGTATTGGAATAGGCTAATGAAAATGGATAACGGTAGACTTACGAAACAGGTGTTTAATTTTGACTTCGATAAGTGTACACACAATTGGTCTAGTGATGTTAAGCAAATCTTTACAACTTTGGGGATTAATGACCAATTCGAATCAAAAGCATTAGTCGACTTAACGGTAACAAAAAGCTTAATAAACCAACATTATACAGACAAGTGGTCACGTGATGTATCAAACATGGCCAAATTGAGAACATACCGACTTTTTAAACTGGATTTTAAATGCGAAGACTATATGACAATGAATCTGTCAAAATACGAACGATCGTTATTGTGTCAATTTAGAACTGGGATATTACCGTTAAGAATAGAGACTGGAAGATATGTTGGGGAGCCTGTTGAGAGTCGGACTTGTAGATTCTGTGATACAGCGGCCATAGAAGATGAGAAACACTTTTTACTGGCTTGTTGTTTATATAATGATATCAGGACTAATGTTTTCGGTGAAATTTTAAGACAAAATGAGTTTATTTCTTTAAACACAGAACTGAAAATGTGTCATTTATTAAAGGATTACCCAAGAAAATCTGCAAAATTTATTGTAAAAGCGTACATCCGTAGGCGTACCGTTATGTATTCATGAGTAAATGTATACCGTTAATTGCTTAATAATGCTGCTATTATGAACATTTAAATATATATCTAGCTGAATTAATTCACTATATAACTATTTTAGTAACATACATCTTTTATTCATCCATGTAATGACTTGTATTACCACATTTCAACAATGATTAGCGTTTGTAAATAATATTCGTTTGAGCTATTGCAATTTGATTGAACTTGCCATATTTTAAGTACTTCTACTTCACGTACTGTTATTACTTTATCAGTACAGGTGACTTATAGGTCCAATGGACCGGGTGCTTGTAATTTGTACATAACTATTTGTAATATATATTGTATGCACATGTCACTATAATAAAATATTTACTTACTTACTTACTTACTTACTTATAATTTCCGGTGTATGTTATTTGGCACTTCCGAAATCGCGAAAAAGATGATAATATTGCAATTGTCTTCTGGATAATGACGATTTCTATACAGCATTTGACAAAGCAAGGTAGCTATATGATTGTTTCACCTAGCTAAAGTTTGTTGCTTATGCGATCGCCTCCCGATCACCATGAAACATTTATAAAACCGTACTCATATCCAGCTGTCAAACCTCCATAATATCCCGTGCAAGCATGCACGTGAATATATAAAAATATAGGCATAAAATAGGCCCAAATTGTAAATATATTTGAAAATATAGGTGTTTTGTTTTTTATACATTATGGGTATTGTGACATTAAATTTTGACAAATTTCAAAAGGCACTGCCTGAGGTAGACATTGAAGTTGACTTCTTCATAATTATTTTGTCCAAAACCATAAAATAAAAAGAACTTGAGATTCCGTCGTATGATGCCCAAATTACGGTTACATTTTTACAAAATATTAATAATAATAATAAAAAAACTGTGCAAAAACATTATTATTTTCAAAATCTTGGTTCGAAGACGCTTAAAACGATATGAACACCAACAAAATCACATATAAAACTAAATTTACTTTTGTTTTCATTTTGGGCAGGTGAGAGGAACCTTAAATAATGTAAAAATATAGTTGAATCTGGTCAAGATCTTACCGTAACTGAAGGTGCTAGAGTGTTAACGAAGGAAAATATAGTGTTTTGAAATAATTCAATAATTCAAGGGCCATAAATCTGCTGTTTCTTTTCCGATATGTGTAGCTTGTTTTATTTCGCCTGAGCTTTAAATGACATTATTTTTCCAACGATCGGAAAATAATAAATTAAAAATAAATAATATAAGGCATTTTTACTCAATCAAATGCCATTACTCCGGTGTTATGAATTCGATCTAGTAGGTTTGATATCAAGGCACTGACAAAGTTTGGTAACGATCAAATACTAAATGAAGGTGCTAGAGTGTTAACAATGCAGTACATGGTACATGGTATTATTCAGTAAAAAAGGGCCATAACTCCTGTGGTAATTATTCGATGTAGTTGGTTTTCAAACTTGTTCAGCTTTCATTGATATTAAGACCGTAAGCAGTAAAACGTTAACCGTGATTACATGGTAAAATATCAAGGTATGATTCACCCACGCGTTGTTTATTAATATAAACAAAACAGATAATATTAACAGAAAAAACACTAAACAGTTCCAGAACTTTGACGGTAGTTTGTTAACACGTGGTTCGGATAATAAAAAGGTTACGGACGACAGAAAATAAACATAGACATTCTGATAAGAAGGATAAAAATATCGGACAGGGAAAGCAGCATTCAAGGATGACAGTCAACCACAAAACACAAAAACAAACACGCAAACAGACAAACGAAAAGGCAAAAGTAATAAAAAATGCAAACGACATCACAAACACAAAAGGGATGACAATAGGGCTACCGCCTAGAAACGGTCAGTGGCAAAGTAGGCCACTGAGGGTTTAAACTTACCCTACTGTCATTCCATTAAAACAGGACAGTGTAAATAAAGAAATCCCCGCCATGATTTAATCTCTAACCAACAAGGCAGCATCAATAGGCAATATAAGTAAAACAAAAATATGCTCGTGTAAATATAATACAAAAAAACAATAGCATAGAAAGCCACAATGAAGGTACTCAATGACTTAGCAGAAGCCAGAGCAACAAGAGAATAAACCATTAAGGGCACGACAGGAAAGATTATAGACATAAATCAAACGCCATGGTCCCAATGGGCTTTAGATAGGCGTCATCATTTTGCCATTGAATGTTTAAACGAAATATTTGATATCATACAACATACAACATATCTAAAATACATATATTTGATGACAACATTGAATTAGCTAAGATATACATAAAATGCTGTCATAATAAAGGCTGGAAACATTATTATAAAACTTATGATAATAAGCAATCAGCCTACTAATACCCGCCTAAAACCGCTACGAAAGATGCAGTGTATACCAGGATGGCTTTCTTTGCGCGTATTAAATACAGCGAAGTCGTTTACATCCTAAAGAACCTTTTTCTTTTTACTAACGAAAATTTGGACAGTTTACGCTATGTGGACTTGCCAAGAAGTTTGTGAAGCACTTATTTTCCTATAAGATAATATTTTCGTCAGGTATGGAACTACCGTTTATAGACACATTGTTGGTATCCCTGTGGGTACGAACTATGCACCTTTTGTCGTAGAAATGTTGGTCCTGCCCCAATTTGAGTAACGCGAATTTATGCATCTTTCAAAGATTTTTTTTAAAAATGTTTTTCAAGTGGTAGATATTCACACTGGTATAACATAAACTGAAACGTTTCGCGGAGGAAAACTTACCTAGACCGTTTTAATGTTTTATAAAACTACACTTTTTCAAAGCCGTATTTGATCTATTTTTAAAAAATTGATGTTTGAGTAACAACAACGAAATTCAGTGATCTAGGAGGAAACGACACACAAAACAATTAACAGTAATAGAAGAGACAGGTTACTGCGTCTATAAACTTACATTCGAGGATCTTGTTGTGTTCACAATTCATCATTGATGTTGAGACCTCATCTTTTCTATTTCTTGAAGACGTCTATCTTTAACAGACAAGAACGAGATTAATTTCGTAGAAAAGCAGTCACATGCATGCAATAAAAAAACTAGATTGGTCGATTGAAATTAATGAGCGCGGGAGTAGTCTGGTTTACTAACCACATCCTCACAGAATGAAGATATCATAGTTGATAGGGACACAGTCAACAATTTATATGAATGAAATGATTGCCGATGATTGTATTGGTTAAATATACAATTATAAGGTCAACATTACAATTGTGCCAAAGTTCGTAATAACATCAGTGCATGACGGAGGCAGTGTTACATTCCAGCAAGTTGAGATTACACAATATCTGCTCGGATGAAACTATAAATTGAGTTTAACTTGCTAAAATAAAAAGTTTTTCAATGAGGTTATGACCCTATCACTTAGTAACGTTCTGCATGTTTTATAGTGGTTGACCCATTTACAGTTCGCCTCCATGTTTTCCTCTTTGAGGGTTAGATGACCGGACAGATTGTGGACCCTATGATGACGTCTAACTAAATCTTTATCGGACTGAAGCGTTAGATGTTTGTCTTTAATCCTCCCTTGTCATACCCGTAACGGTTAGTTCTCTTGTTGCTCTGGCTTTTGCCAAGTCATTCAGTACTTACTTTGTGGCTTTTCAGGCTTTTGTTTTTTATATTATTTATACATGTACTGATCATTTATGAGTTTTATTCATATTGGCTATTAATGCTGCCTTGTTTGTTAGCGATTATAACCTGGCGGGTATATCTTTATTTCCATATCCCGTTTATTGGAATGACAATAGGATAACCGTAAGGTTTGGTGCACCCTATAACCTGATTTAAATCCCCAGCATTTTTTTTGCCACTAACCGTTCCAAGGTGGTAGCCCTATTTTCAACCCTTTTGTGTTTTTGATGCCTTACCTTGCCTTTTATTCATCTTTAGTCATTCATTGTTTCTGGTTGTGTTTGTGGTTGACTGTCGTCCGTGAATGCTACCTTTCCTGTTCAAGTTTTATATCTACTTATAATGTATTCTATTTCTGTGTAACATTTAGCCATTTAGGGAACGATAAGACACAATTTAAGACAAGCATCAAACGCTACCGTCCTTTGAGGATTTAGGTAGATGTCATGATAGGGTCCACATTCTGTCTGGCCATTACACAATAAAGGGGAAGAGCATATGGCCAACTGGCGGGGATTTCTTTATTTACACTGCCCCGTTTTATTGCGACGACATTAGGGTAAGAATGTGGTTTGGTGCGCCCTAGATCCTGGTTTAAGCCATCCGCACTCAGCGGCCTTTTTGCCGATGACCGTTGCAAAGCGATATCTCAGTTGTCAACCCGTTTGTGTTATGATGTCACATGCCTGGCTTCTTATTAACAATTGAATTGTTGATTGTTTTAATGCATGATTTTGGTTGACTGAATTCTGCATTTCCTTCGACTTTTATATCTTCTTTTAAAGCCGAAACATGTCTGCAGCTGCTGTAAATTTTAAGCTTCATTATGCATTTAGGATTAAATGCATATGTATATTGTATGCATATGTCTGGTCCATTTATCTAATATTAAATACCTTTCTCAGACAATATTAGATTATCCTACAATATATATATATATATATATATATACATATGTAGGTCATCATTAATCGGGATAAAAACTCCCGTAGATACAAACGTCGAACAGGAAATGCAGCATTCACAGAGCGCACACAACAAAAGTACGCATTAACTACACCTACAAGGGTGAACAACATGGTTCTGGAATGTGGAACTATCCTCTAGACTGATAACATAAACATAACTATACGAAAGTTTTATAATTACCCATTCTATATCTTGTTCAACTGAGACATCGTCTTTTTTCATCCATATCACATCATTTCTCCGAATATGATTTTAAAATTAAGACGCACGAGTATATATTACGCTTGTATCGCCCACACTCAATGGCGATGTGAATGAATCATAAACAATAAACTTCCTTTCTATTGTTCACTGTTAGAAAGTTTAAGTAGATGTTAATGATGCTGACTTCCGTTCATATCTCCTACAAACAAAATGACAATGCATTATAATAGGCCAGTCAATCTAAATTGTATTATATGATAAACCTAAGACAAATTGGCATAGAAATAAAACTTACATTTTGAAAAACTGCTGACATTGGAGATATTCATAAATAACAATTGGACAAAATTGGGTAATATATATATTAGAATTTATTAAGATAAATAAGTAATAATTGTTACCAAGCGCAAGGTATTCAATTAGTTAATTGAGAGTAACTGTGCGGATCATATCTCCTATGGTTCTACCATGGAGCTATGACGCGGTCTATAGTAATTATAGGTAGGGGCGCGACAGGACTCCACCCGCCCTTCCCTGCGAGGTTTCTAAAGACATCACAAAATACCTGCATAAACAACCACCGTAATTCAATTGACTTAACCTTAATTACTGCACGGCTATGTATAAAAAAATAAAGTAATATTTTGTAACAACTATATTTTAAGACATTTGTATTTGTGTTCCTTCGAATATTTCGCTCTTGTCTAAAATCTTTCCGTATTTGGCAACTTAGTTGTTTGCTTGTATGTGTAGTATCTAAGGTTTCTGAGTCAGTTGAAATACGTTTTTGTTAATCAGGCATTGCATCCATGATGTCTTCGGAAACCTCGACGGGAAGACTGGATGGACTGTCGCATATCTATCTATAATTTCTATAGGCCGTGTCATAGTTATATGGTAGCAACAGACTATAAATCCATAAGAGCTATGATTCTCGCAGCTAAATTAAAGCCAGATAAATATTTTAAATTTGCATTTTCAGATTCTACAAGATTTATTGAGGTCTAATTGTCCAACCTTTTATCAATGTTGTGTATTTTTTTTATAGTTGCATGTGAACATATCCCACTCACTTTATTAAAGGGATGGAGGGAGATTTGAATATTATTTTATAACCAATTCAAAGTTATACGCAGCATATTCTCCGACCCCATATTGACGACGTGTCTGATCACGTCAGACATTTTCTAAAACTTCTTTATCTTAATAAGGGCATTGATTTTATTGATATAACATGTATTTTTCGAGATAATCGTGTTTTTTGTTGATTCTAATATTAAATATTTCAAAAAATTTCTAAAGTCCTATAATTTGTTATAAGTATAAAAAACAACAATTAGATATGATTTTCAACTACAAAAAAATAGTGTCTGACCTTGATATAGTAAATAACACTCCTAAGGAATGCGAGTGTAGAACATCTAAATTTTGCTATGTTCCGGCCTGTCTTGTCATTACTGGTAATTTTGATATTATAGATAAACGTATTCGGCATTTGTTTTCTCAAGGTCCGATGTTTAGATTGCCTTCTGTGATTGATTTTAATGCATGTCATGGTCAGATCGCTCAATCCATTGAGGATTTTAGTATTAAATGGTGTCGTAGAAAACATGCTGACCATAACTCCCTTTCTACTTGGAAAATTACTATTTTCAACATCATAGATACCCGTAGTAACTTCTATAGGGCTAACCCCTCCCTACTCCCCCTTAGACCTAGGTTTTTATTTCGTAATTTAAGATTGGGAATCAAGAAATTTCATAATAAGTTTGTTTTAGTTCCTACTGATAAAGCAGCTAATAATATAATTATTGTTTGACGCCTCCATTACGTCAATGTTTTATCTCAGGAACTCGGGAGTACTAATTCGTATACTCCAGTGCAATCTACCGAAGATACTGTTGTTTGACGTATATCAATCAGTGCAAGAGTTTCAAGAAGGATAAAAATATCGGACAAGGAAAGCAGCATTCAAGGACGACAGTCAACCACAAAACACAAAAACAAACACGCAAACAGACAAACGAAAAGGCAAAAGTAATAAAAAATGCAAACGACATCACAAACACAAAAGGGTTGACAATGCTGGAATAGACGAAAAGCAAAACAGACTTCAAACGATGTATTGGATTCCCAAATTACACAAAAAAACATATAAAGCCCGTTTTATTTCCAATTCTGTTTCTTGCACCACTACAAATATTTCCAACTTTTAACATATGTTCTTACTGCCGTTAAAGATAACGTTAAACAATAATGTTGACTAAGCTTATGTAAACTCTGGAATTAATTTATTTCGGTCTATTAAAAATTCAGGCGACGTTCTTGATAAAATGTGCAATAAACGTCAAGCTTCACCTATACTTTTTCTACATATACAACTTTACCATACAACCTTATCAAAGACAAGATTATTGCTCTCATTCAAAACACTTTTGCTAGGGAAAATACTAAATATTTGGCCTGTAACACTATTAAAGCGTTTTTTTTACTTACAGCAATTTGGACAATTACACTATATGGACTTAGATAATATTTTCGTCAGGTATGGAACTACCGTTTATAGACAAACTGGGGTATCCCTATGAGTACGAACGGTGTATCCCTTATCGCAGATTTGTTTTTATATTGCTATGAAAGAGATTTCATGTTGAGTCTTTCACCAGATACCCAGACAGATGTTATTGAAAAGAGTATGATAATGGACCTTTGGAAACGGCCGAACACGACACATACACAATATTGATTTCTCGGTTTGATTAAGACTGTTCATGGAACGGTAGTGAAATATGCTAGCTACCGCTCACGCCTTTTTGAAGCCTTTTATGACACATATCGGTATCTGGATGACACATTGAACAATGACAACCCTTTCTTTTCTACTATGGTTAATACTATATATCCGAAAGAACTTCGACTTAACAAAGCTAATATTTCTGGATACTAACGCTTCCTTTCTCGATTTACATCTCCCTATTGAAAATTGTGAAATTATTAGCAAAGTCCTATGGCAAGAGAGATGATTTTAATTTTGATATTATTAGTTATGTGTTTCAACTTATTCGGTTTTCTAGAGCTTGTACTCGAGTTGAGGACTTCAATATCTGTAATCTTTGTATTAACTAATAAGCTACTCCATCAGGTCTACCATTACCCTACCATTACCATAAACTTCGTAAAACCTTTGCAAAATTGTATTATCGTAATCCTGATCTTCTTTCCAAATATAAAAGTAATCATAGAACCTGACTTCTATGTTGACGTGATTTACAAGCTTTGTAAGATCCTTGGTCATGATGACTTTCATACTATCTTAACTTTGTTAAACGTGTTAAAAAAGAGTATGATAATGGACCTTTGGAAACGGCCGAAAACGACACATACGAAATATTACAGTCTCGGTTTGATTGAGACTGCTTATGAGCGGTAGTGAAATATGCTAGCTACCGCTCACGCCCTCTAGCCCCGGGTTGAGCAGAACTCAATATTAATAAAATCAATAGTACAAAATGTTAACCAACCCGAAGATGGCATGCATATGGCGGTGGACATGAGTATCTTTCTTCCCCATGTCGTACGGCGTATGGTCCCAGTATCTAATAAAATTAAAAGCCCCGAAGAGCGAAATAAACATAATGGAATTTAGTTTGGAGCAGCGGTTATGAAGCCTGCATATCACAAGTAACAGTCAAAAGACTAAATTAAAAAGCAGACAACATATCCTATAAGTGGGTAAATAATACCCATAGCCTTTAATCGGCCGGAGTAGTGGAACCACTGATTCGAACATTAAGTAAGAAAACAAAAAGAAATGAAAAAGTACCACCGATTAATAAATGTTGTCAAGGAGACATAACACGCCACGACCGTTTTTTCTTACATTCTTCCCGATTTTTAATAAAGCATTTTACCTTCCTACCAAGCATTGTGAATCAATGTGGGCGACCTCGCTTCTTTCAGTTCAAACATCATGACATGCCTTACATATTGATTACAATTCACCCTTGTAACACAACATGCTAGAATTACGCATCAACACAGAAATGTCAGAAATACAATTGTTCACATGTAAGGGATAGGTGTGCGTTAGTGCGTGCATTACAACACAAATAAATTGTTCACTGTTACTAGTGTTATTATAAGATTGCGTTATCAAAGTGAAAAATGTAAAGGAACTGTTGCTACTTTACCATTAGCAATAATGAAAAAACATCAACAATAAAAATTAAAAAAAAGAGAAGGAAATCAGCAGGCTTGAACCCTCCCTTCCTCGGCACTAACACAACGCTTTAGTCAACTGCACTACTGAGGCCAGTGAATGTTTCATCGCTAATATACATATAATAATAATGAATACATGCTACATCTCAGTAGACTGGTTTACGAAAACGACATTTCAGCAAGTGAAACGGTAACCTGTCACATTCAAAATATATGTTTATACAATTCCAGTTTTTGAGACGAGTTCTCTAGGAATTCAAGTTGTAAAGAATGCTTATCGCCACTAACATGAGTCAAAGTCTGTTTACCATAGACAGATATAAAATCCATGTAAAAGGCAATTGTAGAGAACATGTGGCTTAAACTAAAAACATAAGCATAACAATACCACTGTAGGATCCGTACACCGGATCTTGGTCAAGACCCCGTTCACTAGTACGGAGTTTTGGTCAGCCATGTTGTAGAAAACGTGCGGATAACAACAGCAAAGGTAGGTTAACCACGTTTTACTCCTATTTTTGTTCATGTATATGAATACTCAGTATTGCTATATGTTGCGGAAACATTTCCCCGTTCAAATATTACCGTACATTGTTGACATATTACTTTAAATGCTACAATTCGGATCAAAGAAAAACAATTGCCGGTGCTGAAATTCGCCCAAAGTACCCTTCAGCAATAAATATCTCATTAATTTTCAAGTTAATGAAAATTTTGAATTGACAGATTGATTTGTTTTCCAATATACGTGCATGTTCAAAATTTCAGCATCATTCATCCGAAATTGGCCGAGATATGAATCGAAACAAAACGTGCCCAGCGTAACTAATTCATATAAAAAGACGCTGATTTGTGTACGGAGTCTTGTCCATGTACTGTACGGGGTTTTGCAAGGCAAAGATTGTTTTCGCTGCTCTGCACTGATGTTATTTACTTATATTTGTAGTAATTCGTAGACATTATTTCGGTCCTATATGTCTTATACCATTTTGTATTGTTAAGACGAAAAAATGCAGAAAACTAAAACTTAAAGGGGTAATTCTTGAAAAAGACTCCGTACTTATTCCAAATAACTACATGTACTACAAACTAAGTCCAGACGTATATTATTGTCTGTTAGAATAGATACAGTTGTCCAATTTTAGCTCATTGTGACCACAGTTAACGTCATATATTTTTTTTTCTCATTTACAACAATCCATTACATTGGTCAATGTTTATTCAACTTAGAAATGAGTTAATTGCTTTAATCCGCGAATCTAAGGAATCATACAAGTCAAAACTTACATCCCAGTTAACTGATAAATCAATCCCCCCGGATAAATGGTGGCGTATAGCAAAATCGATCTCTAAATTGAACAAAGCAACTCAACCAAACTTTCCATAAAAAATAACGGTCGTATTTTAATACATCCAGTAGACAAAGCAAACGCATTGAATTCTTCCTTTTCTGCAACATCTCATATTGAACATGGACCGGAATTACCTACTTTTCATAATCGCACTGACTATAAAATGAATGACTTTATTATAAATGAAACGGAAGTAATTGATCAATTGAAAATCTTGAAATTATCGAGACCTCCAGGCCCAGATATGATTAGCCCAAAGGTGTTAAAACTAGTTTAAATAGCATCGCTGCTCCATTGACGCGACTTTTTAATCTGTTCACTAGAAAAGTACCATACCAATGAAACAGGCGAATGTAACTCCTATTTTTAAGGTGAAGGGAGAACCTGACATGCCGGGCAATTATAGCCTATATCCATTACCAGTATTATTTGCAAATAGATGGAAAAAATCGTATTTAAACACTTGTTCAACTATATCAAAACGATATAACCTTCTGTGCAAATACCAGGCAGGCTTTCAGCCTAGAGACTCTACAGTAAATCAGCTCATAGAAATATATAATAACATAATAAGCAACCTCAACGCTGGGAAAGATGTACGATTTATATTTGCGTTTGACAAAGTATGGCATGCTGGGTTGCTTTTTAAATTAGCTAAATATGGTATCAATGATTCATTATGTAACTGGATACGTAGCTATCTCTCTGATAGGCAGCAAAAAGTAGTCCTAGATGGATTTTCTTCAAGCTCAGTATTATAGATGCAGGTGTTCCGCAAGGCTTTGTTTTAGGTCCGTTTCTATTTCTGCTTTATATAAATGACATCACAGATGACTTATTGAATGATGTACGGTTATTTGCTGATGACACTTCTCTTTTTGTTGTAGTTGATAAAATCCCAGTAGAATGTGCCAACTCTCTTACAAATGATCTTTGCAAAATATCTGAATGGTCAAAAAAATGGGCTGTTCCATTTAATCCTCAAAAAAACAAAAGCCTTGTTTGCACTAGAAGAAACTCTAACCACCCACCAGTCTACTTTGATAATGATATAGTACAAGACGTAGCGTCACATTGCCACCTTGGATTAACAATTCAGTCCAATGCAACTTGGTCGCATCATATAGAAAATATGCATGTGCACGATTTAACATTCTAAGAATGGGTAAGTACAAACTTGACAGACATTCTCTATAGAAAATAAATATCGCCTTTATAAGACTTATACTTGAATATTGAGATTCAGTATGGGATAACTGTACACAGGGAGAATCAGATATATTAGAGAGCGTTCAAGTTGAAGCAGCACGAATAATAACAGGCCTCAGATGCAATTCCTCTAGATCATACTTATATACTGAATTGAACTTAGAAACATTAGACAAAAAGAGGAAAAGATCATAAACTTGTAACTATTTACAAAATAATTTATGGCATAAGTCCAGATTACATGTATAACTTAAACCAGCCATACTTAACTGTAATAAATAATTATAACCTATCGAACTTCAGGATTAAACTTCGTCTCTCTCTTTGTCGTACAACATCATATTATAACATCTTTCTGCCGAGTACAATTAAATTGTGGAATGCTTTACATTTAGACGGTAAAAATGCACCATCTGTTGAACAATTTAAGCATAAACTTAAGGCTATTGAACAAAGGACTGACAGTCCATATCACTATAATATAGGAAATAGGAATGATAACATCATCCATTGTCAATTAATTGAATTGAATTGGATTTTATAGTCGCACCAACAGCTAAGGTCATATGGCGACTTTCCAGCTTCCACTGGTGGAGGAAGACCCCAGGTGCCTCTCCGGGAAATTTTCGTGCATGGGCGGGCACCTGGGTAGAACCACCAACGTTCCGCAAGCCAGCTGGATAGCTTCCTCACATAAAGATTCCTAGGCCCCTGGGGGATCGAACTACAGCGGTGAGGGGCAAGTGATTGCAAGTCAGAGACTCTAACCACTCGGCCACGGACGCCCTTCCATTTGTCAATTAAGAAATAACTCAAGTAATCTAAATACGCATTTATTTGACCACTTCTTGACAGATTCAGCAGTATGTCCGAAATGTGGCAATCCATGTGAGTACAATACTCATGTCGTTTTCAACTGTCCACTGTATAACCAATTCAGAAATGACTTACTTGATACCCTAGCCAATCTTGTTGATGTCACGCATATCAACATTGACTTGATACTGAATGGCAGTTCCAATCTAGACGATACTACGAACTTAGAAATTGTACTTATCGTCCACAAATACATCAAGTGTACCAGGGGATTTTCGTAGAATTATAGATGTATGTACATGTACATATGTATATGTATGTATTATACTATTGTATTTTCAGATATGTTTTGTCACAATGCTAGAAGTTTTTTATATATATTATCATCTTTCTTCCTTTTTTATTGTAATTTTTATTTTTTTGTTTGTCTGTTTTCTCAGTTATCTTAAATTCCAAAATTAACTATTGGCTACAGAAACTCATACTAAAACCATTATATTTTGTAATAATCGGTACATCTTTATATATATTTCGTATTGGTTTCCATTATGATTTCTTTCTGTTGATTCTTTTTTTTTTCTCACTTAAATTCTTTCTGACAGTACAAAGTGTTAATACTAAACAATCACGGTACACATGTTTCAAAGATTAAGTTAATTGTCAAACCAATATATGCAAACTGTACTACAATTCCACATTTTATGTTATGTTTGATATGAATTTATTGTTTATATATACCTTGGTATGGGAGAGGTCTTACATAGGCATTGCCTGTTGTCCAATCCCATTCAGTACTTGAATAAAATATTGTGTAATTAAAGTATTATTATACTCCCACAGGCGTTAAAAATCCTTACCGTATTTTTTCAAACAGTTTGCCTGTCAGGTTAAAATTAATTCTATGCCCCATACTGACATCTAAACTATGTCAAACTTTCCTAAGCATGTTAATTGGAAATGTAAAGTTGGTTCTTAAACTACATTGACAACATATGATATAGATAACGGCATGGTGTTAAATATTAATTATCTATATAGCTCGCATGATTATATCTGTTCAAGGAAATCTACGTTGATTCAGTTCTAATGACACTACATTGACTGTTTACAAACATTCAATGAATGTTTTATGTATTACATGTAATGCAAGTACCATTAAAACCATAGTTTCATACAATATATTTAAAGCAAAACTCCGTACAGTAAAAAGAGAATATTTGCAGTACTCCGTACACAAGTGCCCAAGACCCCGTATACAAACATTAATTTTGGTTTCGATTTATATCTCGGTCAATTTTCGGATGAATGAAGTTCAACATTTTGAACATGCACGTATTTTGGAAAACAAATAAATCTGCCAATTCAAAATTTTCATTAACTTGAAAATTAATGAGATATTTATTGCTGAAGGGTACTTTAGGCGAATTTCAGCACAGGCATTTGTTTAACTTTGATCCGAATTGTAGCATTTAAAGTAATATGTCAACAATGTATGTAATATTTTATACGGGAAAATGTTTCCGCACATATAGAAATACTGATTATTCATATAAAATGAACAAAAATAGGAGAAAAACGTGGTTAACCTACATTTGCTGTTGTTATCCGTACGTTTTCTACAACATGGCTGACCAAAACTCCGTACTAGTGAACGGGGTCTTGACCAAGATCCGGTGTACGGATCCCTGCAGTGAATACGAGAGATAGAAAAGTAAACACAAGTTTTCTTATTACCGATTATATGTATTGATCGTTTGAGCAATGGTCTTTATCGTTTATGTCACATTTAATCTCCTAATATTATTTGAAATTTAGACTCACGTGTAGCGATGTATATGCTTTATCTGCCGTAACTCAATGACGTTGTGAATGAATCGTTAACATTAAACGTCCTTGCTATTGTTCACGATTTTATTTGTCCTGTCTAACTTTCGTTTATTTTCCCTACATACATAGTAATTCAATACAAAGACGTACATATACAAGGAAATGTAGCATTCAAGAACAGCAGTCAACCACAAACACACAGAGAAACAAACAACAACTATAAAGAAGAATAAGAGGCAAGATAATATGCGCAGCTGTATATCTTTCGAACTGAATGAGTTTGTGACTCTGTATTGTATATTCTTGTCCTCAGGTTTTTGTTAATTGTAAGCGACTGAGTGAGTAAACGGTTTGTATGTTATTTTATTGACAGAGACGTAGCTGACCTGAAATGCATATATAGGCCCGACAAACTAGCGGGTTCCACGAGTATGTTTTCCCCCGCTTTTGATTTAAACTTAGATCTACAACGGTGCGTTTGGCGTATATCTGACAAAGCATTTGTGCGGTATTTAAAGACAAAAATTGAGATTAACATTTGACAAAGAAAGATAAAAATATCGGACAGGGAAAGCAGCATTCAAGGACGACAGTCAACCACAAAACACAAAAACAAACACGCAAACTGACAAACGAGAAGGCAAAAGTAATAAACAAGAGGGCCAAGATGGCCCTAAATCGATCACCTGAGTACTGGCACATTATCAAACTTCTTCGAAATCCTATGGTCATATACAATCTGTGCAAGTTTGGTTAAGATTGTTCAAGAAATGTGGGCTCTGTTGTGTATAACAACATTGATATAAAGACACTGACAAAGTTTGGTAAAATGAAGGTGCAAGAGTGAACACCTTGGGCAGGGCCAAATGTGACCCGAAGGCTACATGTAATATATGAGAGCTTTGTGTCTCACAGAAGAAGATTTTTTAAGTGTTTCCCAATACATGTCTATGTAAAACATGACCCCTGGGGTGGGGTCAAATATGACACGAGGATCACAATTTGAACAAACTTGGTAGAGGACCATCAGCTTATAGCAAATGCAAAATATTAAACCTCTGGCTCTTGCAGTTCCAGAGAAGAAGATTTTTTCATTTTTTCTCTATACAAGCAAATGTAAAACTGTGACCCCGGGGCAGGGCCAAATGTGACCCCAGTGTCACCATTTGAACAAACTTGGTAAAGTCCATAAGCTTATAGTAAATGTAAAATATCAAACCTCTGGCTCTTGTAGTTTACGAGAAGAAGATTTGAAAAAAAATCCTATATAAGTCTATGTAAAACTGTGACCCTCGGGGCGGGGACAAATCGACCCCAGGGTCACCATTTGAACATACTTTGTAGAGGACCATAAGCTATTGCGCTACAAGTAATACATGAGAGCTCTGTGCCATGTGGTTCCAGAGAAGAAGATTTTTTTCCTGTTTATCCCTATACAAGCCTATGTAAAACTGTGACCCCCAGGGATGGGCCAAATGTAACCAACTTGGTAGAGGACCATAAGCTTATAACAAATGCAAAATATTAAACCTCTGGCTCTTGCAGTTTCAGAGAAGAAGATTGTTTAAGTATTTCCCTGTACATGTCTATGTAAAACATATGACCCTAGGGGCGGGGTCAAATGTGACCCGAGGGTCACCATTTGAGAAAACTTGGTAAAGGACCATAAGCTTATAGCAAATGCAAAATATTAAACCTCTGGCTCTTGCAGTTCCAGAGAAGAAGACTTTTTTCAGTTTTTCCCTATACATGTCTATGTAAAACATGTGACCCTTGGCGCGGATCGAAATGTGACCCCAGGGTAACCATTTGAACAAACTTGGTAAAGGACCATAAGCTTATAGTAAATGCTAAATATCAAACCTCTGGCTCTTGTAGTTTCCGAGAAGAAGATTTTTTAAAAAAATCCTATATTAAATTATGTTAAACTGTGATGCCGGGGCGGGACAAATTTGACCCAAGGGTCACCATTTGAACAAACTTACTAGAGCATCATAAGCTGATGCTACATATGTCGAACAGGGTTCATAGTAAACAAACCATGATGTTCTTTATTATTTATTTTGAGTTCTCTTGATACATACAGGAGAGCCTTTAACATAAGAAATATACAGTCAGTGAATATATAAAACTACTAAAATCGACATTTCGACAATCCAGCGATAGACTTAATACACGCGAGAAATACATTGAAATAACACAATATCACAGATCACTTACCAGAGGATTCACTATGATTCTCTTAATATCAGTAGTATGCTGGAAGTGACAGAATAGTTGTTACCAAAGGTTGACTTTACAGTCACCTAGTAGGCCTACTTCTATACCTATACTATATCTAATGCTACTATATATAAGCGTTGCCTGTTGTTGTCAACTGTCAGGGAGAGAATGCCGAAGAGTAAGATATTTTAGGCGGAAAAGAGGTGTTAATTAGTTGAGTTCTTCATGCAAGTTAGCATAACTCACCAATAACTCACTCACTCACTACACACACAATAATATACAGATATACCTCAGTTCTGCATGTAGCTCAATATGTCAAACTATAAATAGAATGGAATGTACTATAATTAGAAAGGTGAAGTATATTTATCTACACCACAACACTGGTCCCAGCTAGATACACAGGAATAGTAATCTGTAAACAAAACATTACAGATTGATTGAATTGGATTTTATAGTCGCACCAACAGTTAAGGTCATATGGCGACTTTCCAGCAACCATTGGTGGAGAAAGACCCCAGGTGCACCTATGGGCAATTTTCGTGCACAGGCGGGCACCTGGGTAGAACCACCGACGTTCCGCAAGCCAGCTGGATAGCTTCCTCACATAAAGATTCATAGGCCCCTGAGGAATCGAACCTACAGCGGTGAGGGGCAAGTGATTTCAAGTCAGAGACGTTAACCACTTGGCCACGGACGCCCCCAAAACATTACAGATGCAACACCGGGCGACACATGTAATATATGAGAGCTCTGTGCCTTGTGGTTTCAGAGAAGAAGATTTCTAGAGTTTTTCCAATATGTCTATATGAAAAACATCCAAAATCTCAAAATACAAACTTTGGACCCCCGGGGCACGGCTATTTTTAACCTCGGGGACTTCATTTGAACAATATTGATAGCCTAGGCGTAGGCAATCATTTTAAAAGAAAAACTGTTAAAATTTGTCCAGCGGATCTGGAGAAAAAGATTTATTAAGGTTTCGAATGTATATGGTAATGATGGCCATCTTGGAAGTAGCGCTGACCTAATTTTAATAAATCTAAAAAGCATTTATCTAAGAATCATTCATGCGAAGTTTGGTCAAAATTAGGATAGCGGTTTCTGCGGAGAATTCGTTTGAAGAAAAGTTAACGACGGACGACGACGGACGACGGACGAATAGTGATCCCAACTGATCACCTTGAGCCTTCGGCTCAGGTGACCTAAAAATGCAAACTACATCATAAACACAAAAGCTTTGACAATATGGCTACCGCATTGGAACGGTCATTGGCAACAAAGGCCACTGGGGGTTTAGACCGGTTTTAGGTGCACCAAACCTCAAACTTACCCTACTGTCATCTCATTAAAAATAAAGATATCCCCGCCATGATCTAAACTCTAACCAACAAGGCAGCATCAATAGGCAATATAAGTAAAACACAAATATGCTCGTGTAAATATAATACAAAAAACAAATAGCCTAGAAAGCCACAATGAAGGTACGCAATGACTTGGCGGAAGCCAGAGCAATAAGAGAATAAACCATTAAGGGCACGACAAGAAAGATCATAGGCAAAAATAAAACGCCACCGTCCCATTGGGCTTTAGGTAGGCGTCATCATAGGGTCCACAGCCTGTCCGGTTATCGTACAATTAAAGAGGAAAGCATAGTGGCGAACTGTAAAAGGGTCCACCACCAAGCATGCAGTACATTGCAAAATGATAGGGTCATAACCTCTTTTGATAAACTTTTTAACAAGTTTAACGAAGATAGTATGAAAGTGATCAGGACCAAGAATCTTACGAAGTTTATAAATCACATCACCATAGAAGTCGGGTTGTGATAGAACTTGTCGCAGAAGAGACCTTAAATTACTTTTATATTTGGAAAGAAGATCAGGGTTACGATAATACAATTTTGCAAAGGATTTACGAAGTATATGGTAACGGTAACCCTGATTGAGTAGCTTTTTAGTTATAGAAAGATTAAGAATATTAAAGTCCTCAACTCGAGTACGAGCTCTTGAAAAACGAATAAGTTGAGACACATACACCCCATAAGAAGTTGCTCTGGGAACATCCCCATCCAAGTGGGGGATAATTAACAATGTCAAAATTAAAATCATCTCTCTTGTCATAGATTTTGCTAATTATTTCATCATTTTCAATTGAGAGATCTAAATCAAGAAAAGGAGCATTATTATCAGATATATTAGCTTTGTTAAGCTGAAGTTCTTTAGGATGAATATTATTAACCATAGTTGGAAATAAAGGGTTGTCCATGTTCAATATGTCATCCAGATACCGAGAGTTGTCAAGTCATTGAGTACCTTCATTGTGGCTTTCTAGGCTATTGTTTTTTTGTATTATATTTACACGAGCATATTTGTGTTTTACTTATATTGCCTATTGATGCTGCCTTGTTGGTTAGAGTTTAGATCATGGCGGGGATTTCTTTATTTACATTGTCCTGTTTTAATGGGATGACAGTAGGGTAAGTGTGAGGTTTGGTGCACCCTAGAACCGGTTTAAACCCCCAGTGGCCTACTTTGCCACTGACCGTTCCAAGGCGGTAGCCCTATTGTCAACCCTTTTGTGTTTGTGATGTTTATGCGTTTATTACTTTTGCCTTTTCGTTTGTCTGTTTGCGTGTTTGTTTTTGTGTTTTGTGGTTGACTGTCGTCCTTGAATGCTGCTTTCCCTGTCCGATATTTTAGCCTTCTTCAATAACATCTGCCTGGGTATCTGGTGAAAGACTCAACATGAAATCTCTTTCATATCAAAATAAAAACAAATCTGCGACAAGTGGTGCACAGTTCGTACCCATAGGGATACCAACAATTTGTCTATAAACGGTCGTTCCATACCTGATGAAAATATTATCTAATAGGAAGATGAGTGCTTCAGAAACTTCATAACAAGTCCACGCAGTATAATTGTCTAAACTGCCATTTGTTGAACTGTGTGCATTTGTGTTTGTAGATATAGGTCTTCATGGCTTTATATGGTCATTCACATTTTGATTATTCGATGATAACGAAAAACACCAATTTGATAGAGGCCAACCCAAGGAACATGTATATGATATTTCACTGGAATTGATTAAGTGGTTTCGGAGGAGATGTTGTTTGAAATTTCCTTAAATTTGACTCAGTTTAAGCCATGGTGGCCATCTTGGACAACTAGCGGCCGCGAAAAACACAAATCGGAGGCGCACTATCCCAAAGATCATTGTGATAAAGTTTTAACAAAATCCTTTAAGAGGTTTCAGAGAAGATGTCAATTTTAGCCTTTTCCTATGTAACTCAATGTAAAGTTTTGGTCGTCGTGGCGGCCATTTTGATTATTTGACGATAACGAAAAACACAAATTTGATAGAGGCCGACCCAAGGAACATTTATATGATATTTCATTGGAATTGATTAAGCGGTTCTAGAGGAGATGTCAATTTTATAATATAGCTAACAGACAGACGGACAGACAGACGAACGACGGGCGAAAAGTGATCGCATAAGCTGCCTGACCTTTGGGTTTCGCTTGAAAATTAGGCAAGACTAAACCATTCATCTTTTAATACTCTTAAAAGTTCGCTGTCACTGTCATCGAGCATGGCATATCACGGACATAAGTTGTTTAGCCTCATTATAAACAATCATTTCATTCAGGAATTATTGCCTTGAAATTGCGGAAAAGATGTGTTTTGGCGTTGCCAATACAGGCCTAATAATGACAAAAAAGAAAATCAAGAGCCTCTCCTGGCCATTTACTAGCTCTACTGATGAAAATCAGCCTACTCTGAAACGACTGCATGGCTTTTCATGAAAGTACAGGAATGTTACCCATGATGTCTAGGTGATCCTGGCGCAAACTCGCGTTGATGCGTTGGTGCAATATTGGCGCCAAAGCTAAAATATATTTTTAAAAAACAAGTTTATTGCGACTACTTCTGGAAAACTATAAGTGATATTGTTATGGATTTGCTTAAATAATCAGCATGACATGATGTTGGTCCTTGTAGAAAATTGTTTTGATTCGACGTTAAATATGGCTGCCTGCGGCCATCTTTGATTACATACAGTTATATAGTAAAAATGTGTAGCGACTACTCCTCTGAAACTACACGACGGATTTTCATAAAACTTCACAGGGATGTTGCTCTTGATGTATAGTTGATCCTAGTAAAATTTAAGGTCAGTCGAAATTTCAAGATTGGCCGCCATGGCTAAAAATAGCTTTTAAAAAAACATGTCTGTAGTGACTACTTATTGAAAACTGTATTAAAGTGATATTAATATGGGGCTTTTCTAAAATGATCAGCATGACATGATGTTGGCCCTTGTAGAAAAATTATTTTGATTCACCATTAAACATTGCTGCCAGCAGCCATCATTGTTTAGGTAGAGTTATATAGTAAAAAGTTGTAGCGACTACTCCTCTGAAACGATTTTCATGAAACTTCACAGGAATGTTGCTCCTGACGTTTAATTGATCCAATCACAATTTTAGGTCTGCCGATAATTCAAGATGGCCGCAGGGGCTAAAAATAGATTTTTAAAGAAACAAGTTTATAGTGACTACTTCGTGAAAACTATAAGTGATATTGCTATGGGACTTGTTCTAAAATACTCAGCATGACATGAGGTCGGTCATTGTCGAAAATTATTATGATATAACCTTAATCATGGCTGCCAGCGGCAATCTTTGTTTACATAGAGTTATATAGTAAAATATATATAGCGACTACTCCTCTGAAACTACTTGACGGAGTTTCATGAAACTTCACAGGAATGTTGCTCTTAATATCTAGTTGATCCTATCAAAATTCAGGTCAGCTGGAAATTCAATATGGCCGCCACAGCTAAAAATAGATTTTTATTTTAAAACCTCTGTCTGTCCGTCCGTAAACTTTTTTTTATACCGACTATTCCTCTGAAACTACTGCATGGATTTTCAGAAAACTTTACAGAAATGTTGCCCATGAGTTGTTCATGTTGTTGTGAAATCCAAGATGGCCTCCAACGCTAAAAATAGATTTTTATAAAACAAGTTTGTAGTGACTGCTTCTTAAAAACTATAAGTGATATTGATATGGGACTTTTCTAAAATGATCAGCATGACATGATGTTGGTCCTTATTGAATATTTTTGATTTGACATTAACCATGGCTGCTACGGCCATCTTTGTTTACATAGAGTTATATAGTAAAACACTTGAAGAGACTGCTCCTGAAACTGCTTGACTGATTTTCATGAAAATTCACAGGAATGTTCATCTAGCTATCAAAAACCTACCAGTAGAGCTTCCATGTCATTGACCCATTGTTAATGTGAGTTCTGGCTCCTTGAATATTTTTCTCAGAAAAATTATATGCTATTTCCTATAAAGATTTTCCCCAAACTTTGCGAGAAGCATCCGTATGAAGTGGATCTGCGGATATACATGCAGTGGTGGGGTATGCGTTTGAAGGGGTATAAATAACCTTCAGTAATATTTTTAGTTTGAATTGTTTTTAATCTACGTCTTTATTAATTTTGCCGAGTTTTGTACACTCTTTTTTGTGTCTCTGTAGTGTAAGGCAACACGCTTTTCTTTCTAGAAAAGAGATCCCAGTTCAAGTCTTGACTGGGACCTGACACACTGAGTTGTACATACAACGTTTTTTTCACATCAATAATGTTGTCTTTGTACAGCATTAGCTTAAAAATATGTACATTTGATAGTCATTCTTCATATTATTACCGTATGTAAATTGTAATTTTTCATACATATTCAGAGTTTGTTTTTATATAATTGTGCATTGAAACATTATTTATAGTCAAAAGAATACATATAGCCGGAATACATATAGCCGGAACTCAGCTATAGCGAATTGTCGGTTTTAACAAAGTTTTTTTTCGTCCAGCTCCTCCAGTCTTTGCTTAATATAAAAATAGCGAATATAGCGCTTTCTTGGTTATAGCAAAGAACTTAAAGTGGACGTTTAGTTTGAAATAAAAACATTTTATCTTTATTTCGCTTTTACATTTTTTCTCTGCCGTTGCTACACCAAATAGAACTCACTATTAATTTTACACAAACACACCACACATGATGCTGTAATTCCAATGCAATGAATTAAAACAAATGTGTTCTACAATTTTCATTCTTACTGCCGTTCGTCGTCATAGTATATATTGTATACTATGGTTTTTCTTGTTATGATTATTTGCCTGATACACATTATTGTTCTCTGAAAACAGAAATAGTCGAGCTGCAATTTTTTCCGACAGATCTAGTTACAAATATATTATAACACTCGAACATCTAAGATTGGGTTAAATGTTGTAATTACCTCGGATATTATCGGTATGCTATCTACTCTATAACATGATATATGGCTTAAAGCTACACAGTCCCTATAAATGCATGCTCTTTTTACGAAAAAAACCCAGTTTGTTTCATAAGGTAATGTTGCTAGGCTGGGATGATATGTTTTCTTGCTTGGATATACACAGGTTTTAAAAGCGCGTATTTAAAGTAGGGGTAGTTATTGCTTCATTTACTACGAAAATTAGTCGAGGTCGCCTTACGAGGATTACGAGTATATAAAGGCAACGTTAGTAAAATGGGGCGGGGCCAAGTTTGATCCAAGGGTCACCATTTGAATAAACTTGGTAGAGGACCTTAAGCCTATAGCAAACGCAAAACATTAAACCTCTGGCGCTTGTAATTTCAGAGAAGAAGATTTTTTTTTTAATTTTCCCTATATAAGTCTTTGTAAAACAAGCAAAATCTATATATACAAGGAAATATAAAAAGATCGGACAGGGAAAGTAGCATTCAAGGAGGACAGTCAACAACAAAACACAGAAACAAACATGCAAACAGACAAACAGGAAGGCAAAAGTAATAATAAAAGTAAACGACATCACAAACACAAAAGGGTTGACAATAGGGCTACCGCCTTGGAACGGTCAGTGGCAAAGTAGGCCACCGTGGGTTTAAACCGGTTCTAGGGTGCACCAAACCTCACACTTACCCTTCTGTCATCCCATTAAACAGGACAGTGTAAATAAGGAAATCCCCGCCATGATCTAATCTCTAACCAACAAGGCAGCATCAATAGGCAATATAAGTAAAACACAAATATGCTCGTGTAAATATAATACAAAAAAACACAAAAACAATAGCCTAGGAAGCCACAATGAAGGTACTCAATGACTTAGCAGAAGCCAGAGCAATAAGAGAATAAACCATTAAGGGCACACTTTAGAAAAATTAAACAAAAGGAACAACGCATCCAAACAGCAAACGATAATAAAATGAAGAATACCAAAATACCTCCAGCGGAACCCACAACCTTAGCTTCCCAGTGTACAATGAGTAATTTAAAGGTTTTCTATGGCGGCCATCTTGGATGTCGTGTTAAACTATTTTAACAAATTTGAAAAACATTCACCTAAAGATCATCCATGCGAAGTTTGATCAACATTGACCCAGATGTTTCTGAGAAGATTTTGTAAAATGAAAGTCCTATGTAAGTCTTCGTAAAACATGTGACCTCTGGAGCGGGGCCAAATGTTACCACAGGATCACCATTGGAACAGGCTTGGTAGAGGACATAAGCTTATAGTAAATGCATTATATTAAACCTCTTGTTCTTGCATTTTCAGAGAAGGTGCTTTTTTAAGTGTATCCCTATACAAGTCTATGTAAAACATGTGACCCCTGGGGCGGGGCCAAATTTGACACCAGGGTCACCATTTGAACAAACTTGGTAAAGGTCAGTCTGAACAATATTTCGTATGTGTCGTGCTCGGCCGTTTCCAAAGGTCCATTATCATACTCTTTTTTGGTAAAGGTCCATAAGCTTATAGTAAATGTAAAATATTAAACCTCTGGCTTTTGTAGTTTCAGAGAAGAAGATTTTTTATTTTTTCTCCTGTTTAAGTCTATGTAAAACTGTGACCCCAGGATCACCATTTGAACAAACTTAGTTGACGACCATAAACTGATGCTACATGTAACACACTGTTCTTAAGAATAAATGTTGTTTAAGGTTTCGACCATATATTGTAATGGCGGCCATCTTGGATGTTTGGTCAAAATTGGCCATGCGGTTTCTGAGGAGAAGTCGTAGGAGGCAAAATTTAACGACGACGGAAGACGGAGGACGTACGAAGAGTGATCCCAATATATATTTCCAATTTTCTGCTGCCCCAGCAACCAAGAAACCATAAAATCCCTATCAAAGCATTATTTTGCCTGTAAAATATTTTTTATCTCAATCAATTATCAAAACAAAGGTATTTTTTATTTACTTCTAAATGATAAACGATTATTTATGTACTGTCAAAAGTGTTTGTGTAAAAGCGCAAAAACTTAAGATGAAACATGCACCCAAATTAATATGTTCAGATACCGTGGCTGAAATAAACTGCTTCTTACCTGAATGAAGCTCTCAGGAAGCGTAATGTCTTCCTCCTGGAATGGATAATTACTTTTTCATATGGTATTTACAAATTAGATAACAAGAGAGCCACCAAACTGGGCATAAAATGATCGTTTGCTAAGGTTTTTATATTAAAAGCATTTAGTAGGTGTAAGGTCAATATGACCTTAACTTTTGACCCTCTGACATAAAAAATAATAAGGATTGTTGTTTAACCAAATGCGATATTTGTATAAAGTTTCAAGATTGTACATGTTGTAGGTCAGGTTGTTCATGAATAACGGAATAATTTTTCATGATCAGGTAACAGTGACTTTGATTTTGACCTACCTATACTAACCATAATACCAATAGGGTTTGTTGTTGCAAATGGATACTGTTTTGTATAAAGTTTCAAGATTGTAGGTATAATAGTTAATTAGTAATTACAGCGCAAAAGGCGTTTCTCATAATCATGTTAATGTAACTTTATACAGCACAAAAGGCGTTTTCAGGATTAGGTTACTCTGGCCTTAACCATTGACCTACAAACCTCAAAATAATCAGATTCAATGTTTTAATATGGGTACTATTGTGTAAAGTTTCAAGATATGAGGTCTAATTGTGACAAGTAACCGTGGGGAAAATACTTTTCAGGATTCGGACATCATCAGGTCAATGCGACCTTGATGACCTACTGAAAAAAGAGTATGATAATGGACCTTTGGAAACGGCCGAAAACGACACATACGAAATATTGCTTTCTCGGTTTGATTGAGACTGTTTATGAGCGGTAGTGAAATATGCTAGCTACCGCTCACGCCCTCTAGCCCCGGGTTTAGCAGAACAAAATATTAATAAAATCAATAGTACACAATTTTGGCATGCAATTTGCGGTGAACATGGAGATTTATCTCCCCCATGTCGTACGGCGTATGGTTCCAGTATCTAATAAAAATCTATGCACTGAAGAGCGAAATAAACATAATGGAATTAAGTTGGGAGCAGCGGTTTTGAATCCTGCATATCAAAGTAACAGTCAAAAGACTAAATTAAAAAGCAGACAACATATCTTATAAGTGGTTAAACAATACCCAGAGCCTTTAATCGGCCGGAGTAGTGGAACCACTGAATCGAAAATTAAGTAAGAAAACAAATATAAATAAAAAAGTACCACCGATAATTAAATATAAGTATCGGGCTCAGCGATCTCTAAAGATCGAATGAATAACAGTACTGATTGCAAGCGCGGGGAGACGTTTTACTGTCGCCACACTGCACAAGCAACGCCACTTTGCTATAAAAAAAGAGTATGAATGCATTAACCCAACAGCAATAGGCTCCCTTCTCTCACTAAAAAGGGCATTGCGACCTATGAAGTTTAATAAGTGTGGGTGTTATACTTCCACAATTTAATATCATGTGGAATGCGTATGTCCATATGAGGTCATGGTGACGTTTGACCGAGTGACGTCTAAAGCAATAGGGTTCCGCCTTCAACCAAGTGCAATGGGTGTTATGTTTTCTAAGTTATCATGCTGAATGCATATTGCCACATGAGTTTATGCCTACCTTGAACTTTAACCTAATGACCCTAAAAACAATAGGATTCCACCTCTCAACAAACATATAAGTTACACATATGTAATACATATGCAAATATTTTTTACTAAATAAAATTAAAACTTAAACATGTTGTTAAAAGATTTTTACGTTATTCTGCACTTTTTTTTATATAAATATTTTATGTATTTTATGCATAATAGTTTCATATGAAATACATATGTATACATTTTATATGCGGCACAGGTGTATTATTTTAACGTAAGTATATGTGGTACATATGTGACACAAATGTATTATTTACATATATATGAAAGAAACATGCAATTAATAAGGAAGTAACACATATGTGGCACATTCCACAACATTTTTCCTGTGATATATCCCTATGCAGTTGCATTAGTGTTTTATGCTTTTGATGTTACCGTGCATAATGCATATATTCATAAAGGACATGACGACCTTGAATTCTGACCAACTGACCCCAAAAACTAGCGTTCCTGTTCTCATAAATGGCAGTATACCTATGACGATTCATGAATGTGAGCATTATGGTTTTGAAGTTGTAATAGATAGAGTCAGGTCTCAGCGAGTTGGCTTATATAAACACAGAGATGGGCGTAGCCCATCGAGGTGTTTAAATAACCAACGAGCTGAGACAGACTCTATCTTTTTTTGTAGCATGGTGTACTTAGTAACACTGTCACATCATAATGCCAGTACTCTAAATTCCAATATCCGGTAGTTGTAGTACGGCATAGCCACGCCCCTTTAGTTACCCTAAATTAAACGAGTTAATATTATGCATTCATCAAAGGAAATGTCACCGACCATGCTAGAAAGGTGCAGAATGTGCATTTCCATATATATGGTCATGGTCATTTTTGGTGACCTTGACCTTTGACCTATTATTGTAACCCCAAAACAATAGGATTTGTCCTCTTACCATGGGCAATGTATCCATGAAGTTTCATAAGATAGGGAGTTACAGTTTGAAAAAATTATTACTTCATACAGTAATTAAATTCCTGCATAAAACAAACATTTTAATATTGGTGTAATCTGACACCTTCTCCCATAACGGTACACTGACCAGTCCCATCAATCAAAATATAATTACTAGAAAATGGTGCCAATCACGTGCATGCACAAAATATTAATGTCTCACAAGAGAGACCTCACATTGCCACATAGCTGGTTACTGTTTTAAAATTCTAAGGAACTGACCCTGATCTGACCAGACATAACCATTAATGTCTCATCGCCTTGAAATACATTTAGTTGTACCAGGGTGATTATAATGCGGTCAACTAGTTACATGGGAAAGCAATATGATAGCAACGGGACACGCTTTTAAACATTTCAACATTTTCAAATTTATTAAGGCTCTTCAAACTTCTTCGAAAACAAAACAAAGCAAATCACAGCTACCTAATTATGTCGCTTCTCCTCCTAAAACGCCTATTTCACAGGAAGCATCTGCATAATGTCTAGTTGTGCATATCGCGTTTATGTTCAGCTTCGATTATTTTTGAGGGACTTATGGCCCTTTGACATTTTAACTTTAAATGTGTTGTCGCTGCTACTCCTCCTAAACCGCTTGTTAGATGGACATCACTATGTTTCTACCACAACCAGGTCAATATAAATGACCTTGGCCTTCTTTTTAAACTAAGTTAATTAACACTGAAGCTTTATTTTATATTCCCTATCCACTTCCAAGCATATTTTAACAAGGTTGTGCCATATCCATTATCGAACTTATCTTAACTAGGTTGTGCAGTAGGGTGGTGTTGGGGAGCGGGGTTGGGAGTGGGGGGGTGGGGGGGACGTCACTTTTTCGAAAAAGCTCTTGTCAATAATTGATCGTCGACTACGTTTGCGTCGTCTGCTTCCGTTTACAGTTTTGTATGTAAACGTGTACCTCCGAAACTGCTTTACATAATGGATTGAAACTACACACATGTATTCAGCAATATTAGACAACATCATAGAGCCAGGTTGGTTCTATAACTCATGCTCTTATTTTAACACAAGTATGGCCCCTTTTATACATGTACTTGTATGTAAGTTTATATCTCGGAAACTATAGTGAAAGAAAAAAGAAACGCATCACGGGAATTTCCGCTATATATTGTATATACTGCACACTTGATTCCATATATATTCCAAGGAAATCCCAAGATGTTATTTAAAAAAAAAATGTTACAGTTAGTTAGAGAAAGGACACAACTGTGATGTTGTAGACGTTTTAATCACACGTTATAACAAGAAATTCATAAATGATGAAGTTCCTCTTTGAAAAATTGAGCCAGTTCAGTACTGTATTTAACGGAAAGAGTTTGCAAAATGTTGTATTGTAGGTTTGCGCCAAACGCGTACTCTGTCAATAATGAAACTTTGATTACTATTTTACTACGTGTTGTTTCAGTCTTTTTTCCGAAAGGAAAGATCTTACGTACGTACCATTCGATTAACAGCAGCAAATTGTATATACGAAAATTCCCGATGTGCGTTTCTTTTTCCTTTCAGTATACTTTACATACTATTGAAACTATTGAAACTCGGCATCATTAGAGAACATCATAGAGCTAGGTTGTGTAACTCATGGCACGAGCCCCTTTATACTTGTAAGCTTGTATCTCGAAAATTACTTTACATACATGTAATGGATTGAAACTTCACAAATGTATTCCGCATCATTAGACAACATCATAGAGCCAGGTTTTGTAGCTCAGGCCGAAAGTATGGCTCCTTTTTATACTTAGAACATTTGGTTAATGTTCTGTATGTAAGTTTGTAGCTCGAAAACTACTTCACATAATGGATTGAAACTTCACACATGTGTTTGGCATATTTACACAATATAATACCGTTACAGTCAGATTCATTCTTTTATTTCAACAAAATTATGTCCCTTTTTATACTTAGCAAATTTGGTTAAAGTTTTGTATGCAAGCGTGTTGTTAAAAAATGGCATCATATAATGGATTAAAACTTCACAAATGTATTCAGCATCATCAGACAATAATGTACGACCAGGTTCTTCAACCCTTGCTTTTAGTTTTACAAAAGTATGGCCACTTTTATACTTAGAACAAATTGGTTACAGTTCTATTTGTTAGCTTGTGAACTGAAGTCTTTTTAAATTTATTTTTTTCATTATGTCATATAATCCCCTTAAAGAATTGACACCTCACACATGATAACTATTCCATATGAAGAACTCAGAGACAAGTGCCATAATTCAATTTAGGGAAATGACACATTTCAACTTATTTTTCCAATAAATAGAGTCCTTAAAAGTCGAGCGGCTGCACCGACGGGCGGTGTTTTCTTGTTAAGGTCGACTAGTTACTTTCGTATGTCGGTTACAATGAGTAGGATTCCAAATTGTTAATCATTTGTCAGAAACACGTTGCATCAACTGTCCACCGCCATATGCATGCCGTATTCGGGATGGTTAAAGCTGTGTACATTGATTTTATGAATATTGAGCTCAACCCGGTGCTAGGGGGCGTGAACGTTAGCGAGCATATTTCACTACCGTTCATGAATAGTCTCAATAAATCAAACCGAGACTGCAATATTTCGTATTTATCGTGTTCGGCCGTTTCCAAAGGTCCACTCTCATACTGTTTCAGTAAAGCTTGGAATATCAAAGGCACTTGTAGACACATGTCCCTTATTAACTCTGTATTGCATCTAAGCAAAGTTATGTCCCTTTTTCGAATTCAAAATTCTGGTTAGGAAAGTTCTTGTATGTCAATAGGTGAGTATTAATTAGTAATACAACTTCAGTAAAGCGTGGATGCCAGTAGACACATGTTCCATGACATGTATTGCATTTTATCAAAATTATGTTTTTTTTTCTGGATAAATATTTTCTGTATTGCATGTTAGAAAAGGTGTAGCTCCTTTTCCACTTTGAATTTCTTTTATTTTATTTTTTGGCAAGTCCATTTATTTCAATACCCACTAGCCATTAATCTCATTCAACAAAAAAATTACAACAGTCATCAGAGTCATCAAGAACGCTAACAGACACATGTTTCATAAATGTTTATTTCATTTTAGCTAGATGGTAATTTTGTTCAACTTACAGTTTCAGGTTAAAGTTGTTTAAGCAGCTTCATGTATTTCAATAAAACTCACAGCATACAGCAAGCCTGCTATATTTCATTAGCCCCATAAACAACACACCTTCCACACTCCTACACCACCACTACCATCACCCCAGAAACATAGACATATATTTGTTCTATTCTTTTTAGTTTCTCATCAGTTATCATGTCTGCATCCTGTTCTATTCCATCCCCTCCCCACCCCCTCCCCACAACTCGCCACACACACTCTCCACCTTAGACTCCCCTAATGCAAATATTGTATTGTTTCTGCTGTTTTCTATTCAGTAACACTTCACCGCCCTTCCGCACCCTCTTCAAGTTCATATTATTTCTGGGGTATTTAAGGTCTTGCTTTAATATTTGGTATATATGTATATATGACTACCCCCTCCCTCCCCGCACCACCTACACCTACACCTCACCACCACCTTACCTCCACAATTAAGACTTGATCTTGTGAATGAACTGGCACCATGGCTGGTGAGACACAAGTGTCGGTGTCTTGTTTAACATTGACTTTGAATAGTGGAGCATGCTGTCCTTTTTTGATATGGTTCTTTCCATATTTGGTGGATGGAACTCCATGTGCTGGTTTTAATCTTTAGTTATGCTTGTTCTTGTCTGCCTGTTATGTGAGACCCCTATTGCACTTCTAAATTATGTATCGATTGGATGTTTTGTATTTTGGTGTAGGTGATTGTCTTGTACTGGGAAATGTCTACCATGTTCCATACCATTCTTATTAACACTGGCATATAGCGCATAGCTTTGTCTGATATTGCATGTGGCTGCAGCTGCTTCTTAAGTCCACTTTCTTGTTGATGATATTCACGAAGTCCTTCGCACAAGCACCAGGACCTTTGTATTGTAATACTACCATGACTACTACATACCACATTGATTACTAACATGTCCAAAGTACATCACATGTATAACTAGCATGGCTACTCTTTACCACATTTTCTACTACCATGACCACTGTAAATCACAAGTATTACTACCATAACCACTGTATATCACATTTAATACTACCATGACTACTAAGACTAAATACGACATTTATTACTATAATGACCACTGAATACCACATGCATTACTACCATGACTACTGAATACCCCATGTATTACTACCATAATATACCTCATGTCAAACACCCATGTTAAGTTTTCATAGACTGTTATTTTTCCATTTTTCTAATATCTCATATCGATTGTAATGTCTCCATAGAGTGAGTCACTGAATGATGGTCTTTTTTTGTAATTTGACCCCAGTATAAGTTGTAATGTCTTATTATTGTGAAGTAAACGCAAGTTTATATGTATTGGGATGTCCTATGCTGAACAGTCTATGTATAAATGCGCAAATGAAAATCAGTGAACATTTACTAAAATGGCCATTTACTAAAATGGCGGACACAACTTTCTGAAGATGATTTGAAACGTTTACTGAGTTCACGGCTGAAGATTCCGAAAGAATCATCCACACATATCTACTGTCACCCTCACAGGATTGCAATATTTACATACAACCAAGAGCAATGTATATCACATTTAGGCCATTATTTTTTATTATTTGGTATTTATTATCAAGACAGAAAATTTCTGTAGAAAGAAAGAAGAAAGAAAAAACTAAAACTAACAAATAGGTAAAGTATAGTTTATTTATTTTATTTGAAAGCAAGAGAATGAAATGTTATATTAAAGTCTGGGAGGAGGTAAAAAAACAAAATTCCCTAGGGAAAAATAAAATACCTAATTTCGTTTTGTCGTATGAGGGTTCATAAAAAGAATTATAAAAAAATGGCCTTCTTACAACTATGACCTATGTATACCACATAAATTTTAACCATGACTTTATATGAATATCATATTCATTACTACCATGACCAATGTATACCAATTTACTACCAAAGACCACTTTACAACACTTTATACAACACATTTGCTACCATCGCCAATGCATACCACATTTATCACATTTATAATTACCATGACTAATGTATACCACATTTATTACTACCATGATATATGTACATCATATTTATTACAATCCTGAATACTATTAATGTCTTCTAAACTCATTTCAACTGTATATTTCGATAAACTTCTGAGCAAAAGTTGTGGATGTAGCCAGATTGTGTTTAAACATTTCCATGTTGAATCAAGTGGCTGATGGAATAGTTATCTTAGACTGAAGAGGGAGCCATATTGTTTCCCCGTTAATTGGACTCACAGCCAGATTATTGTTTTCCAAGAATGTGAAAGAATGTTGGATTATTTTTTTTCATTAATTTGAGGGACTGTTTATTTGTTCCCCTCAAGTCAGAGCCAGACTATTTGTTTTCAACATTTCAAGGGCCGGAATGTTTTTAAAGGAAAAATCCCAGGCCCACCCCCAGAAATTAAAATGGTCTGTCCCTAAGGCGTGACCTGGAACAATAACAATTTAGGTAAACACTTTTAACATCAGGCCAGGCCAGGAAAATGAGGCCATGGTAGTAAGGCCAAGAGATGTTTCACTGCATGCCACTATAACCACTGAGACGAGTGCCAGTCCAGGCCATGCAATTACGGTACCATGGTCATTAACAAGTGTTTATCTGGCCTAATTGCTAGGAAAATAACAGTACTGGTAATTTTCATGATAGCAAGATGTTCCTGGGTATTTTCATTTTAAGACACTGTTTCGATATGTTGGCCTGATCAATGAAATCCCGTAACCGCAGTTTCTGATTACGTGTTTATTCTATGCAGTCTTACATCGTAATGCCCATTAATACAATATAGAACACATTGATAATCTCTAGAACTAGAATCATGATAAGGGTACAATGCTAACGGTACATATCCAAACACCTCTCCCATTATGAATGAAATCACCTAGCTATTGGTTGTCATTAATTAACTGATATACTTGGAATTGTATCACCTTTGTGGCAGAATTATACATTAACATGTTGACATTTCATTAAAAGTTGATAAGAAAAGTATTTGCAATGTCCCACTTGGCAACATTTAACCGGTGTTTATAATTATATTTTCACAAATAAAGGTTTCAAGTGAATACTTGGTGCATAAGTTAAATATTTAGATACATTTAATGGTTAATTAGATATACATAGTTCTCTTGTCAAGTAAATTATCTTCTTGCCCAGATATTTGAATTATTCGCATTCTTTGTTCACACGTGGCTTCCCTAACCTTCCATATCGTGTCCTATAACGTCCTGAATTATGTTTAAAAGCTGTGTGCCCTCTCCTCTCTGAGCTAAGAGTTTTGGGTTGATTTGTGAATTGAGTTTCTTCTCATTGTTTTGAGGTAATCTTTGTAAATGTTCTCTGTTTAAAGTGTCCACACTCAGTATCTCGAATTTCAAGGGACCGGGAGAAGAGTTCGAGTTATCCGAAGTTCGAATTGAACGATTTTGGCAGACTTGTCTTCGATTTTATTACCCCACCCACCAGTTTTATACTATACATATATATTACCGATATTAGCCGACTTTTAATGAAATACATGTTTTCTTCCTTCATATATGTTTATTAATATGTTTCTATACTGTTATAATTTCATTCAGATCAAACAGGAAAATGTAATTACAAAAATTACTGATTTTTATTACCACGCTCAAATTTTAGACCTGTATTGCAGCATGCAACTTTCGTTTTGTCAGTTTGTAAATCCGGGCATAGCATGTTAAAAACGTATAAGAAAACGTTTTGGTAATTAAATAAATCAGCAACATATTTATGATTTCATATTTTATTAAAAACATAGAAAGATATATATACAATGACTATTTATTTTCACAAATAATACGTTTCGTCCATGTCAAATTAGTATAATTCTTATAATTGTTTTATCCCACGTAATGGGCTTTGTTTTCAATTATCGTAAACAAACGTCCTCGATAACAAGCCTTAATTTACCATGAAAATCAGAGACAAGATCATAAATTAACAAACATGTCACAATGACTTAATTATTTGTGTCACAGGTCAAATCATCTCAGCAAGTTTCACCTATTGTTTGCTTCACAATCAACTTCAGTACGACTTGTGTTTGATCAAGCTTGCATTCGGCACTTCAGTTGAACTTCGAATTTGCTAGTGTAAATTACTGTATAGATTCCTGTTTGGGACCAGAAATATAGTTCGAACTAGCGAATAAAAGAAGCGGAAATTCGAAGTAAGCGAGTTTGAGTTACTGAGAGTGGACTGTATGTCCCCGCGTTTGTTTTCACTTTGTAAGATATTTTCTCTGTATCCCCACGTAAAATAGTTCCTTGTTTTCCCATAGTTTCTCATTGTCCAGATTTATTCTCACTTTGTCTTGTTTCTCTGGCAAACACGGAATTAGGGTTTCTGCCTATCATCAATTGTGAAGGTGAAAATCCAGTGGCGGATCCTTTTGACTCAAATTCTCTTTGCAATTTTCACTCCAGCTTCAGCTTGGCCATTTGTTTGGGGAGAATACGGGGAGCTGATTGACAGTGTGTGCTTAATATTATGTTTCGTGGTAAATTCTTTGAAGCTTGAAGAGGTGAATTGTCTACCCCCACCTGTAACAAGTTCTTCAGGACCCCCCCCCCCCCCCCCCCCCCACCCCAACCCCAGTGTGCACACATATTTGTCATTTCCCTATGATGCAGGCACTAGTTCCATTGTGCAGATATCCTATTTCAATGTATTTGGAATAATAATCCATCACACTAACATAATGTTTGTTTTCAATTTTACACATGTCAGCTGCAACTTTTACCCAAGCCCTGCTGGCAAACTTGTTGATTTTAGTGATTCTCATGTTGTGTTGGTTTTAGTTCTTGACAGAAAATACATTTTTGCACGTTTTCTTTAAGTTGTTTGTTTATTGTAGGCCACCAAACATCATGTGCTTCCCAGTCTTTGCACTTTATTACCTATTGGTGTCCCACATGAAGTTTCTCTAAAATAGCTGCTCTTTGAAATTCGGGTACTTTGTCTGTAGATAAGTAATCCATCAGTTACAGAGAGCTCTGTGCGCACGTTGAAATAATTTCTGATTGATTTTGGAAGCATTTTGGGTCATTTTGAGTTGCATCCTGGATTAATTTCAATCCTACATGACTCACCCGCCTATTTGAATTGACACTTTCTACGTAATCATTAACTTTATTTTCAATGTCGGTGTCATATTCCTTTAAAAGAGCCCTTGACAGGATATCCGGCATAATCTTGTATTTGCCTTTGCAATGCAACAGCACTGAACTTACGTAATCTTATTAAGAGTCTTTGACATCTTAGGGGCGTTTTATATATGTCTGATTTATTGATCAGAGGTACAAATGGTTTGTGATCAGTGATCCGTCGGAATGATTGTAACCCTAAGAGATACCTTGAACATTTTCTCACACATGTATACTAAACTAGGACATTCTAATAATTACTGAAAAGATGATCCCTTCAAAGCACCGACAAGAGAAAAAAGAGTAGCAGATTCGGTTTTATTGAGTCTGTTCATGAGAGGTAATTATAAGATTCAACACCTCTCACGCCTTCTAGCACCGGCTTAAGTGATATTCTACTTTAAAGCAACACAGCATGGGCTTGATGATCCCAAAGGACCAGTACATAATAACACTACTGATTTGTAGTCGGGGCGACTTTGTACGGCCTCACACAGCACTAAAGAAATGCTAGTATGAATGTCAATAAATACGGAAAAGATGATCCCTTGGAAGCAACAAACACAAACAAGAGAGAAAAACGTAGTAGACTCGGTTTTATTGAGTCTGTTCATGAGAGGTAATTATAAGATGCAACACCTCTCACGCCTCTTACTCTATTCGTGCCCATGAATATCGCGCTTCCAATGCCCACTCGACTCGATATGGGCTTTCTTTGGTCATGGTATGCTAAGACAGGTGCTTTTGTCAGCATTTGTTTGATTTTTGAGAATGCTCTGTCTTGTTTCGGTCCTAAGTACCACGCTCTATCTGACTTCAAAATGTCAGTTATGGAACTTATGATTGTAGACAAGCTGTCTACATATCTTCTTAGGTAATTAATTAGACCAATTACCATTTGCAGTTATGTTTTGTTCTGGACTGGTTCTAGATCCCGAACTGCCTAAGCCTTTTGGGGATTCGGACTGATACTTTGCTCGCTAATTATGTGACCGAAATATTAATTCGGGTTTGTCTGAATAGACCTTTTTTTGCCTATTGAGTTTCAACCAGACTTGATCGATTCTCTTTAGAACTTCAGTCAAATTGTCGTTATGTTCATGCATGTCTTTGCCATGGACGATATAGCGTCCGAATAAAGTGATGAACGTTGTCAGTTTTGAGCTATACGGATCTAACGGTAGCTGAGGAAAACCATTCGAGGCAAAAGCTTGATGCTTAATGAATCGGTTAAACGCGAGCTGTTTATGTTACCAAATATGGATGGTATTTCGCCGAAACTTGCAGGGATGCCTACTTTGCCACTGACCATTCCAAGGCGGTAGCCCATCGGTAAGCACCAATCGCAATATATTAAGCCTGTGTGACCGAATATGGCCTTCGGAATTTCATCTATTCTTGTTACTGAATTCATGGAGGAAGTTGCTCCTTTACATAACAAATTGTTTTGCTCTGAGTTTGTAACTACAACCATTCTAAATAAGATCTTGTATCATGTCTGTAAGTTTCTGCAAAAAATAGCCTATGGAATTTATGTTACACCCTGGACATTTTAGCACGGAAGATGTTGATTTCAAAAGTGGACATTGTTTTAATGAATAATAGGAAATCTTTAGCATGAGTATGACGTACGCCCCTGTGTCAATTTTAAATGGAATTTTTGACTTACATATGTCAAGGTTAATACTCCATGGATCCTCACTATGATTGTCACAAACGATAGATGCAAGATACAGATCATCCTCTAATGTCGCTTTGGAATTGTCATCCTCACTGTCATAGTTTTGTAGTATTTCTCGTACTTTGGTTTTAGGTTTGCATACTACTGCAAAGTGTTTTTTTCCGAATTTCCTGCAGGTTTGTCTCAGTGCTAGGCTTCTGCTATTTGCATGTTTTCAGTTGCAGCGAGTACAAGCCCATACCTCTTAGTGTCGCTGTATATCACGGTATGGATGTACCTCCCGTTTTTGCTGTACTTCCTGGTTTTGTACTTCACCTCTTTACTGATTGCGCTGATAACCAGGTTTGAGCAGCAGCGCGTGTTATTTTCGCTTGGCGCCTTTGCCCTATTCAATACAAGGTTCTCCTGCCTGGTCTTTTACTTGAGATTTGACCATTTCCGACTGGCCTGCCTTGTTTAGAATTAAATCCTATTTTAGCGCCATTTTTGTCAGATAAAGTTTTACCGAAAATGCCAACAACTATGGTGTCTCGTATTCTTTCATTTTTATTTTCACCAATTTGAAAGTCACAGTTTTCAGCTAGTTCTTATACACTTCTGTTGAACGATTCTGTGCTTTCATCTTTGTGCTGTCTCCGTTTATTCAAATTTGCACGTTTATGTATGATGTTCTTCTTTGAAATGAAATTTTGATTGAATCTTTCAACCACTCTGTCATAGTTGTGAGTGTCATCAGTTAAGTCTGAAAGATCTGAAATTTTTTCAGCATCCAATCCCATTTCATAAATTAGATTTACAACTTGAATGTTGACAGTTTCTTTGTGAAATTTTGAAGATAAATAAATATGTCGCGCAAATCTTCCCATTTATCATGCAGATATGCAATTTTCTGCCTAATAAAGGAGTGACCTATTAAATTTTGCTTTATTAGGCAATGACGGAATCCCTCGACGTTATCTGAAGTCATGCAGATAACGGTAACGTTACCTGACGTCATAAAACAAACACAAAACAACAACATGGCGTCGTCCTCGATAAGCGTAACATTCTGACAAATAGGTAATAATAGTATTTCATACAAAAAATGTGGATAATTTACATGATAAATAGAATATTATGTCAGTGCCTTTTACTATCAAGTTTATTAGGCTCGGCATGAAAACGAAGAGCCTCGCCATTCTTCGTTTTCTAAGCCTCGCCTAATAAACTTGATAGTAAAAGGCACTGACATTATATTCTCTATTTATTCGGTGAAGCAAAGTTAAAAACTGTTGGTTGTTGAATTTTAGTCATTTTTGTGTTAGCACTTAAATTCCAATTCAATCCTTTTTATGGATGTTCCAGAAGTAACACTAATTAAGTTAATAATTGCGTAGTTTCTCTTTAAGGAACTTATTCATTGTGTTGTTTTCACTTCTGACACCATGTTTCGATCTGTGGGCCTGATCAATGAAAACCCATAACTCCAGTTTCTGATTACGTGTTTATTCCATGCAGTCTTACTTGAATGCTACTTTCCCTGTCCGATCTTTTTATATTCTTTACATCGTAATGCCCCTATATACAATACAATAGACATTGATACTATCTAGTGCTGAATGATTGGCAATTGGGTGGAGTTAGTATCGTGATAAGAGTACAATGTTACAAGAACATATTCAAACAGACACCAAGCTGATAAGGGTGAGGACACTTTTTTTAGTTTGTGATTAAATGTAGGACTGCATCATAACGTAATTTAGTCATAGAGTGCCCTTAATGGTTTATTCTCTTGTTGCTCTGGCTTTTGCCAAGTCATTGAGTACCTTCATTGTGGCTTTCTAGGCTATTGCTTTTTTTGTATTATATTTACACGAGCATATTGGTGTTTTATTTATATTGCCTATTGATGCTGCCTTGTTGATTAGAGATTAAATCATGGCGGGGATTTCTTTATGTACACTGTCCTGTTTTAATGGGTTGACAGTAGGGTAAGTATGAGGTTTGTTGCACCTTAGAACCGGTTTAAACCCCCCAGTGGCCTACTTTGCCACTGACCGTTCCAAGGCGGTAGCCCTATTGTCAACCCTTTTGTGTTTGTGATGTCGTTTGCATCTTTTATTACTTTTGCCTTTTTGTTTGTCTGTTTGCGTGTTTGTTTTTGTGGTTGACTGTCGTCCTTGAATGCTGCTTTCCCTGTCCGATATTTTTATCCTTCTTTATAGTATCAGTGCTTATTACAACTGAAATAAGATATTGATACAATATATTAGTTTAGACAAGCAGCTAACCTGCCATTATTATTGTTCACACAAGATAAATGGTCAACTGTCTTGAAGAAACATTATACTGTACTTGTGGAGTAATAAAGCATATGTACAGACAAATAAAATAATTTCCAAAACCAAAAGCAAGTGAATTATAATTAATTTTCAAAAAATTCCCAAAATTAACCATAACAATTACTCAAAAATATAATTTTTTGTTATTATTATTATTATTATTATTATTATTATTATTATTATTATTATTGATTCTCCTTATTTATTTATCCTCTTCGATCTACAAATGGTTTACACATATTTTATTGCATTTTTGTTTTACAATTTATGCAAATACATAGATCCGTACAAATCGATAAACCTCGCCCACCATTGTCCAAGCTCAGTTTTGGCCACATACATTACCATGTGTTCTATAGTTTAAAATGTATCTTTGTGGGACAGCATCCGCATTATGTAACGGGGTAAATACCTCATGTGATTTTAATTGGTCAACTGGCATGGTCAGATATATGTTTGATTGACAGAGCGGATCTATGAATTGATCGGGCCATAAGTTCTTACAACATTAGTTACGCCCCTTCCATCCTACTAATGCTACTCCTACAAAGGCCAACACTCATATTACTACTACTACTGCTGCTGCTACTGCTACTACTACTACTACTACTACTAATACTACTACACTATTAGTACTACTATTACTACTGCTACTACTACTACTACTATTACCACTTCTACTACTACTACTACTACTACTACTACTACTACTACTACTACTACCATCAACACTCATAACACTACTACTACAGCTGCTACTACTACTACTACAACTACTACTAGTACTACTACTAGTAGTAGTGCTGCTGCTGCTGCTGCTGCTACTGCTACCGCCACCGCCACCACTCGCCACCCGCCACACGCCATCCGCCACCGCCACCGCCGCCGCCGCCGCCGCCGCCGCTGGTCTTATGTAAGTATATACCTACATGTATTGGTATTGGTGAGTGTCCTCATATTGTTCAAGTTCCGTTTCGTTTGCCCGATTTATATTCATATGGTGTATTCGACAAGTTCCGTGCTAATTACACAGGTATCGACTGGTTAATTACTACTATCTTCATGGGCGTAAGATCGTCTTAATTATTGAGGTGGGGGGTTGGGTGTTGGTTGGGTGGGGTTGTGGTGAGCAAACCTTTTGAAAAAGATATTTGACAATCATAAAAATTATGTTTCAATTATTGGGGGATGGGATCAAACATTTTCACAAAATATTTGACAAGAAAAAAAAACTGGCCCCAACTCTGAACATTGGTGTCCTGGCGCGGGCAACCTCTGAACATTGGGGGCGGTCCCCTCTGCCCCACGGCACTCGGCTCCTAAGCCTCAGTATGTTGTAGTATGGTTTGTGAAATTTCCTTTCATGAATGCAAAATAATTCAAAATAACTAAATGCGAGGATCTAAACCATGCTCTAACTTGCTATAAATGTAAAAAAATGGTTTTTAAAAAACACGATGGACAACGCCCACATCAGTGTTTAACTGAACCTACTTGCTGAGAACAGCACCTATATATTACTTATTGTGTAGTGTGTGTCAGTGGCATTGATTTGGTGTAGGAAATAACAGTATAATTGTTTAGCGTCAATTGCGTTTTTGTCTTTATATTCTCTATAACTGTGGACATTTTCCATTGGAACTATTCGTGTTATACTAAGGATGACTACTTTATTATCACCTAAAACATATTTCATAGATACAAATATAATAAGTTGCTTTATAATAATCATTGTGATGATATCTCCTATACACTCCAGGAGTCCTGTAACGATCAATCTCTTCCAAACGGTATACCAATTATACATCGCATTCGATAAAACACGTGTAAATAAATATAATGGGGTACAATAGTTGATTCACTTTATATTAATACAAGTGACGCCATGTTTTTCTTCTGTTACACGTATGTTTAATATAATGACTGTCATGTTAAGTTAAAACACTTAAATACAGATAAAAATATAGGACAGGGAAAGCAGCATTCAAGGACGACATTCAACCACAAAACTCAAAAACAAACACACAAACAAACAAACGAGAAGGCAAAAGTAACAAAAAAGCAAACTACATCACAAACACAAAAGGCTTGACAATAGGGCCACCGCCTTTCAACGGTCAGTGGCAAAAAAGGCCACTGGGGGTTTAAACCGGTTATAAGGTTCACCAAACCTCACACTTACCCTACTGCTATCCCATTAAAAGAGGACAGTGTACATAACTTTAAAAAAGGTCCACCACCAAGCATGCAGTACGTTGCAAAATGATAGGGTCATAACCTCTTTTGATAAACCTTTTAACAAGTTTGACAAAGATAGTATGAAAGTGATCATGATCAACAATCTTACGAAGTTTATAGATCACATCACCATAGAAGCAAGGTTGTAATAGTCCTTTTTTAAATTACTTTTATATTTGGAAAGAAGATCAGGGTTACGATAATACAATTTTGCAAGGTTTTACGAAGTTTATGGTAACGGTAACCCTGATTGAGTAGCTTTTTAAAGTCCTCAACTCGAGTACAAGCTCTTGAAAAACGAATAAGTTGAGACACATACACCCCATAAGAAGTTGCTCGGGGAACATCTCCATCCAAGTGGGGATAATTAACAATGTCAAAATGAAAATCATCTCTCTTGTCATAGATTTTGCTAATTATTTCACCATTTTCAATCGAGAGATCTAAATCAAGAAAAGTAGCGTTATTATCAGATATATTAGCTTTGTTAAGCTGAAGTTCTTTAGGATAAATATTATTAGCCATAGTTGTAAAGAAAGGGTTGTCAATGTTCAATATGTCATCCAGATACCGAGAGGTGCCATTAAAGTCTTCAATAAAATCTGCCTGGGTATTTGGTGACAAACTCAACACGCTATCTCTTTCATAGCAAAATAAAAACAAATCCGCGACAAGTGGTGCACAGTTCGTATCTATTGGGATACCAACAATTGTCTATAAACGGTGGTTCTATACCTGACGAAAGTATTATTTAATATGAAGATGAGTGCTTCACAAACTTCAAAGCCCACATAGTATAATAGTCTAAACTGCCGTTAGTAAAAAAACGCTTTAATATTATTACAGACCAAAAATGTAGTATTTTCTCTAGCGAATGTTTTATGTTAATAAGTGAAATTAGCTTGTCTTTGATAAGATGATGTGGTAAAGTTGTATATAGTGTAGAGAAATCGTAAGTGCTTATAGATGAAACATGACGTTTCTTGAATTTTTTATCAAGAACGTCTCCTGAATTTTTTAGAGACCAAAACAAATGAATCCCGGAGTTTTCATAAGTTTTATCACAATATCGTTTAACGTGATCTTTAACGGCAGTAAGACCAGTTAAATGTTTGGAGATTTTTGTTGTAGTGCAGGCACTAGAATTCGAAATAAAGCAGGCCTTATATGGATTTTTATATAATTTAGGAATCCAGTACATAGTAGGCAGTTTGTTTTGCTTTTCGTCTACCCCAGCCTTGAAATTAGTGCACCGAGTGATATGCGTGGAAACAGCATCCTCCTCAGTAGAATGTACTGGAGTATACGAATTGGTGCTGCCGAGTTCCATAGATAAAACATTGACGTACTGTAGGCGTCAAGAAATTATTACATTATTAGCTGCTTTATCGCCAGGAAGTAAAACAAATTTATTATGAAATTCCTGAATTCCAGATTTTAAATTACGAAAGGAAAAGCTAGGTCTCGGAAGAAGTAAGAGGGGTTAGCGTTATAAAAGTTAATACGTGTATCTATAATTTTAAGAATTGACTTTTTCCAAGTAGAAAGCGAGTTTGGGTTCTACGACACCATTTTATACTACAATCTTCAATGGAGTTGGCGATCTGGGCACGACAGGCATTAAAATCAATAATTGAAGGTAATCCATATTTAGGACCTTTCGAAAACAAATGCCAAATACGTTTATCAACAATATCAACATTACCAGTGATGACATGACCTGCTGGAGCATAGCAAAATTTTGATGTTTTACATTCACATTCCTTAGGAGTGTTATTTACTATATCAAGGTGAGAAACAATTTTGTTGTAGTTGAAAATAATATTTCTAATAGGATTTTTGTACTTATAATGTAACCTGGTCATTTTTGTTTAAAATGCTTTTGATACTGTTTCAATCATTTCATTACAATTATTGCTTTTCATAGGTTTCAAGGGAGAGTAATTTGTCAGTTTTTGGTTTCATTCTCTTGCTGTTGTTGTATCCCTTGATCTGAGTGAGTTGTTTTTATTAGGCGGGAAATTACTGTGTCCTCATTGGTTGCTTGCGTTCATCCTGGCAGTAAATTTTATTCTTTCACAGAGAGAGGATGTTTTCTTTCCGATTTCAAAGATTTATAATTATTTGGATAGTCTAATGAATAGTTTAATGGTTAAGTTGTATTGAAATGGAATCATCATTAAGTGGGTATGCTGTACTTTGTATCGATTGGTATGGCGCGTGGTTTGAGATGCATTTGAAATGTTGCATTTCTGGAATTTGTTTTCGGTCGTGTTTTCAAATATGGCGATTGTGTTCGAGTTTGAACGTTCCACAGGTCTGTCATACTTTTCTGTTTAACAAATGCACGAATATCAGGTTGTTTGGATTTCATGTTTCTAACATCAACAGAGGAGTGTGAGAGAGTAGCCAGAGTACCAGGAGAGAGGAATATTATTCCACAAATATTGTAAGTTGTTATTTTTTATAAATAATTTAATATTGTCATATAAATATATGTTTTCATCCGTAAGATATTAAGCTTTATTTTATATGTTATAAAATCCATCACGCACAGAGAGACATCTTATTATTCTAAGAGAAATATGTAAAGCTGTGATTTCTTACTTTTTATTATTATATGTGTATATGTTTAAAGGTTAATGATATAATATATATGTATATCTTCTAAATATTATTATGAAGTGATTTATAATAGTTGTAACAAAGTATTTAGAATACTTTATTTGTTAATTTCAGATTTAGTCGTTTCTTTCGGGTTCTCCGGACGGTATAATACATATATTCATTGTCAGGAACCTACACCTTCATATTAATAAAAGTCATGAGCAGTGTTCTTGTGTTTTTACTCTTGACTTGAGTGAGTTATGGCATCTGCATGGAACAAGTAAAATACCGCCAGATTACAGGACTTTCGATTTGTTTTAAATATTTTGAGATAGAATCGACTACATGAGCATCTCGAAAAGTACTAGGCATGTCAATAAAATCAATACCGTTGTTAATATATAAAACTTAAAACAAGACAAAATACTTCTATAATGTAAGAAATGAACATGTAAATCTTCAGCTGTCACGTCACACTGAGGTAATCTTTGCATTGTATTTCATGCCAAACAGGTAATTTATACATTGTATTCATTCGCGGTTCTCTAACGTATGTCGCACTAATATTGAATCTTAACTTGCCTGTTTCTTGAATTACCGTAGATCACAGTTCAAAACGGGTATAATATTGGAATTTCTCATTGAAAGAAGATGCATAATCGCTTTTTATTAATAACTAACTCCGAAAACAACAATAACTAACTGTGACGTTTAGTCATGTAGTCAATAAAGTGTTGCTGACGTCGACATCGTCCGACCATAACGTTTTATAAAGCGTAACATACGTTCTGTAATGAGCTACTCTTAATAAAATTCAAATGTGCCTTGTTTAAGCCAAAATACAGCAATCTTCACTTTATTCATAGTCACGTGATCCATATCATATTTAACCTAATCATACTGAAACTTAAACATGCTGTTCCTAAGTTGTTCCTTGCTGATCCTGTCAAACAGTTCATTCTGTGCTACAGTAAACTGATTCTTCCAGTCTCCTATCTCTCCTGGAAAGAGAATCGAGAAATAAGGTGGCATTATGGTACTGTAATATTTATTCGGAATGAACACCAAATCTATTCCACAGAACAACCTGCATCTGCGATTCTGTCATCAAGATCAGACATCTATTGACCGAAACATATGTTGTTTTCAATTTAAAGCAGTCATTAAATTTATCGTATTATCATATTAAGGAGGTTGGCTGGGAAAGGACGTAATGATGAGAATTTTTTTAATTCATATTTAAAGCTTCTTTGGTATAATTTAGATTCAAAATTATCAAAAAAAGGCTAGGTCACCACACTTTTTTCCCCACTAGACGTCATTGAAGAAGGCACATATTTCTATCTTCAAAATTTCACTAAAAAGAGGAAAAATATAGTCATTGTACATCTTCACAATTGTTTTCATAACATTACGCTTACACAATTGTTTTCATAACATTACGCTTATTGAAAAAACAACAATTAATTTTCGATTGCATATATACATATCTTTCAAATCATACAAAAACAGTTGTAATCCTCATTCGTCTTTTTACTTTAAAAAGCAAACATATATGGACCGTACCCCACCCTCTTTTGTTTTTACCGAAAAATTAATTTAAGATAAAAAATTATGTTCTAATAATCAACTTTTTTTAAAACTTGTATATGTCAAGGTCCTATGACATTTCTTTCAAAACAAGTAAACAAATGTATAAGTCACCAGGCTTCTAATGATTTTTTATTAAAAATTCTTTAAATTACACCCATTTGTGAGTGATTTTGACACTTTCAATGTAAAATACTGTAAATACAATATTGACAAGGAGATCGAAAATAAATTTAGCTCAGTATCTACTTTTATATGTTTTCCACTACTGAAAAACAAAAATCTGATTTATCCTATAGCAAAAGGATAAATTCTACTCATAAAGTGACAACAAAAAGTGATCATAAATGACGGAAAAAATATGAAAAAAAAAATTTGCTTCAAATTTGGTATGTTACTATCTTAAATCCTATCTACTCGAATGAAAAAAATAAAACAATTCTGTTGTCAAATAAAACTATGATTTAAAAAATAAAATGTTTAGACTTAACGATGTCAAAACTTGCCCAGCCAACATCCTTAAATGTATAAGTGACATTTGTTTTGCATATATCTACACAGGTATAAACAAACAACAACAACGGCATGGGAGTATCTGTTAAAAAATAAAACTATAACAATGAATAAAACAGTTCCCTCAATTATGGAGCGCTCTTGAAAGTATAGTCCAATGCGGTTAATACTGCATTTGAGTAAACATTAATTTGTTGTTTCCAAAGGATCTTCATTAACAGTATTTATTAATAGTCTGGAGGTATTATGTTAATTTATTAATAATCTTTCAAACAATGTCCAGTTGTTCTAGAAATACTTTTATTTCTTTATGGTGTTACATTTGTTCTCCATATACAATCATGGAATCTTGGCGGGCCATCGTTCACTCCTCTGAAGAGATCTTGAAAGAATATCATTTTGTTCCCTTTTGCTTTTCAATAAGTAGACATTGGACCATCTTGCCGAGACCATATCTTCAGCCCGGGGAATTGATAAACGTGATATTCTAAAGAAAATAGTTGCGATGGATTTGATAATGAACCGCGGACCTTCTACACAAGAAGAACTATACTCGTAGCAATGGTCTTCATTTCTACAAAAAACATGAGATTTCTTAAACGATAATGATTTATTTACAAACCTTTTCTGTACAAGATGGATTTCCCCTCCTTGTCAACGAGTGGGGTCTTTGTTTTACCGTCATCCACATCAGCTTTAAGGGCTTGTAGAGAGCAACGTTTCATAATCTCCCTAATACGCTCGTCTGTATTGTCGGTACCCAGATAGTCATTGATTCTTCTTAACTCCGACAAACAGTTCTAAAGAGAGTAAAAAGATATAGCAGATATGCATGTTTCGCTTTAATTGAAATGTTAGTAAATAAAAGGTAAACACATTTGAATGAAAAAAGGTCCTACAAAAGATCCAAGATCGTAGTTCCGCACTGAACACCACACAAAGAGCAAATTAACTATACAATGAAAAGAACAATACAAAACACAAAGAGTTGTGAATACAGGGTTACAACCTCGGAACGGTCAGTGGGCTTAAATCAATTTTATGTGTACACAACCTCTATATTATCATGTTGTCAGCGCTCAAATGATAAGATGTCGGTTTCTTTGGCTGATAAAACGTACTTTAACTGTATTCCGTTTTTAGACGAGCTGTCCGTCGTCCGTCCGTCTTATATCATTCCGTCCGTCGTCCGTCGTCCGTTAACATTTGCCTTGTGAAAACTCTAGGGCCTTTATTATTAATCGGATCTTTACAAAACTTTAACAGTATCTTTATATCAATGAAATCTCACAAAAGTTTTAAAACCAGCCAGATAGGATTAGATTCACCGGAGTTATGGCCCTTGTTTTGCTGAAAAATGCCATATTAAGCCTTGAAAACACTCTAGCACCTTCATTTCTTATTTGATCTTTACCAAACTTGCAAAGATTGTTAAAAGCTCAGATGAGTTTGAAAACTAGCCAACTCGAGTTAGAAACACCGGAGTTATGGCCCTTGATTTTCTGAAAAATGCTATTTTCTGCCTTGTGATCATTCTAAGTCCTTCAATATTAATCGGATCTTTACGAAACTGTATGACTTCTATGGTGATGTGATTTATAAACTTCGTAAGATTCTAGGTCATGATCACTTTCATACTATCTTTGTTAAACTTGTTAAAAAGTTTATCAAAAGAGGTTATGACCCTATCATTTTGCAACGTACTGCATGTTTGCTGGTGGTCCCTTTTACAGTTCGCCACTATGCTTTCCTCTTTAATTGTACGATGACCGGACAGGCTGTGGACCCTATGATGACGCCTACCTAAACCCATTGGGACGGTGGCGTTTGATGTTTGTCCATGATCTTTCTTGTCGTGCCCTTAATGGTGTATTCTCTTACTGCTCTGGCTTCTGCAAAGTGATTGAGTACCTTTTTTGTATTATATTTACACGAGCATATTTGTGTTTTACTTATATTGCCTATTGATGCTGCATTGTTGGTTAGAGATTAGATCATGGCGGGGATTTCTTTATTTACACTGTCCTGTTTTAATGGGATGACAGTAGGGTAAGTGTGAGGTTTGGTGCACCCTAGAACCGGTTTAAACCCCCAGTGGAATACATTGCCACTGACCGTTCCAAGGCGGTAGCCCTACTGTCAACCCCTTTGTGTTTGTGATGTCGTTTGCATTTATTATTGCTTTTGCCTTCTTGTTTGTCTGTTTGCGTGTTTGTTTCTGTATTTTGTGGTTTACTGTCCTCCTTGAATGCTACTTTCCCTGTCCGATCTTTTTATATTTCTTTTTTGTCAGTGTCGTTATATCAATGAAAGCTCGGAAAAGCTTGAAAACCAGCCAGACCAAAATTATTTCACGGGAATTATGGCCCTTGTTTTGCTGAAAAATGCAATATTAAGCCCTGTGAACACTCTAGCACCTTTATTTATTATTTGATCTTTACCACACGTGCATAGATTGTTAATATCAATAAAAGCTCAGACAAGTTTGAAAACCAGCTAGATCGAACGATTAACAGCTGAGTTATTGCCCTTGATTTAGTTAAAAATGCTATTTTGCCTCGTTAAGACAATAGAGCCTTCATCTTTCATTCGATCTTTACCAACTTTTACCAGATCGTTTATACAAATAAAAGCTCGGACAAGTTAAAAAAACAGCCAGATCGAGCCAGTTACAACGGTGTTATGGCCCTTGATTTAGTTAAAATACTATATTGTGCCTCGTTAAGATGATAGGGCCTTCATTTTTCATGCGATCTTCACGAAACTTTACCAGATTGTTAATATCTATAAAACATTTCGAACACAAGCCAGATCAAAAAAGTAACAGTGGAGTTATGGCCCTTGATTTTGTTAAAAATGCTATATTTTGCCTCGTTAATGCGATAGGGCCTTCATCTTTCATATGATCTTTACGAAACTTTACCAGATAGTTTATATCAATGACAGCTTAGAAAAGTTTGAAAATCAGCCAGATCGGCCATTGAAGTTATGGCCTCTGATTTAGTTAAAAATGCTATATTTTGCCTAGTTTTATCCGATCTTCACGAAAATTTACCAGATTGTTTATATCAATAAAAGCTCAGAAATATTCGAAAACCAACCAAATCGGACCAGTAACAGTTGAGTATGGCCCTTGATTTAGTTAAAAATGCTATATTTTGCCTCGTTAAGACGATAGGGCCTTCATTTTTCATACGATATTTAGGAAACTTTACAGATTGTTAATATCAATAACAGCTCGGACAAGTTCTAAAACCAGCCAGATTGGACCAGTATTAGTGGAGTTATGGCCCTTGATTTAGTTAACAAGAGGCCCAAGAGGGCCTGTGGACGCTCTACTGGCTAATATGGCTCTTATGACATCAATGAAGCGAAAAAAAAGAATAATTAAAAAAAAATAAAAAAATTATCAAAAAAAAAAAATAAAAAAAAAAAAAATTAAAAAGAAAATTAAAAAAAAAAGAAGAAAATTAAAAAAAATATATATAAAGAAATTAAAATGTTTAAAACAAGCATTGATGTAAAACTGTGACCCCCGGGGCACCATTTGAACAAAATTGGTAAAGGACCATAAGCTTATAGCAACAGCAAAATATTAAACCTCTGGCTCTTGCAGTTTCAGAGATTTTTTTTTAAGTTTTTCCCTATACATGTCTATGTAAAACATGTGACCCGTGGGACGTGGCCTAATGTGACCCCAGGGTCACCATTTGAACAAACTTGGTAAAGGACCATAAGCTTATAATAAATGTAAAATATCAAACCTCTGGCTCCTGTAGTTTCCGAGAAGAAGATTTTTTAAAAAAAAATCCTATATAAGTCTATGTAAAACTGTGACCCTCGGGCCGGGGTCAAATTTGACCACAGGGTCACCATTTGAACAAACGTAGTAGAGGACCATAAGCTGATGCTACATGTAATACATGAGAGCTCTGTGCCATGTGGTTCCAGAGAAGAAGATTTTTTTCAGATTTTCCCTATACAATAAATACTGATAATGGTGATCCTTTGAGAGCAACAAACACAATTAAGAGAATAAAGCAGCAGACTCGGTTTTATTGAGTCTGTTCATGAGAAGTAATGAAAGAAGCAACACTTCTCACGCCCCCTAGCACCGGCTTAAGCGGTATTCTACTTCAAAGCCACCCAAATTGGGCTCGTTGGTCCCAATGGACCAGTAAAAAATAACACTACTGAACAAGCCTATGTAAAACTGTGACCCCTGGGTCACCATTTGAACAAACTTGGTAGAGGACCACAAGCTTATAGCAAATGCAAAATATTAAACCTCTGTCTCTTGCAGTTTCAGAGAAGAAGATTTTTTAAGTATTTCCCTATACATGTCTATATAAAACGTCTGACCCTTGGGGCGTGGCCAAATGTGACCCTAGGGTCACCATTTGAACAAACGTGGTAAAGGACCATAAGCTTATAGTAAATGCAAAATATCAAACCTCTGGCTGTTGTAGTTTCCGAGAAGAAGATTTTTAAAACAAAATCCTATATAAGTCTATGTAAAACTGTGACCCCTGGGGCGGGGACAAATTTGACCCCAGTGTCACCATTTGAACAAACTTAGTAGAGGACTATAAGCTGATACTACCTGTAATACATGAGAGCTCTGTGCCTTGTGGCTTCAGAGAAGAAGATTTTTTAAAGTTGTTCCTATATGTCTATATGAAAAACATGCAAAACCTCAATATACAAACTTTGCATTTGCATTTATTATTGCTTTTGCCTTCTTGTTTGTCTGTTTGCGTGTTTGTTTCTGTTTTTTTGTGGTTTACTGTCCTCCTTGAATGCTAGTTTCCCTGTCCGATCTTTTTATATTTATTTTGGACCGCGGGACACGGCCATTTTTGACCCCGGGGAATTTATTTGAATAAACTTGATAGCCTAGGCGTTGGCGATCATTTTAAAAGAAAAACTGTTGAAATCTGTCCAGCGCTTCTGGAGAAGAAGATTTTTTAAGGTTTCGATTATATATGGTAATGGTAGCCATCTTGGATGTAGCGCTGTCCTAATTTTAACAAATTTAAAAAGCATTCATCTAAGGATCATCCATGTGAAGTTTGGTCAAAATTAGCCAAGCGGTTTCTGAGGAGAAGTCGTTTGAAGAAAAGTTAACGGACGACGGTCGGACGACGGACGACGGAAGACGGACAACACACCATCCCATAAGCTCTGCGCTAACAATTCTATATTTTTCCCCGTTTACACAATAGGGCCTTCATCTTTTATCCGATCTTTACGAAACTTTACCAGATTGTTAATATCAATGAAAGCTCGGAGAAGTTCTAAAACCGTCCAGATTGGACCATTTACATCTAAGTCATGGCCCTCGATTTTCTGAAATATGCTATATCTTGGCCTCATTAATTGAATTGAATTGGATTTTATAGTCGCACCAACAGCTAAGGTCATATGGCTACTTTCCAGCTTCCATTGGTGGAGGAAGACCCCAGGTGCCCCTCCAGGCAATTTTTGTTCACGGGCGGGCACCTGGGTAGAACCACCGACGTTCCGCAAGCCAGCTGGATAGCTTCCTCACATAAAGATTCCTAGGCCCCTGAGGGATCGAACCTACAGCGGTGAGGGGCAAGTGATTTCAAGTCAGAGACGTTAACCACTCGGCCACGGACGCCCCTTTGGCCTCATTAAGACGAAAGGGTCTTCACTTGTCCGGATTTCATTGAAACTTTGCAGGGATGATCAGTACCAAAACTAGTTGTAAACAGTCACCGTGTTCCAGTTGGATGATTTTGGCGGAATTATAACCCTTTAAAGGTTTTAATACACAAACTTTGTTATGAATAGTTTAAACCCCTGGACGGATTAAATGAAACTTTTTAGGGATGATCAATTCCATGTCTTGTTGTGCGAAACATCGCCTGTTCCGGTTGAATGATTTATGGCGGAGTTATAGCCCTTTAAAGGTTTTAATACGCAAACATCGTTCTGACTAGTTCTCCTGAACCACTGGCTGGATTTAAACGAAAATTTTATGGATGATCAATTCCATGTCTAGTTGTGCAAATCTTTGCCGTGTTCCGGTTGAATGATTTCTGGCAGAATTATGACCTTTAAAGGTTTAAATACACACACTTTGTGTGATCGACTTCTCCGGAACCCCTTGATAGATTTCAATGAAACTTTGCACGGATGATCAGCACCAAGCCTAGTTGTGCATGTCATCGTCGCGTTCCGGTTAACAGATATTTGGCAGAGTTATGGCCCTTTAAAGAATTTTGATACCACAAATAGTTTCCGGCCTAGTTCTCCTGAACCCCTGCCTGGATATAGTCGAAACTTGACTAGGATGATCAGTAGCAAGCCTTGTTGTGCATATCATCGCGTTGAATGCTTTTTTGGCAGACTTATAGCCCTTTAAATGTTTTAATACACAAACGTTGTGCAGATTAGTCTCTTCTGGACTCTTTGTCAGATTTCAGCGAATCTTGGCGGGATGATCAGTACGGAGCCTAGTTGTACCTGTCATTGCAATGTTCTGGTTGAATGAATTTTGGCAGAGTTATGAGCTTTAAAAATGTTAATACACTGACATTGTCTAGACTAGTTCTCCTGAACCTCTGGCTGGATTTTAACGAAACTTTGCAGGGATGATCAGTACCAAGCCTAGTTGCGTATATTATCACCATGTTCCGGTTGAATGATTTTTGAAAGACTTATGGCCCCTTATACATAACTTTTATCTTAAGTCAGTAGAGCGTCCACATGCCCTCTTGGGCCTCTTGTTATTATTTGAGTTGATTTGAAAAACAAACACATAATCAGGTAATATATAAATGGAAAACAATTTTAGCGTGACTGTCATAATTTGTAGAACTTAATTATTTATTTGTTAAAGAGACCTCCAAATGGAAAATTTGAATGATTTTTAATGCAAAGATATATAAAAAGATCGGACAAGGAAAGTAGCATTCAAGGAGGACAGTCAATCGCAAAACACAGAAACAAACATGCAAACAGACAAACAAGTCTGCTTAATATAGTCGACAAGCAAGCTTATATAGTCGAATTTCAATGCCCTATTCCGTTTGCCCAACAACCGTTGATGAATAGTGTATATAATCAAACAAGGCGCACTTGTGTTAACAACCCGTTACTCTTGTTGTCTTTTCATGTTTTTTTATTATGATTAGTGTGTTAATCTCTGGAATGTTATTAACCTGTTCGTGACTTCATCATGGTGAAACAATGATCAGCAAACTTATGTAAACAAAACAAAAAAAAACACCGGCAGTGTAAGTCTATATATATTTTTATATATATGTATTGTTATTTTGTTTGGTATAAAATATATATTTTTTAAACAAAAAGCCTGTTTAGGAAATGTAGTTTTTTGGTTAAGGTCTAAAATTATGGCTTAAGATGCTGGAATAAATTTCTTTGAACGTTGAATATTCAGCTGGAGAAAACCACGAACATAATGAAAATGCATCCCTACTAAAATAAAAAGGTTTGCCACTGACCGTTCATGGCGGCAGCCCTATTGTCAACACGTTTGCTTTTGTGATGTCATATGCCTGGCTTTTTATTAACATTGTAATTGTTGTTTATGTTTGTGTTTATGCGTGTTTATGGTTGACTATATTCTGTGAAAACTACATTTCCTGTTCGACCTTTATAACTACTTTAATACAAACGCTATATTTAATGCAATTCATATGTGAATTACCTTTTTTAGATCTTCGTAGTAAACAATGTGTATATTAAGGTCTTTGTTGTCTTCTATAACTGCCTGCCATGCCCTCAAATAGTCAAAGTAGGACCCGCACGGAACTATAATAAATAAATAGTAGTATACAGTCAATTTATGCACGTCCCAACGATACCTTAAAGAATTTATGTTAACTGCCTGCTTAACAGTGAATTAACACATTATTTAGGTAAACAATAGTACACACTGTATTAGTCTACAAAGATCATCATGTCCAGTAATGTAAACTCAATCTAAAATGGCTTACTCGTCAAATAAAGCTTGTATAGACATCAGTCTAACAATTCACTGATAATATTCTAACATTTGAATATTAACACACGTTTAAATTAAGTAAAGAGTTTACTAATATTTTAAAAAAAAATAAAATTACTTTATGTCCACGTACGTGCTACAATGTTAAATATACAATACGGCCATGGCTTTAAATTTAAAGCATACACTATCCAACCACTGGACTGACTCACATATTAAGAAAATACCACAAATGCGTTTAATAGACCAACGTGTCAGAGAAACCATATTCGATCACCTAAAGGGAAAACAAACTCGATGGTATCATATTCGATGACCATGGTGAAATCATATTCGATGTTGTTCTAAGGGAAATAATATTCGATGACCTACTGGAAATCATATCCAATGGCTCTAAAGGAAACATATTCGATGGCAAATTGAACCGAATTCGATGATCCTAACGGAAACTATATGTGATGGGCCTAATGGAAACAATATCATATTACGTAAGACAAACATATTCGATGAACCAAAGGGAAAAATATTCGATAGACTAATGAAAACCATAGTCTATGGTATAAAGAAATACATTCAATGAACCTAGGAAAACATATGCAGTGGGTTTTGGAAAACCATATTCGATGGACCTAGTGGAAAACGTGTTCGATAGAATAAGGTAACCATATTCGATGACACTAAGCAAGACCTTTTTTTTATGACCGTACATGAAACATATTTGTACGCACTAACATGTTATGGAAGCGTTCCTTTCCTAGGCAGTTTAGTAAATATATAAATAAAAAGAAATGTAGATTAGACACTTTGTAATAAGAAACAGTCAGAATTCCATTCAATTTCTTACCATGCCCACTGAGAAAGGCTGTGACAAAGCTTCTCCACGACAGTTTGCTGTTTAATGTCGGGGCCTTCGCCAAGAGATGGTACATGGACACCGCTGTATCTTTCGGATTCCTCACTACGAACACAATCTTGCCTTTCTTTTGTATGTGTTCTCTTGGCTGACGATCAATTTTAAAGTGAGAAGTTAATATTCTAGGACTAGGTAGCGATGTTACCACCTCTATTGGAAAACGATCCAGTAACACAGGCCCGACAGATGGAATGTTTTCCACTGGGCCTGGTCTCAACAAACAGTTGATCAAATTGCATGTCCAGTGTGTGCCTGAAGCAAGACGAAGTAGAACATGAAACATTACATGCGAAGGATGTTTCAAATATTAAGGGAAATAACACACGCGGTTATAACGCTTATGTTTCAGGACGCGTAATAAAACATTACATACGAGGGATGTCCCAATATTATGAGACATAACGCACGTGGTTATAAGGCTTAAACGTTTCAGGACTGGTAAACCTTCCATTAAAATAGATACAGGCGTTCTAAAATGTATACACGTTACGAGGGCTGTCATAACTATTAAGAATATATAATTATGAGCATTGCCCATTATATTGCAAGACAGACGCATAAATAACATGTCATAATATTAGCGGTCGAAATATACCAGAGGATTGTGTCTTTTTTATATTCTGGGGTCACATACATGTACAAGGACTGATCTTGATATATCGATCCGTCCGTCCATACATATACGCACGCAGGTACGCACGCACGCACGCACGCATACATTCATAGAAGAAAACTTCAACATACAGGATTTCATTTACTATCTATTTTTAACATACTATCAATCAGAGATAATGGCGACACAGATGACATCGTTGGTGTGGTGATATGTTGTATGTGACGAGTTTTAACATGCATACACAACTGAATCCAACTTATAACTATCTGACCTTTGAAGTACGGATTTTCAGAATGCGACACACCGTTTTGTTGAATATATTATATTATATATTCTGTGATGAATTATAGAAATTTCCCAGTTTGAGAAAATCTATAACATATCCCTTCCTCTACTGTGCTATCTCGCCTAGTGTGCAAGATAGCACAGTAGCCAAATGTTATGAACTAAACGATAGACGTCACGATATTACGTCACGAATTGACGTCATGATATTACTCCGCGCTGTCGCCAATGGAGTGACAGAAGAAGAAATACTTGTGTCAAAATACGATTGGAAAGAAATTCATCACAGAATATATATTATATAGTTTAATTAAATTTTTTGTCGTGATACGGAAGATAATTCACTCGTGAGAAATATTCTTGCGATATAGAAACTCGTGCGAAAACGCACTCGTTTCTGTATCGCAAGAATATTTCTCACTCGGGAATTATTTCCCGTATCACTTCAACAATGTTAACTAAACTCTATATTTTAATTTAATCGGGGGATGACAAGATACCCTGCAGTTTATTTGTTTGCTACACGCATTCACTGCTTTGAATGAGTTTGCTACAATTGAAATGAAATTCTCAATTTGTAATAAAATGATATACGTGCTATAATCATGATAATACTAGTATACATAATAGTCTTTAGTTAAATTGCAAAATGTTTACCTGTTTTAGGATAAGAACACAGAAGCACGTCACCGTCCCTGTTATCTATACTCTTTATGGAGTCAAGCTTTGTCTGAGGATCAGATTTAAAGACAAAAGTAGGAAGAAGTAGATCCTCCTACAGACACAGATCAATACCTTCGTCTTTCTCATCCCGTATTTTGATGAATGTGGTCGCCATCTTGTGAATACCAAAAACTAAAACGTAAACGAGATAGCTGTGATAGTTGTTTTGAGATACATCCAGAGCTAATACTCTGAATAATACACAAACATTTATTAAAAAAACCCTAATACAAGTGTTTTTAATGATAACACAACCGGCAAGAGTAGGAACGATATATAAATGTAATATAGACAGCTACACGTATTGCTGCGGTGGAATCAACCATAACTTGCACATGCAAGTTGTCGTGTTGATAGGCTATTCCAACATACTTGTGGGAAGCAACACTATGAGTTAAGGATGGCAATAACATTGGTACAGACAATTGTATATCAAATATAGTCATGCGATTTTTGTAATACAAGTCAACAACGTTTACTTGTTGTTTCCCGTGCTTCATATTTATTAATATTACCCTTCACCTGATACATAGAATTGACAAAAGGTATCTTAATATTTCAAATAAAGGTAGATTATTATAAAAGTCGAACAGGAAATGTGGCATTCAAGGACCACAGTCCACCAAAAGCACGCATATATACAAACAACAATATTAAAGATGACTAAAAGGCAAAACATCGACAAACGTTAACAATAGGGATACCTCCTTGAAATGCTCTGTTGCAAAAAGGGCCGTTGGGTGTTCTATGAAGCATTAAACCTCACTCTTACGCTAGTGTCATTCCAATAAAACGGGACAGTGTGAATTAAGCTTTCTTGCATACCGGACAAGGATATCCGCCATTTTACCAGGGCTAGATATTTCCATCTCACCCTAGGGTCGAGATAAAATTCACGCGCGCCAACATCCGGTATGCAAGAAAACATGCAAAACGTTAATAGCTGGCGGCGTCAATGCACAACATTTCTCTGATATGCAAGAAAAAGAATCTATCATGGGTATTCGGTTCAGATAGGGAATTCCAACCCTCGGTATAAGTGTTTTAATCGGAACCTCGGCAGAGCCTCGGTTCCGATAAAAACACGTATACCTCGGGTTGGAATTCCCTATCTTCACCGGATACCCATGTAAGATTCTTATAATCCCCGCCAGGTCATATTCTCTAACACATAATGCAGCATTAATAGGGATTATAGGTATAAAACATGAACGATCATGTTTATTGTTTAATATAAAAAATCAAGCAAAAGCCTAAAAAGCCACAAAGCAGCTTCTCGGACGCCAGATCAACAAGAGAACAAACCATTAAGGCTACGACAATACAAGATGTAAGACAAGCAGCAGATGATACCGTCCCTTGAGGATTTAGGTAGACGTCATCATGGGGTCCACCATATGTCCTGTCATCGCACAAAGAGGAAACCACTGGCGAACTGTAAATGGGTCAACCACTAACCATGCAGTACATTGCAAAATGATAGGGTCATAACCTCTCTTGATAAACTTTTTAACAAGTTTAATAGAAGTTGACTTTTCATTGCGCACGCACCAACGTGTCTCAATAGAGAATGACTATTTCATTGTCTGAAATACACTATCGGTATGTGTCTGTCTTGCACTGTTTGATCACTATCATGCTTCCAAGGCACGTTATTGATGGAACTATAGCTAAGGAAAAAAGTTGGAAGCAGATATTATCGGCCACAATGGCACAGAGTAAAATAGTACTCATATCAAAACATTTTGATCAACTCGTTCATAGTGATACTTTGAAAAAGTCAAATCGAACTCTTAAGTATATTGATTAGAATAAATAATTTTAGTTAATTATTGTTGACTTGTTATCTAAATACCTAAACACGTGTTACACACCAAGAACGTTCAAGTATATTCCATAATAAATAATAAATGTATGAACATTTTAAGTAACTGTACAGTTTGGATTGACAAACATATTTGAAATGTGTCCCTGTGTTCGTGGTAATATCCTTATGAAACATAGGCATGAGAAAGTTAACTTATTAAATAGTCTAACAACTATTAAAGAAAGAATAGCCATAATTATGCCCGGACGTGCAATATTTACCTTAAATGTATTTGGCGAGAATATTAAGATAGAGACAATTTGTGTTTGCTAAATTAAACGAACACTACCATTTTCACTGACACATACCCGGCATTGTTTAGGTTATTTCGAACCTTCTAAAAGAAAGGATACATAGGAATCCGGGAGTCATACCCAAGTCCATTCATGTGGTTATTTAGAGTAACCCAGTCACCCCAGAGCGGCACGATCCTGTGAATCTTCGGATTCAGTGTTGAACGAACCTAAGCCTCTGGGCAACCGCAGTCACCTAGAGAAAGATTAAACATGCATGCTAACATGCTTTCCCTTTTAATATTTGACTGGAATATTCCCAAACACATACACATGTGTTGGGATGTATAAAACAATACATTTGCTTGCTTTACCAGGGATTTAATAACGCATATTTGACATTTATAAATAAACAGAGGTGAAACAGTTTGTGTCAAACGAACTCTACAATTTTCACTGAGATACCAGGCAATGTTTAGGTTATTTTGAACCCTCTAAAAGAAAGGAAAGAGATGCACTGGAATACTGGAGCCATACCCAAATATATTCATATGTTTTAGTGTGGTGGGAGGATGGATTTTTATACAGGGACCATCCAATTAACACCCCGAGGCACGATTCCTTGAATTAGTGTTGACCATGCCTGGGCACTGGCCAAACCGCGGTCACCTATAGAAAGAATAAACATGCATGCCGTCTCTGTAACCATTAGACGGGAATATTCCCAAGCACATACACATGTGTTTGGACGTATAAACCAATACAATTGCTTGCTTTACTCGGGATACATGTATAACAACACAATTCTGACATTTATAACTAAACAGAGGTGAGATAGGTTGTGTCATCAAAACATGTTAAATAGCAACGCATATTCAGTTCACCTTGACACAGTTTACAAAGAGACGTAATAAACTACTTCTTAAATCACTGGTTTACCTTCTTGTCATAGTGTTTACTATTATTAAATTTTGTATGTATTTTCTGTTTAGTAATACTTAAAAATACTTAAAAGTATGTTTGAATTATATCATTGAAACTCATAATATATCTCGTATCACGGAGAATGATTGGTGTATCATTAATATCACTAACCATTAACTGAACTAGTTTCTTTATATTCATTATAATTCAGTATTTTCAGCCATTATTAGCTGTACTGATCGAAGACCAGCAGAGCTTATTGGATGACGAAATGTCCGTCGTCCGTCGTCCTTAACTTTTTGTCGTTAAGACGATAGGGCCTTCAATTTTTTTCCAATCTTTACCAAACTTTAACAGGTTGTTAATATCAATATAAGCTCGAAGAAGTTCGCAAACCAGCAAGATCGGAGCAGTATCGGCGGAGTTATGGCCCTTGATTTAGCTAAATATGCTAAATTTTGCCTCGTTAAGACGATGGAGCCTTCATCTTTCACTCGTTCTTTACCAAACCTTACCAGATTGTTATTATCAATTAAAGCTTGGACAAGTTCGAAAACTAGCCAGATCGAACCAGTATCGGCGGAGTTATGACCCTTGATTGAGTTAAAAATGCTTTATTTTGCCTCGTTAAGACGATAGGGCCTTCATCTTTCACCTCATCTTTACCAAACTTTACCAGATTGGTACTATCAATAAAAGCTCGGACAAGTTTGAAAACCAGCCAGATCGGACCAGTTACAACGGAGTTATGGCCCTTGATTTAGTTAAAAATGCTATATTTTGCCTCGTTAAGACAATAGGACCTTCATTTCTCATCTGATCTTTACCAAACTCTACCAGATTGTTAATGTCAATGAAAGCTCGGACAAGTTTGAAAACCAGCCAAATCGAACCAGTAACAGCGGAGTTATGGCCTTTGATTTAGGTAAAAATGCTATATTTTGACTCGTTAAGATGATAGGGCCTTCATTTTTCATCTGATCTTTATCAAACTTTAATATATTGTTTATGTTAATGAAAGCTCGGATAAGTTTGAAAACCAGGCTGATCGAACTAGAAACAGAGGAGTTATGGCCATTGGTTTAGTTAAAAATGCTATGTTTTGCCTCGTTAAGATGATAGGGCCTTCATTTTTCTTCCGATCTTTACCAAATTTTACCAGATTGTTAGTGTTAATAAAAGCTCAGTAAAGTTCAAAAACCAGCCAAATCGGACCATTAACAACGGAGTTATGGCCCTTGATTTAGTTATAAATGCTATATTTTGCCTCGTTAAGACGATAGAGCCTTCATTTTACATCTGATCTTTACCAAACTTTAACAGATTGGTAATGTCAATAAAAGCTCGGTCAAGTTTGAAAACCAACTAGTTCGGACCAGTAACAGCAGAGTAATGGCACTTGATTAAGTTAAAAATGCTATATTTTGCCTCGTTAAGACGATAGAGCCTTCATTTTACATCTGATCTTTACCAAACTTTAACAGATTGTTAATGTCAATAAAAGCTCGGTCAAGTTTGAAAACCAACTAGTTCGGACCAGGAACAACAGAGTTATGGCCCTTGATTTAGTTTAAAATGTTATATTTTGCCTCGTTAAGATAATAGGGCCTTCATTTTTCATCCGATCTTTACCAAATTTAAACAGATTGTTAATGTCAATAAAATCTCGGCAAAGTTTGAAAACAAGCCAAATTGACCAGTAACAGCGGAGTTATGGCCCTTGATTTCGTTAAATATGCTATATTTTGCCTTGTTAAGCCAATAGGGCCTTCTTTATTCATCTGATCTTTACCAAACTTTACCCGATCTTTTGACTTTTTGTTCTTTCTTTTATTATTTCATATGTCCTTCATTATGGCTTTCTAGGCTATTGTTTTTTTTGTATTTTATTTACACGAGCATATTTGTGTTTTACTTATATTGCCTATTGATGCTGCCTTGTTGGTTAAAGATTAGATCATGGCGGGGATTTCTTTATTCACACTGTCCTGTTTTAATGGGATGACAGTAGGGTAAGTGTGAGGTTTGGTGCACCCTAGAATCGGTTTAATCCCCCAGTGGCCTTTGTTGCCACTGACCGTTCCAAGGCGGGAGCCCTATTTTCAACCCTTTTGTGTTTGTGATGTCGTTTGCATTTTGTATTACTTTTGCCTTCTCGTTTGTCTATTTGCGTGTTTTTTTTGTGTTTTGTGGCTGACTGTCGTCCTTGAAGGCTGCTTTCCCTGTCCGATATTTTTATCTTTCTTTCTTTTTTTCTTCTTTTTTTTTCTTTTTCATTTTTTCATTTTTTTCATTTTTTCTTTTTTTTATTATTTTATGGCTCTTGATTTAGTTAAAAATGCTATATTTTGCCTTAAGACGATAGTCACTCGCTTTATTGATGTTATAAGAGCCATATAAGCCAGTATAGCGTCCACAAGCCCTCTTGGGCCTCTTGTTTTATAATGGTGTAATGCCGTTTACATCATATTATATTGACCGCAGAGAGAGAAAGTGAATGGACACAAAAATGAGAAAGATTTGACCTGAATACGATTTGACCAGTCAGCTGTAAAAGGCTTACACTTAAACATGGCTTGGCTTAACTAGCCTGTCCTGGCCAGGCCAAAGGGTTCTTGCTTCAACACTGGTTAATGTTTGAGAATCCAAGTTTATTTATGTTGTTTCTAGGTAGTCAGTGGCTCACAATAAGGTTAGCACATGTCTCATGGGACAATGCAGCTTTACTGAGTATGTTAGGTACTGTGCACCTTGTGAGGGTCATTCAGGAATAATAAATTAAATTGATAGTTATCAAGTTGAAACAACACGGTTTTTGATTTAAGATGATACAATGAAATCAGTGTATGATATATAATGAATACTTGTTTTTATTAATGTGAAATAGCAAAAATCACATGTACCAATGGAAACATAACTTAAAAACTTAATGCAACTATCGCATATAGCATTTAAAACATATCCTTTTTTTTGTTGTTGGCATAATAACAATTTCCATTAAACAATATACAAATATAATACAATTATAATACAATTGAATATGCTCAGATCATATGTTTATAGTATATTCCACTACCAACCCTACCATCCAGCCACCAAACCACCCACATTTCTACTCTATCAAAACGGAACCACCCAATCACCCATTCGACCATACATCCACCTATCCATCAACCCACTACCCATTCAATTTTATTTAACCATCCATACACAAATTCACCAAACAGCGTCATTCCATAACTTATTTTATGAATCATAGACCCACTAAAGGGTACCTGAATGAGAATGATATAAAACAAATTATCAATCGAATTGTATGCAAATATTATATATACACGTACCTTTTTCATGTAATATAACACGTCCTATATGTTATTCGCTACAGCGCTGAGTACACGACATGTATCGTGAAACGAGGACAGTAGTGTAAAAACTAGAACGCGTTCTAGATCTGTCAAAGCTGTGAATAAACAAATTTATGTTATGCTTAGCATAATGGATTTTAGCAATGAAATAAAAGTGGTATTTCATACGTGTGAAATACAGAGTTTTATTTTTCACTGTCAGAACTACGTTCTTTTTCAATATCAAAAACAATTTTTTTATTTTTTTAGACTGTTTAATATATATCATTCGACTGTAAATGAAAGTTGCTATAAAAGTTATGTCATTGAATTGAAAATAACTTAACTAAGAACATAAGTCATAGATTATTTAAGTCGGTTAAGTAGTTTAGAAGTTATGGGGAATTAAAAAATGCAATTTTATCATACTAAGCCAATGACGTCGTCCAATTTTTTTTTCTTCTGCATGCTGCAGTACATTTTGCTTATAAAGCATAATATAACAAGAAAATGTGTTCTTTTGTCGTGAATAACAGATTTAATTTCATTTCGAACAGATCAAACTTCAGTATTTTAACTCATGCTTCCCATTTGTGAAACTATAAAGTTTTCACACTTCTCTGTTATCTGTTATTCACTGCAAAATAACAAAGATCCTCTATATGAACGGGTAATACATGTATCTTTATAACCCAACTGTTTGTTCTGAATTAATGAGAACGTTGACCGGTGACATACCATTAATAACGACTACTACTACTACTACTACTACTACAACTACTACTACTACTACTACTACTACTACTACTACTACTACTACTACTACTACTACTACTACTACTACTACTACTACTACTACTACTACTACTACTACTTCTTATATTACTATCATTCTACAACAACAACAACAACAACAACAACTACTA
>JAWPHD010001040.1:270000-282500 GCA_037043455.1 Cyrtodaria siliqua
ATTAAAAATCTGAATAGACTACTCTATGACCAAAACAAACATAAAGGTCAAACTTACTTTTGCGATCGTTGCCTTCACGGCTATTCTGGAAAAGGACTACTTGCCAAACACAAAGAAGACTGTGATGGTATCAACAAAAATTCTTGCAGAATAGAAATGCCGAAAGAAGGTAAAAATCACACACAATTTAAAAATCATCAAAATCAGATGCCTGTGCCTTATGCAATATATGCTGATTTTGAAAGTGTAATCAAACCGCAATCAATCAAATTTGGAAAGAAATCTGAAATTCAAAATGTACATGAAGCTTGCGGTTTTGGATACCAGCGTGTCAGATATGATGGCAAAGCTGAAGAACCTGTTATTTACAGAGGTGAAGATGCTGTTGAAGTGTTTTTAAATCGCCTAGAATGTGAAAAGAGCAACATTAATAAAATATTTGCTCACCCAAAACCATTAATAATGACTCAACAAAATGAAGCAGATTATGAAAAAGCAACACACTGTTGGATATGCGAGAATGAAATAGGCAGAAAATCTGGTAAAAACTGTAAAGTAAGAGACCACTGTCATTTTACAGGAGAATACAGAGGTGCAGCACATAAAAACTGCAACCTAAAACTGAAAATAAAACCAAATAAAACAATCATCCCTGTTATATTTCATAACCTCAAAGGATATGATAGTCATCTCATCATGCAAAAAATACATAAAATGACAGGTAATATTACATGCATCCCAAACAACGCTGAAAAGTATATTTCTTTTAGTGCCGGACAACTTAGATTCTTGGATAGCTTTCAGTTTATGGCCTTTCTCTGGAAAAATTGGTTGATGCAACAGACAAATCTGATTTCAAAATTACTAAAAATCAGTTTGGGGAACAAACAAATTTACTTCTGCGAAAAGGTGTTTATCCATACGAATATATGGACAGTGTGGAAAGATTTGTGGAAACGCAATTACCACCTATAGAAAAGTTTTACAGTAGTCTCTCAGATGAAAGTATAAGTCACGAAGATTACGAGCATGTTCAAAAAGTATGGAAAGAGTTAAATTGCAAAACTCTTGGAGACTATCATGATTTATATCTAAAAACGGATGTAACTTTGTTAGCAGATGTATTTCAAACTTTCAGAAAAACATGCATGAATGCATATAAACTCGATCCCTTGCATTACTACACAGCAACTGGATTATCTTGGGATGCTTTACTTAAACATTCTAAAATAGATTTAGAACTTTTGACAGACATTGACATGCACTTGTTTGTAGAAAAAGGTATGCGTGGTGGAATTAGTATGGTATCAAAACGATATGCAAAAGCAAACAATCCACACGTAGCTGATTATAACCCTAACGAGGAAAACAACTTTTTAATGTATTATGATGCAAATAATATTTATGGGTGGGCAATGAGTCAGCCACTTCCATATTCTGGCTTTAAGTGGGTGGAAACAGAAACGTTGCCAAAGCCAAAAGAAGGAAAAGGATATATCCTAGAAGTTGATTTGGAATATCCCAAAGAACTCCATGAAGCTCACAATGACTATTCGCTTGCACCGGAAAGATTAGCAGTGAAAAAGAATGGTTGTCTGAATAACAGACAAATCTGTTGGAAAATAATAGCATGATAAATACAGAACAACTAGTCCCCAATCTTATGGACAAAGAAAAATATGTGTTACATTACAAAAACCTGCAACTGTATTTATCTTTAGGCATGAAACTAAAGAAAATACACAGAGTATTAGAATTTAATGAAAAACCATGGATGACATCATACATAAACCTAAACACAGAACTTAGGAAAAAAGCTAAATCACAATTTGAAAAAGATTTTTATAAACTTATGAACAACTCTGTGTTTGGCAAAACAATGGAAAATGTACGCAAGCGGACTGATATAAAACTAGTCAGAACTGACGGCTCTGAAAATGAAAAGATAAGAAAAATACTAGTCAAACCCAACTTTAACAGGCGTATAAAATTTTCAGATGAATTGTCAGCAATACATGTAAACAAAACAAAATTTACATTAAACAAACCAATCTATGTTGGGATGGCAGTATTGGATTTATCAAAGTACATGATGTATGATTGGTACTATACTACCCTAAAGAAAAGGTACGGAGATGACTGTACTTTATTATACACAGACACTGACAGCTTGCTGGTAGATATCAAAACAGAAGATGTGTACAAAGACATGGCTGAAATGAAAGATAAATATGACTTGAGTGATTATCCGCAAAACCATCCAATGCACGATGATACAAACAAAAAAGTATTAGGTAAAATGAAAGATGAATGTGCTGTTGTTCCTATAGTCGAGTATATTGGATTACGACCCTAGCTATATTCTATTTGAGAGCGGATGAGCAGATTATTAAAAAAGCAAAGGGAGTAAAAAAATATGTAATCAAAAAACATATCAACTTTGAGAACTACAAGGATGCATTGTTTAACAAGAAAAAATACACCCATGAAATGAATATGCTACGTTCGATAAAACATCAAATATACGGCATAACAGTAAACAAAGTTACATTATCACTATTTTAAAAAGATATATACGAGAAGATGGAATTAAAACTGACGCATATGGATATTATAAAAACTTATAATTTGTATCAGCAGGAACAATAAGTAATTCTTCTTTGACAAATCCTCTCTGTGGCGCTGGTGCTTTCAAATAATAAACTCTTATGCCTTGCGTCACCATATAACTTTTAATCTTGTGAATATCTACACTCCACATTGGATCAGTTGCTCTGCTTCTTCCACCTTCTTGTTCCCCGGGTTGATATAAATATCTTACACTTGCATTCATACAGATAGGATCACCTTTTAATATTTTTGTTTCAACAGAAGGGGGATTTTTTGTCTCCACATTTATTGCTTTGACAACTTCTGGTAATCTCTTTACCCACTCTCTGTTGCGTTTTTGGGAATCTATTTCCTTAGCATACTTATAACCAAATAATCTTTCAGCTAATGTTCTGTTAAATCTTTCCACTAAAGCTTGGTCTCTGTGTATTTCTGTTCTGCCTCGTCTGATATTTACTTTAAATTTTTTAATGCCGACTGTATATTTTTTCAAATGCTTTAGCAACTTCTTTGCTATCCTTGGAAGTCAGTGGCTCTGCTTCTTTGTATCTACTCGAAATATCAACTACAGTCAATGCATATTTATAAGTCTTGCGGCCACGGCCAAAGCCAAAAGTATCATGCGGCAGAAATAACAAATCAGCTTGATGCACTCCATTCTTAGCAGAAACATCAAACCTGGGTCTAATTATTTTCTTTGGTGCGGGTAAATAAATCTGCCACACAGCTTGTTGCTTTAAAAATGCTAATGCCTGTTTCTCACTGACACCAGCCTCTTTTGCTAATTTTTTAACTGCTGAGTAACCTCTCCAAAATCCTTTTGGGCTGTAATAAATATTTTCCATTTTTTTCTACTAAAGATTAAAATTTATATAACTATAAAAAAAAAAAGATGGATATCACAACTGCACGATTCGATGAACTGCTCGATGAGCAAAAGCAAAATCAATATAGAACAAAGAAATGGACAGACTTGGAAATAAATAAAATATATACTATTACAGATACGAAAATAGTGGATACTGAATATGGTCCATCCATGGTATTGACATTATTAGACAATGGGGAAGTATGGGCCCCTGGTCATCTCAAAGATAAATTAGAGAAGAGTGCTAAACCACCATATTATATGCGACCACTTGGATTGAAACCATGTAAGAACAACAAAAAAATAGGTATCATGCATATGACTTAGTCTTTCCAAAGGTTATTTCAAAGTAATTATAGTTTTAAACTTTTTTTTTTATAAACTCAATTTGTACGCCACAAGTCCAGTTGCAGCCATGCCCACCACAATAAACGTAATTTCTCTATTCTGTTGATCCGGAGATGGTGTATAAAAATCACTCAACTTGGGCTCCGGTTCCAAAAGCAAATGTTTGCCAGTTGTATAATAATACTGTTTCATAGCTTGGTCTACATCATGAAAAGTTTGCTCTGCATGATGCTCTTTTTGCAGTTGTTTATTAATAAAATCTAATCTCGCTGTTCTTTTTTTATTCCACGCCACTTGTGCTGCGTTTAATTGTTCCACTGCTTTGTCATGTCTTTGTCTTTCCTCATCTGAATGACTTCCCATTTTTGAAAAGAAATAATTTGAACCGCTAAATGCCAATGCATTTGTTAATGCGCCACCTATCATCATTGCTACTGCACTTGCCATTTTTTTTATATATATTTTTTTAAATTATTTCATAATATCCGCAGGAATAATACCTTGCTTAATCAGCATATCCTTTGTAGCCATTGCTAACATTATATCCACAGACAGCATCCCAACATCTGTCATATTAAAATCTACTTTAGGGGCTGGTTTTCTTAGTAGTTTTCTGCCAATCTCAGAATATCCAACAGTTAGATGTGTTTCCACTCCAGCGTGATACATCATATTTACAATTTGTTTTCAGTCAATACTTGTTGCCATTTTTTTTTATATGATTATTTTTTAAAAATAAATTATTAAAAATCAAACGGGTCTTTTGGTGCAACATGAACAGGTTGCACAGCTACAGGTTGCGTAGCAGATTTCTTGTTATAAATATACAAACCCAACCCAGCAAAGCCTACTAATAAAACCAGACACGGTGGAATATAATTTTTGTATACGTTTATTTTGATTTCTGGTTCCTCTTCATCTATTGTTATTTTTGTTATTTCATTTTGCTTTGCAGCATCTTGCTTTGCATCTTGCTCTACCAAACGCTTTGCCTTTCTTGCCGCTGCTCCTTTTTTCCCAGCTTCTATTCTTTTTGGATTTTTTACTTTTTGTACAGGTATAACTTCACTCTCTTGGTTCTCCATCATTTATATTACCTATATTTTTATTTTTATTAAAATCAATATGACTAACAGTTGTCAGTATTGCTGTAAATGGTGCTAAGCACATTCCATACCTGTAATACAACTCACAACAAGCACTTGTCAAAGCATGATTAATAAATGGGTCTTCCTCCAAATCTTCTATCATTTTTGTAGGATTGGTTACATTAAAATATATTGATACTCCCATCACATACAAGTTAATAAAAGAATTGCCTAAAGTCTTGGTCATGCTTGCCCCAAGCCTTGCTTCATATCTACAGTAAAGTTTGTTAATTTGATCCGGGGGCATGCTATCTATATTTGTGAGTTGTATGTCTTTACCCAAATATTGACGACTACCGCCGCCAGCCACTATGGCTGATAATCTTTCTTTTTTTGTTTCTTGTTGCTTTGATTCATTACGTTCCGTAAAACCTTCCGATATATCTTGTAATAGTTCTTCCGCATTCATTTTTATATAAGTAATCTTATTTTTTATCTTGAAATAAATATAAAACACAAAACAACCAGCTGCGATATTCATGCAATTAGTAATTGTTAGTATTGTTAATAGCATTGTTATTAACATTGCTATTTTTTAATAACATTATTAATTTGCTGCAAGCATTACTATTAACATTACTAATTTGCTATGAGCAATGCTATAAGCAATGTAAGTAATTATTCAACCCAATAACCAATTGGTTGGTCAGTCCTCAAAATTAACTTGGAATATTTAGTCTTTGCTAAGGAAATATAAAAAGATCGGACAGGGAATGTAGCATTCAAGGAGGACAGTAAACCACAAAACACAGAAACAAACACGCAAACAGACAAACAAGAAGGCAAAAGCAATAATAAATGCAAACGACATCACAAATACAAAAAGGGTTGACAATAGGGCTACCGCCTTGGAACGGTCAGTGGCAAAGTAGGCCACTGGGGGTTTAAACCGGTTCTAGGGTGTACCAAACCTCACACTTACCCTACTGTCATCCCATTAAAACAGGACAGTGTAAATAAAGAAATCCCCGCCATGATCTAATCTCAAACCAACAAGGCAGCATCAATAGGCAATATAAGTAAAACACAAATATGCTCGTGTAAATATAATACAAAACAAACAATAGCCTAGAAAGCCACAATGAAAGTACTCAAAGACTTTGCAGAAGCCAGAGCAGTAAGAGAATAAACCATTAAGGGCACGACAAGAAAGATCATGGACAAACATCAAACGCCACCGTCCCAATGGGCTTTAGGTAGGCGTCATCATAGGGTTCACAACCTGTCTGGTCATCGTACAATTAAAGAGGAAAGCAAAGTGGCGAACTGTAAAAAGGTCCACCACCAAGCATGCAGTACGTTGCAAAATGATAGGGTCATAATCTCTTTTGATAAACTTTTTAACAAGATAGTATGAAAGTGATCATGACCTAGAATCTTACGAAGTTTATAAATCACATCACTATAGAAGTCAGGTTGTGATGGTCCTTGTCGCAGAAGAGTCCTTAAATTACTTTTATATTTGGAAAGAAGATCAGGGTTACGATAATAACATTTTGCAAAGGTTTTACGAAGTTTATGGTAACGGTAACCCTGATTGAGTAACGTTTTAGTTATACAAAGATTACGAATATTAAAGTCCTCAACTCGAGTACAAGCTCTAGAAAAACGAATAAGTTGAGACACATATACTCCATAAGAAGTTGCTCGGGGAACATCCCCATCCAAGTGAGGATAATTAACAATGTCAAAATTAAAATCATCTCTCTTGTCATAGATTTTGCTAATTATTTGACCATTTTTAATCGAGAGATCTAAATCAAGAAAAGAAGCGTTATTATCATATATATTAGCTTTGTTAAGCTGAAGTTCTCTAGGATAAATATAATTAACCATAGTTGGAAAGAAAGGGTTGTCAATGTTCAATATGTCATCCAGATACCGAGAGGTATCATTAAAGGCTTCAATAACATCTGCCTGGGTATCTGGTGAAAGACTCAACATAAAATCCCTTTCATAGCAAAATAAGAACAAATCTTTTCTTATTCTGGTTCTCTCTTCCAGCGTCGGAATAACATCATTCTCTCTCAAACAATTTTCATAACTATCTCTGTCTTTAGTGTAAAACATACACAACCATTTGGCTTGCTCCCGCAAATCTTTTAATACAGAATTATATCTCTGCGAAATGACCCACACTGATTGTTTGGCGTGACGACGAGAGAATGCCAACTCTGACAACAAATCTTTTTTCTTTGTTAATTCTTTTTTGGCGGAGCAATCATCAATGATGTATAATATAGACTTGCCAACATATTGTTTGAAAATTAATCGCAACAGTTCTTGCAGCATTTCTTTGCTGTTGCTAACGGGATTGACAATTATTATTTTTTTATCTTTTGGCTCTCTTACATCTCCTATCCAGGATCTTTTTTTATAAGCCTCGTTCCACTCTATGGTTGGACACAATATAATTATATGTTCAAAAACTCCAACATACTCTTGTTCAAGTATTTCAAGAACAAACTCTGTTTTGCCGCAGCCTGTCTGACCACAGATAATGGCACTGTGTGGATATTTAGGATATATTTGTTGCAAACTAGTATCGTGATTCTTTGAATCTTCCATCTTCAAAATTGATTTGCGCATCTTGTATTATATATAGATAAATATTTAAAGGTTGATCTGCATCTGCTTTTTTATTTATTAGTATCGTTATGCCTTCACTGCTGTTTTCTATTTTTCTTCAAATGCCGTGAAATAAATTGTCATCACATGTTCTAAGGTCAATCCACAAAACATATGATTTTGTTAGATAGCTATCAAGAGAAACATTGGTAAAGTTTAAGTCCTTCGCCACTATGTCTGTCTCTTTGTTTCTTTTTGATGTCAAGGCAAAATATTTGTTGATTTCATCCCAGTGTTGATATGCCCTCATGCCCTGACTATACAACTGATTTGGTACGCCTTCTATTGTCATTTCAACCTTTTCAATCTTTGGGTTGTAAAATAATTCCGTGTCTGTTCTTTCTGGGTCTTCAAACAGCATTAAAATACCTTTCATGCTCCGTGCTGGTACATTAATGTTGATACGATCATACATAAATTCTATCTTACCATTGGTTTGCTGTCTTATTTGTCTGGCTAATTCAACATCACTAACCATATCAAATTCCAAGCAGATATTTTTTATTACATAAGATGCATCAGCATCACTGCTTTTGATAACTTTGTTATAATCGTTAAACGTTAATTCATATTCTAACCTATCACCAAGCCCCGCTTGATAAAATGGCATATGACTTTCTAACATTTCAAAGTCCAGTGGAATACAAAATCTATTTCCATAAGCTGCTGCTATAGCTTCATCTTCGGTGTCTGAGGAAGCATCTCCCGCACCAATTCTATGTTTTAACATGTTTGCTTTACCAATACCTTGGTAAGCTATGTTTACTCGTTCAGTAGGGCTTTTCCATAAATCTACATAACAATGATATATATCACTGTCATCTATTGACATGACTTCGTTGCCACTTATTCTTATTGTCATTTTTTTTACAATTGCTCTACCCAGATTCTGGTATAGAGTAGCGTTGGCGTCTGTTCTGCTTTTAAGTTCTATTTCAAAGGCAAGACGAGCAGTACGAGGAACTATTACATCATAAGTACTTAGATTGGGAAATCTCACAAGCAGTTGCTGGTTTTGGTCTATTGTTGAGGGATTATAAGTTATTACTACATTTGTGCGGATGCCCTTGGCACCATGAGGTTCTCTTAGTTTTCTATGAGGGTAGAGTTTGTTTCCGTAAGCTGACATTGTTTTTATTTTTTTAAATACATTTTTTAAAATTAAATAAAATAAACAATGGCTGAGGGTGGATTTGAAAATCCTACGCTTGATCCAGATGAAGAAGTCGATGTCCTTATAAGTGATTTGATTGATGATGACGAATCAGAATTTATACAACCTGGCTCAGAATTCCAGAGACAAATTGTAAATGAAAATAACCATATTGATCAGATTCAAGGGGAAGATAAAACAAAAGAACAGCTCACACAAAAAAAGTTGTTAGTAGATCAATTTTTTACTGAAGTCAATGCTGAGATCAGCGGAATTGATTATAAAGATGATTTTAGAGTGGATGAGGACGAAATCGGTAGAACAATGTTATATGCAGTTCGGATGGGGACAGATGATGTTCCACTTACCTATTATAGGGGAAATAATCCAGAAGAACCAATCAAGTTTTATGTGCTGGACACTTTAGTTAAAAAATATGGCATTGACTTCGTAAAAAATAATTTAAAAATGTATGATTATTTAGTTCCACGTGAAAGAAAGGCTCAGGGCAGGGCAGAATTAGCAGCCTTGGCGAGGACAAGAGATACCATCGCTGCAGAGAATATACCAATGCAAACTTTTTCAACAACTGAAGATGTACAAATACATTAGATGCTGTAAATATAATTGAAAGTAATTTAAGTAATATAGATGAAACTTATTCTAAAACTGCTCTTCAACCAGAAGATCTAACACTGCGAGAGATACGAGGTTAAGATAAGAGATTACAAAGCTTCCGTGGAGAACTTACTAATAATCTCTCAAAGCTCACTGAGCTTGTTAAAGATATAACAAAAGAAAAACAAGACTTAGAACAGGTTAGCACCCCCGGGCAGGAGGATGAGTTTCAACAAGAGCGCATACGTGACAGAATAAAAAAACTTAGAAGATGAAAAAAGTGCACGACTTGAAGCGGCAAGTGAAAACAAAGAAGCATTACGCAGTCAAATAAACAGGATAAAAGAAACTATAAATAAGGTGTTAAAAGAAGACACAACATTGGGTGAGAGAATAAAAACATTATTCAGAGAGCAAGGTATTACTATTGTTAGTATTTTGACTGCCTTTGGTATGATTATTGGGGTATTAGTTGAGGCCATTATTCCTACATCAAGTGCTGCTCCAACTCCAACTCCAAAGCCTGATCCATCAAGTGTCAAGGACTGGATAAAAAAACAACTACTTAATCTTGGTAAACTTCTTGCCAACCTAGCTGGTAAAGCTGCTGCAGCACTTCCAGGAGTTATTGGTGCAATAGTATCATGGCTTTTATCTGCAACAGGTAATGTTATTAATTGGCTTGGTAACAATCTATGGGCTTTGCTTGTGTTTGTTTCCGGGTTGTTGTATGTGGCAGCCAAAGAGTGGTTCAGTAAATCTCGTAGATAAGTAATGCAGCAAGACCTATTACTATAGTACCAAAAATTATAGTTGTTTTGTTTTCTTTGTGTTCAATCGCTATTTTTTGTATTTCTGGTGGGTTATGTTCCACAGTTTTATGTATTGATTTATCAAGTCAGAATGTTCCGGTAAAACTTTCTTTGTTGTGGTGCCTTGAAAAGGTTGAATACATTTTGGTGGCACTGGTTTTACATTTACATCATTATTCAATCCTAATGCTTGTGCATCGGTTGCTATTACAATTTCATTATTGTAGTCTTGTATTGTTCCGATTCTTAATTCCATGTCACTCGGAGACATGTACAATCCACTTCCATAGACAAAATTTACTTTACTTCTTGCATATTTTAGGGTGTTTTCATATCTTGAAATTTGACTGGGCAAGTCGATGGGGCTATTTATTGCGTCCTCTACATTTGCCAGAAATAGTTTCTGTGCATCAAATGCCGTTCCAGTTCCAAGTATATCTGTTCTTGTTTGTGATTGTGAGCCAAGTATTGCCCAGCAGTATGTTCTTATGCTGTCATTGATTCTTTCTACTCCAGCTCTTGTGAAACCCGCAGAATCATCTAGTATAAAAGTAGACCAACTATTATCAGCCTCAGATCCTTGTGCAATGTAATCAATGTGATATGTTTCATCACTCTCATAGACTGTAAAACTCATCGTTTTGTTGTCGTATACAGTATTTATCAAAGGATGATAACCAATATTTGTCCAGTAATTATAAATTGTTCCTAGACCATCATTATAGCTTTGTTTCTGTCTCCAATCCGAATTTAAGTCAACATTGAACTCCTTGCATATTCTCTCGTATGCATTTCGGTTATATGTATTATCAAACGCATTCCAATTTGAGACTTGCGGCATTGCTACACTCATCTCAAATAATATTCTTCTGACTTGGTAATAGACATGAAATCGAAATAACGAACCAACAAGGGCATCAGCTTTTAGATGATTGTTTAAATCAATGCCACATCCAGTTGTCGCACACCAAATAGCAAAATTCAACTGATTCTGCCAAAATAACATCCAATCTGTTCCCCAGCTTTGAACTATAGCATCTGATTTGACGTATGGAAGTTTGTATTTTTCAAAGACATTGGGAAATGATGCTTTAAAGTCTTTACCGTTTGATGTAATGACTATGTTTTGATTTATTATATCTATCACTTTCTTGCTAAAAGTATTTGAATATTGAGCATCCGGGTTATATTTAAATTCTTTAGAAATCATTTTTATTTGTGTTTTTAAATGTATATATTAAAAAATGTTTCAGACAATTTCAAACATAGACAACTCTATTAACTTAAAACAGCATATCGATAATAGAAATGGAGATAAGCGCGTTGGATTAAAAAGTTTTACATACACTATCGGTTGGTATAATATTATTCATGAAACCATAAAGACAAGAAACCCAGATAAATCGCAACATTTAGCAGCTGGACTCTATAACTTTCAAGACTTGACAGAAAGGTTTAAATTGCTAAATGAAAATATTATCCTGGACATTATTGTCCAAATTGGCGGCAGCATTATAAATACGCCAATAGAGACACGATTATCAAGCGGTCTTTCACATATGCTGGGATTCAAGGACAGAAAATGGTTGACAGGTACTAATTTGGGAGATTACCCAATTAATTTAGCTCCTTATAAACAGCTATATGTTCATCTGGAACAAATTAATACAAGTACTAATTATTTCAATGGTGCACCAAGCACTATTATAGGGGTTGTACCTGTAGTAAATAAGCAGTATGGAGATATTGTATATGCACATTTTTATCCTGAATATCACTGTCTTTCGGGTGGTACAATTACTGAATTAAAAATAGAAGTCAGAGATGAGGATGGTAACAAGATACATAATCACGGTTTGCCTATGAGTTGTGTTTTAGAAATTATTTAAAAAATATATTTTTATAAAAAAAAAAAATGAGTATATTTGGACCAACAAGACCTAAAAAAACAGAAGACTTAGAGGCTTTGATAAATAAGGTTCAAGATTTATATAGGCGAGTTGTGCCTTTTGTTAACCAGTTTAATCATTTGAAAAATAGATTTGATAACCTTAAATATGGGATTATAACAATATTTGCGGAGGCTAAGGGCCTACTTGTGTTGAATAGAATACTCTCCTTTGGTAACAGTGGGGCAGAAACAAATGTGGGGCATGTAATGACACGCCGTGGACGGATTATGGGAATAGGTTTAGCAAGTGACCGATTAGTTGGTGACGTATCTGTAATAGTTTCTGTCAATGGTGTTGAACAACCAAATTATGGCATAACGCTTCACATCATCCCACGCAATCAAGATAACTTTGATAGTCCTT
>JAWPHD010001040.1:295000-300000 GCA_037043455.1 Cyrtodaria siliqua
GAATTCCAGAGACAAATTGTAAAGGAAAATAACCATATTGATCAGCTTCAAGGGAAAGATAAAACAAAAGAACAGCTCACACAAAAAAAGTTGTTAGTAGATCAATTTTTTACTGAAATTAATGCTGTGATCAGCGGAATTGATTATAAAGATGATTTTTAGAGTGGATGAGGACGAAATCGGTAGAACAATGTTATATGCAGTTCGGTTGGGGACAGATGATGTTCCACTTACCTATTATAGGGGAAATAATCCAGAAGAACCAATCAAGTTTTATGTGCTGAACACTTTAGTTAAAAAATATGGCATTGACTTCGTAAAAAATAATTTAAAAATGTATGATTATTTAGTTCCACGTGAAAGAAAGGCTCAGGGCAGGGCAGAATTAGCAGCCTTGGCGAGGACAAGAGATACCATCGCTGCAGAGAATATACCAATGCAAACTTTTTCAACAACTGAAGATGTACAAAATACAGTAGATGCTGTAAATATAATTGAAAGTAATTTAAGTAATATAGATGAAACTTATTCTAAAACTGCTCTTCAACCAGAAGATCTAACACTGCGAGAGATACGAGGTTAAGATAAGAGATTACAAAGCTTCCGTGGAGAACTTACTAATAATCTCTCAAAGCTCACTGAGCTTGTTAAAGATATAACAAAAGAAAAACAAAACTTAGAACAGGTTAGCACCCCCGGGCAGGAGGATGAGTTTCAACAAGAGCGCATATGTGACAGAATAAAAAAACTTAGAAGATGAAAAAAGTGCACGACTTGAAGCGGCAAGTGAAAACAAAGAAGCATTACGCAGTCAAATAAACAGGATAAAAGAAACTATAAATAAGGTGTTAAAAGAAGACAAAACATTGGGTGAGAGAATAAAAACATTATTCAGAGAGCAAGGTATTACTATTGTTAGTATTTTGACTGCCTTTGGTATGATTATTGGGGTATTAGTTGAGGCCATTATTCCTACATCAAGTGCTGCTCCAACTCCAACTCCAAAGCCTGATCCATCAAGTGTCAAGGACTGGATAAAAAAACAACTACTTAATCTTGGTAAACTTCTTGCCAACCTAGCTGGTAAAGCTGCTGCAGCACTTCCAGGAGTTATTGGTGCAATAGTATCATGGCTTTTATCTGCAACAGGTAATGTTATTAATTGGCTTGGTAACAATCTATGGGCTTTGTTTGTGTTTGTTTCCGGGTTGTTGTATGTGGCAGCCAAAGAGTGGTTCAGTAAATCTCGTAGATAAGTAATGCAGCAAGACCTATTACTATAGTACCAAAAATTATAGTTGTTTTGTTTTCTTTGTGTTCAATCGCTATTTTTTGTATTTCTGGTGGGTTATGTTCCACAGTTTTATGTATTGATTTATCAAGTCAGAATGTTCCGGTAAAACTTTCTTTGTTGTGGTGCCTTGAAAAGGTTGAATACATTTTGGTGGCACTGGTTTTACATTTACATCATTATTCAATCCTAATGCTTGTGCATCGGTTGCTATTACAATTTCATTATTGTAGTCTTGTATTGTTCCGATTCTTAATTCCATGTCACTCGGAGACATGTACAATCCACTTCCATAGACAAAATTTACTTTACTTCTTGCATATTTTAGGGTGTTTTCATATCTTGAAATTTGACTGGGCAAGTCGATGGGGCTATTTATTGCGTCCTCTACATTTGCCAGAAATTGTTTCTGTGCATCAAATGCCGTTCCAGTTCCAATTATATCTGTTCTTGTTTGTGATTGTGAGCCAAGTATTGCCCAGCAGTATGTTCATATGCTGTCATTGATTCTTTCTACTCCAGCTCTTGGGAAACCCGCAGAATCATCTAGTATAAAAGTAGACCAACTATTATCAGCCTCAGATCCTTGTGCAATGTAATCAATGTGATATGTTTCATCACTCTCATAGACTGTAAAACTCATCGTTTTGTTGTCGTATACAGTATTTATCAAAGGATGATAACCAATATTTGTCCAGTAATTATAAATTGTTCCTAGACCATCATTATAGCTTTGTTTCTGTCTCCAATCCGAATTTAAGTCAACATTGAACTCCTTGCATATTCTCTCGTATGCATTTCGGTTATATGTATTATCAAACGCATTCCAATTTGAGACTTGCGGCATTGCTACACTCATCTCAAATAATATTCTTCTGACTTGGTAATAGACATGAAATCGAAATAACGAACCAACAAGGGCATCAGCTTTTAGATGATTTTTTAAATCAATGCCACATCCAGTTGTCGCACACCAAATAGCAAAATTCAACTGATTCTGCCAAAATAACATCCAATCTGTTCCCCAGCTTTGAACTATAGCATCTGATTTGACGTATGGAAGTTTGTATTTTTCAAAGACATTGGGAAATGATGCTTTAAAGTCTTTACCGTTTGATGTAATGACTATGTTTTGATTTATTATATCTATCACTTTCTTGCTGAAAGTATTTGAATATTGAGCATCCGGGTTATATTTAAATTCTTTAGAAATCATTTTTATTTGTGTTTTTAAATGTATATATTAAAAAAAATGTTTCAGACAATTTCAAACATAGACAACTCTATTAACTTAAAACAGCATATCGATAATAGAAATGGAGATAAGCGCGTTGGATTAAAAAGTTTTACATACACTATCGGTTGGTATAATATTATTCATGAAACCATAAAGACAAGAAACCCAGATAAATAGCAACATTTAGCAGCTGGACTCTATAACTTTCAAGACTTGACAGAAAGGTTTAAATTGCTAAATGAAAATATTATCCTGGACATTATTGTCCAAATTGGCGGCAGCATTATAAATACGCCAATAGAGACACGATTATCAAGCGGTCTTTCACATATGCTGGGATTCAAGGACAGAAAATGGTTGACAGGTACTAATTTGGGAGATTACCCAATTAATTTAGCTCCTTATAAACAGCTATATGTTCATCTGGAACAAATTAATACAAGTACTAATTATTTCAATGGTGCACCAAGCACTATTATAGGGGTTGTACCTGTAGTAAATAAGCAGTATGGAGATATTGTATATGCACATTTTTATCCTGAATATCACTGTCTTTCGGGTGGTACAATTACTGAATTAAAAATAGAAGTCAGAGATGAGGATGGTAACAAGATACATAATCACGGTTTGCCTATGAGTTGTGTTTTAGAAAATATTTAAAAAATATATTTTTATAAAAAAAAAAAAATGAGTATATTTGGACCAACAAGACCTAAAAAACAGAAGACTTAGAGGCTTTGATAAATAAGGTTCAAGATTTATATAGGCGAGTTGTGCCTTTTGTTAACCAGTTTAATCATTTGAAAAATAGATTTGATAACCTTAAATATGGGATTATAACAATATTTGCGGAGGCTAAGGGCCCACTTGTGTTGAATAGAATACTCTCCTTTGGTAACAGTGGGGCAGAAACAAATGTGGGGCATGTAATGACACGCCGTGGACGGATTATGGGAATAGGTTTAGCAAGTGACCGATTAGTTGGTGACGTATCTGTAACAGTTTCTGTCAATGGTGTTGAACAACCAAATTATGGCATAACGCTTCACATCATCCCACGCAATCAAGATAACTTTGATAGTCCTTTAGAGATTGGTGCTGGTTCTGTTGTTAACTTTGTATGCAAGGTTGCTAACACTACCGCTGTAAATACGGTGGCATCATTTTTAATTGAATTAATTTAATTTTGTATTAATAAATAAAAAAATGAAGCAACCGACAGCACCAAGTTTATATCCTGAGTTGCCAGTGGAAGACGGACAAAATTATAGATTACAAGTTAATAACAGAACGAGATATACGTCAGTCACTTTATAAAAAATATAAACGTGGTATTAATATCACAGATGGAATTGACACTACCTTGATATCTGCAGGTGTTTTATTATGGCTGGGATTGGATTTGTTGTTCCAGTTTTGTTACCTTTAGAAATAGCAGCAATAGTATGTGGAGCTACAGGTGTTTGTATTAATTTTATCAGACGCAAGCTTAATGCAAAAGCTTAAAAACATCATGAAATAAAAACTTTGGCGGAGTCTAAGTTGAATAGCATCAAGCAGTTAATATCAAAAGCGTTGAGTGATGCACAAATATCAGAACAAGAGTTTAAGTTGATTTTAGATGAACTGGAAAGATACTATAATTTGAAACAGGATATCAAACAAAAGAAACTTGAAATTAGTGAAGTCCAAAAATAGAACTAGTGGAGCAGGGAAGAAAGGAAGCAATGGCAACCTTACAAAAAAGTCTAAAAAGTGTGTGATTTATTGTTTTAGTAGTGTGTTTGAGTATGATCCACCACCTTTGTATTCAAGGTCGGAAAATTGTTAATTTGAATGTAATTTTGATAACTATAAAAATAAATAAACTTGCAATCTTCACTACCCTTATTTTAAAAAAGATCTATGTATTTTGGGGTAGATACTTACTCAAGTTTGATTTTTTAAAATCTGAAAAACAAGTATGTACAAGAAATAAAAAAAATAAAACTTGAGTAAGTATCTTCCATTTCATATCCCGAAGCATGTGAAAAATAATTTTGAGCCAGAACCCCCAAAATACATATATATCAACCACTTTTATTACTACTATTTTACAACAACAACAACTATAACTACTACTGCTACTATTGCTACTACTACTTCTACTTATATTACTATTATTCTAATACAACAACTACTACTACAACTACTACTACTACTACCACTCATATTACTAATACTACTAATATTCTACTACAACAACAACTATTACTCCTACTACTACTGCTACTACCATTACTATATTACTATTATATTATTCTACAATAACAAAAACTACTAACAGCACTACAACAAAAACTACTACTACAACTACTACCAACACTACTACTACTACTACTACTGCTACTGCCACTACTACACTACTACTTATATTACTATTATTCTACTACAACAAGAACTACTACCAGCACTACAACAAGAACTACTACT
>JAWPHD010001040.1:310000-317500 GCA_037043455.1 Cyrtodaria siliqua
AACTATGGCAGACAGCAAATAGTTTTGCCTGATGGGGAGTCTACCAGCATGCATGCTCACAGACTAATGTATATTTGCACGCATCAGTTTTTTTTAACCCCGAGAATCGGGAGTAATAGACGTTTCCCACCTCTGCCATAACTCATTGTGCATCAGGTCTGATCATCTTTCCTTGGAACCACCAGCTATCAACACCAGTCGCAAGAAATGCAAACTTAGCCATGTTTGCAGTGGTCATGGCCAGTACCAAAATTGCTTATTTTAAGGTTAGCTTTATTTCATAGTGGGGATGACAGACAGACTTTATAACTGATTTGTTTTTACCCCACCCACCTTGAGTTATATGTGTTTGCTAATTTTATGCTTTGGCGTAGGATATGATTTTTTTGGTGTTGCAGATGTTCCCCAGAGGCATGGAGTGATTCTAAAACAGTATGTTCTTCTTCTAACAGGTTGTTATTTACCATTTCCAAGAGGAGGTGGTGAGGCGGGTGGGGAAGGTTGAAGCTCGTCTAACATGCCTTTCTTATATGTTGCAGATTCGTGCTGTTCATCGTACTTGTTAAAGTTTGCGACACGTTTCATGTACCTTGCTGATTTGTACTTCTGTGTCCTTTGGCGGGTTCTGTCATACTCACTTTTCTTTTGCATACGTTTCAGAGCTGTGAATGCCTTGGTTCGAGCTGGAAGTGGAACTCCCAGTGCCACCATCTTCGCCATGTTGGAGTCAGCGCGACCCTCATTTACTCGAAGACCTGCGCTAAACTTACGAGCTTTGGCATTTCGTGGGTAAGTCGTGTCTTTGGGATTGGATGTATTAAAGGCTCGGTTGATTGCTTCATTTTTGTTTCTTGTGCTCTGGAACCTAGTCTTCTTTAAACAGTCATCTCCAAGCCTCAACGATAATATCGCCTCTCTTAACAGTTTTCTGTCCTCAATCGACATGTCAAAATATTTTGCATTTCCTGGAATAAAGTCCATCTTCCAGTTGAATGGGGGCTTACCGGAGCACGCAAAAGAAAGTTTCGAGCAGGTTTCTCCGCATCTAAACCATGGAGATATTTCACACATTGATAAGAATGATATCTTACACGGTATTATATGTTTTGAATCATTCCAGTTCTCTTTCGGGTATCTGGCATTGATTTTTCTTTATTTGATATCTAATTGATATCTAGTTGATATCTAAAATGTATTGGATATCATTAATGTTCCACTATAAGATTTGTAAGTGTTTAATGAAGAAAGTGACATGACTGTTATGTTTTACATATTCATAAATGACCTTTCATTGTAAAAAAAATGGTCTTGATATCTGGATATCAAATATCTGATATCTCATTTTTTTTTTTTTTTTTAGATATCTAAAATGTTAACGGGATCAATGGTTTACTCCACATGTGAAATATAGCGTCTGTTGTGGTTATATTAATTATTTAATTAAAGTTATCAGCATTCTTATTTCCGGTAACTGTTGAATTTCATCTTTTTAGTGAAATTAATTGTTTTTAGCTCTAATGGTCCGTCCGTCCGTCCGTCCGTCCATCTGTCTGTCCGTAAACGTTTTTTTGTAACGACTACCCCTCTGAAACTACAAGACCGATTTTCATGAAACTTTACAGAAATGTTGCCCATGATGTCTAGTTGATCCTAGCAATTCATGTTGATGTGAAATCCAAGATGGCCGCCAAAGCTAAAAATAGATTTTTAAAAAAAACAAGTTTGTAGCGACTACTTTTTTTTTTGAAAACTGTAAATGAGATATGGGACTTTTTCTGACATGATGTCGCAAATTATTTTGATTCGACATCAAACATGGCTGCCAGCTGCCATCTTTGTTTGCATAGAGTTAAATAATAAAAACTACGCGACTACTCCTCTGAAACTACTTGACTAATTTTCATGAAATGAAACTTCACAGGAATGTTGCTCTTGATGTCTAGTTGATCCAAGCAAAATATTTTAGGCCGGGCGGAAATTCAAGATGGCCACCACGGCTAAAAATAGATTAAAAATAAATAAATTGTAGCGACTACTTCCTGAAAACTAGAAGTGATATTGATATGGGACTTGTTCTAAAACGATCATGACATGAGGATGGTCATTGTCGAAAATCATTTTCATTCAACGTTAAACATGGCTGCCGCGGCCATCTTTGTTTACATAGAGTTATAAGCTTGTAGCGACTACTCCTCTGAAACTACATGACAGATTTTCAAGAAAATTCACAGGAATGCTGATCTAGCTATTAGATACCTATCAGTAGAGCTTTAGGGTCATTGACGTCTTGTTTTTAGAATTTAATCTCGTTACCATGGATACCGATTTTTTTTTTCTTATTTAGGTTACACTGGTTTATCATTTATGGTACCAGCTCATAGAATAATATTGTTTTAATCATACTGTATTATAGCAGGTGACCTAATTGGATTATGGTGAAAATTTCATGAAGATTCAAGCAAAAATGGGGGAGTTATTACAAAAATTCTATGTGGGGTATAATCTCTTTATGTACTTTTATTTTGCAGCGAGCACTTGTGTAATAACAGCGATACACTGACTCCACAAATTTCAATTAGTTCACTTCTGCATATGATGGAAGCTTCCTTTTGGTCTTATTTTATAGGTATTGCATAGAGCTATTGTATGTTTTGTTGTAAATGATATTGCTTAATTTTTTTTGGCTCTTCAGGTCTCAAACCTCTATTATCTCCCTTGAAAGCTCACGGACCTAGAGACAAAAGGAAAACAGAAAATAATTCTAATTTTTTCTCTATTTTAAGCAATTTTTAATTTGAAAAAGAGGTTTTTCTTTGCTTCAGCATACATCTGCAGTGTAAAAGACTGATGATACAGAAAATCCCACGTTGATATGAAGTTGCATTCAAAATTCATAAGCATTTGACCGAAGCACCACAAAGTCAGCTAGATAGTGTATGAATTTGGTATTTTTCATAGAGGTTGCATAAATATGAGCGAGGTAAAAAACCAACCTGGCTAATGTTTGTATTTTTTTGTTTTATTTTACAGATCTTAGCAGTCCTGAAGATATTAAATCAACAACAAGGTCTGCTGGCACATTTTGAAGGTCATGTGTTGGAAACAGCTGTACAGTAACCCTATGTGAAATTAATTGTGGTGTGAGACCTTATAAGTGATTTGATTGATGATGACGAATCAGAATTTATACAACCTGGCTCAGAATTCCAGAGACAAATTGTAAAGGAAAATAACCATATTGATCAGCTTCAAGGGGAAGATAAAACAAAAGAACAGCTCACACAAAAAAAGTTGTTAGTATATCAATTTTTTACTGAAGTTAATTCTGAGATCAGCGGAATTGATTATAATGATAATTTTAGAGTGGATGAGGACGAAATCGGTAGAACAATGTTATATGCAGTTCGGTTGGGGACAGATGATGTTCCACTTACCTATTATAGGGAAAATAATCCAGAAGAACCAATCAAGTTTTATGTGCTGGACACTTTAGTTAAAAAATATGGCATTGACTTCGTAAAAAATAATTTAAAAATGTATGATTATTTAGTTCCACGTGAAAGAAAGGCTCAGGGCAGGGCAGAATTAGCAGCCTTGGCAAGGACAAGAGATACCATCGCTGCAGAGAATATACCAATGCAAACTTTTTCAACAACTGAAGATGTACAAAATACAGTAGATGCTGTATATATAATTGAAAGTAATTTAAGTAATATAGTTGAAACTTATTCTAAAACTGCTCTTCACCCAGAAGATCTAACACTGCAAGAGATACGAGGTTTAGATAAGAGATTACAAAGCTTCCGTGGAGAACTTACTGATAATCTCTCAAAGCTCACTGAGCTTGATAAAGATATAACAAAAGAAAAACAAAACTTAGAACAGGTTAGCACCCCCGGGCAGGAGGATGAGTTTCAACAAGAGCGCATACGTGACAGAATAAAAAACTTAGAAGATGAAAAAAGTGCACGACTTGAAGCGGCAAGTGAAAACAAAGAAGCATTACGCAGTCAAATAAACAGGATAAAAGAAACTATAAATAAGGTGTTAAAAGAAGACACAACATTGGGTGAGAGAATAAAAACGTTATTCAGAGAGCAAGGTATTACTATTGTTAGTATTTTGACTGCCTTTGGTATGATTATCGGGGTATTAGTTTGGCCATTATTCCTACATCAAGTTCTGCTCCAACTCCAACTCCAAAGCCTGATCCATCAAGTGTCAAGGACTGGATAAAAAAACAACTACTTAATCTTGGTAAACTTCTTGCCACCCTAGCTGGTAAAGCTGCTGCAGCACTTCCAGGAGTTATTGGTGCAATAGTATCATGGCTTTTATCTGCAACAGGTAATGTTATTAATTGGCTTGGTAACAATCTATGGGCTTTGCTTGTGTTTGTTTCCGGGTTGTTGTATGTGGCAGCCAAAGAGTGGTTCAGTAAATCTCGTAGATAAGTAATGCAGCAAGACCTATTACTATAGTACCAAAAATTATAGTTGTTTTGTTTTCTTTGTGTTCAATCGCTATTTTTTGTATTTCTGGTGGGTTATGTTCCACAGTTTTATGTATTGATTTATCAAGTCAGAATGTTCCGGTTAAAAATTCTTTGTTGTGGTGCCTTGAAAAGGTTGAATAAATTTTGGTGGCACTGGCTTTACATTTACATCATTATTCAATCATAATGCTTGTGCATCAGTTGCTATTACAATTTCATTATTGTAGTCTTGTATTGTTCCGATTCTTAATTCCATGTCACTCGGAGACATGTACAATCCACTTCCATAGACAAAATTTACTTTACTTCTTGCATATTTTAGGGTGTTTTCATATCTTGAAATTTGACTGGGCAAGTCGATGGGGCTATTTATTGCGTCCTCTACATTTGCCAGAAATTGTTTCTGTGCATCAAATGCCGTTCCAGTTCCAAGAATATCTGTTCTTGTTTGTGATTGTGAGCCAAGTATTGCCCAGCAGTATGTTCTTATGCTGTCATTGATTCTTTCTACTCCAGCTCTTGTGAAACCCGCAGAATCATCTAGTATAAAAGTAGACCAACTATTATCAGCCTCAGATCCTTGTGCAATGTAATCAATGTGATATGTTTCATCACTCTCATAGACTGTAAAACTCATCGTTTTGTTGTCGTATACAGTATTTATCAAAGGATGATAACCAATATTTGTCCAGTAATTATAAATTGTTCCTAGACCATCATTATAGCTTTGTTTCTGTCTCCAATCCGAATTTAAGTCAACATTGAACTCCTTGCATATTCTCTCGTATGCATTTCGGTTATATGTATTATCAAACGCATTCCAATTTGAGACTTGCGGCATTGCTACACTCATCTCAAATAATATTCTTCTGACTTGGTAATAGACATGAAATCGAAATAACGAACCAACACGGGCATCAGCTTTTAGATGATTGTTGAAATCAATGCCACATCCAGTTGTCGCACACCAAATAGCAAAATTCAACTGATTCTGCCAAAATAACATCCAATCTGTTCCCCAGCTTTGAACTATAGCATCTGATTTGACGTATGGAAGTTTGTATTTTTCAAAGACATTGGGAAATGATGCTTTAAAGTCTTTACCGTTTGATATAATGACTATGTTTTGATTCATTATATCTATCACTTTCTTGCTAAAAGTATTTGAATATTGAGCATCCGGGTTATATTTAAATTCTTTAGAAATCATTTTTATTTGTGTTTTTAAATATATATATTAAAAAAAATGTTTCAGACAATTTCAAACATAGACAACTCTATTAACTTAAAACAGCATATCGATAATAGAAATGGAGATAAGCGCGTTGGATTAAAAAGTTTTACATACACTATCGGTTGGTATAATATTATTCATGAAACCATAAAGACAATGCTGGGATTCAAGGACAGAAAAGGGTTGACAGGTACTAATTTGGGAGTTTACCCAATTAATTTAGCTCATTATAAACAGCTATATGTTCATCTGGAACAAATTAATACAAGTAGTAATTATTTCAATGGTGCACCAAGCACTATTATAGGGGTTGTACCTGTGGTAAATAAGCAGTATGGAGATATTGTATATACACATTTTTATCCTGAATATCACTGTCTTTCGGATGGTACAATTACTGAATTAAAAATAGAGGTCAGAGATGAGGATGGTAACAAGATAAATAATCACGGTTTGCCTATGAGTTGTGTTTTAGAAATAATTTAAAAAACATATTTTTATAAAAAAAAAAAAGAGTATATTTGGACCAACAAGACCTAAAAACAGAAGACTTAGAGGCTTTGATAAATAAGTTTCAAGATTTATATAAGCGAGTTGTGCCTTTTGTTAACCAGTTTAATCATTTGAAAAATAGATTTGATAACCTTAAATATGGGATTATAACAATATTTGCGGAGGCTAAGGGCCCACTTGTGTTGAATAGAATACTCTCCTTTGGTAACGGTGGGGCAGAAACAAATGTGGGGCATGTAATGACACGCCGTGGACGGATTATGGGAATAGGTTTAGCAAGTGACCGATTAGTTGGTGACGTATCTGTAATAGTTTCTGTCAATGGTGTTGAACAACCAAATTATGGCATAACGCTTCACATCATCCCACGCAATCAAGATAACTTTGATAGTCCTTTAGAGATTGGTGCTGGTTCTGTTGTTAACTTTGTATGCAAGGTTGCTAACGCTAGATGAACTGGAAAGATACTATAATTTGAAACAGGATATCAAACAAAAGAAACTTGAAATTAGTGAAGTCCTAAAATAGAACTAGTGGAGCAGGGAAGAAAGGAAGCAATGGCAATCTTACAAAAAAGTCTAAAAAGTGTGTGATTTATTGTTTTAGTAGTGTTTGAGTATGATCCACCACCTTTGTATTCAAGGTCGGAAAATTGTTAAATTGAATGTAATTTTGATAACTATAAAAAAAACAAACTTGCAATCTTCACTACCCTTATTTTAAAAAAGTTTTAATAAATCAAGTAAATCACCATGTGATTTATTATCTATGTATTTTGGGGTAGATACTTACTCAAATTTGATTTTTTAAAATCTGAAAAACAAGTATGTACAAGAAATAAAAAAAATCAAACTTGAGTAAGTATCTACCATTTCATATCCCGAAGCATGTGAAAAATAATTTTGAGCCAAAACCCCCAAAATACATATATATCAACCACTTTTATTACTACTATTTTACAACAACAACAACTATAACTACTACTGCTACTATTGCTACTACTACTTCTACTTATATTACTATTATTCTAATACAACAACTACTACTACAACTACTACTACTACTACTACTTATATTACTAATACTACTAATATTCTACTACAACAACAACTATTACTACTACTACTACTGATACTACCACTACTATATTACTATTATATTATTCTACAATAACAAAAACTATTAACAGCACTACAACAAAAACTACTACTACAACTACTACCAACACTACTACTACTACTACTACTGCTACTGCCAC
>JAWPHD010001040.1:325000-330000 GCA_037043455.1 Cyrtodaria siliqua
GCGGTAATTCTCGAGGAAGCCATACCTATTACAATGATAGTTACACTGACCATCATTTAAACTACTAACCTCCTCAGTTAAAGGGCAACGTGGGGAAGTGAATCATGTTGAACATGATAAAGACCCTGACACACCTAAAATTCCTAAACCTGAATTACTCAACCATAGTAAGATCAACATATGTGGTGTTGAATCTGATGCGTTGATTGATAGTGGAAGCATGATTACTTGTATCTCAGAGGAATTCTTTGGCTCACTTAATCCTGTACCATCTCTTCTCAGTATGGATGATTTTGAATTGAACGTTTTTGCAGCTGGAGGAACTAAAATACCTTTCTCTGGATACATTGAAGCTGAGATTGTTATTCCATTTATTTCTTCATCTCCGTTTGTTATCCCAGTTCTGGTAATGCCTATGAAGGATTACGTCCAGTCTGTTCCTGTCATTGTTGGTACCAATGTCATCCAACTTTGCAAGAATGTAGACTATCATACTGTACCAGAAGAATGGCAGACAGCTATTGACAGTATGTGTACTGTCAAAAGTATCCCTGTCATAACTACCAATAGTATTCCTTTTACTATTGCACCCCATCAAGTTGTTACTATTCATGGGTTTGCCAGGAAATCCGGTAATTTAGACAATGCAGTGACCGAAGTTGTTTCTTCTGCACAGTCTCAGAGTTACACCGTTTGTCCTAGGGTTGTTTCTCTTTCGAAAACATCTGGCAAATCTGTTCGCATACCTGTTCGAGTGTGTAATCTGTCTGCTCATCCTATACGAATTTTACCAAAGTCAGTGATTTGTTCATTGAACGAAGTCAGTGTCCTTGACAGTTGGAAACCAGAGCCATCTGTGTCTAATCCTAAGAGCAGTGGTAAAGGATCTCCCCTTGAATATCTTGGTGTTCAAATTCAGAGCAACTTAATAGGTTAAGACAAGTTCTTGATTCTTGGGATCACTTGTTTTTCCAAGTCGATAGTGGACTTAGGAAAGACAGATACTGTCGAACACCGTATTCATCTTACAGATGATGTTCCCTTTAAGCAACCCTTTAGGCGAATACCTCCAGGTTTGTTTGAAGAGGTCAAACATCATCTTAAAGAAATGATAGAAGCTGGAGCAATACGGAAGTCGAAGAGTCCTTACTTTTCTAATGTAGTCCTTGTCAGGAAAAAGGATGGTTCTCTTCGCTTCTGTATTGACTTTAGACAGCTGAATGCAAAGACTATACGGGATGCATACTCTCTTCCTCGTATAGATGACACTCTAGATAGTCTCATCGGTGCCAAATACTTCAGTAAACTCGACCTTCGTTCAGGTTAATGGCAGGTCGAGATTGCTGAAGAAGATAGGCAAAAGACCGCTTTTTCTGTTGGGCCCTTAGGGTTCTTCGAGTGCAACAGAATGGCCTTTGGCCTGACCAACGCACCTGCCACGTTTCAGCGTCTTATGTAAACATGTATGGGCGAAATGAACCTCAAAGAGAGTTTGATCTTCTTGGACGATATTCTGATATTTTCGAAGACCTTTGAGGAGCATATCGAAAGGCTTGAGGGTGTGTTTGAACGTCTGGCTTAATACGGCCTGAAGCTCAAACCATCCAAGTGCGAGTTTCTCAAGACGTCGGTTACTTACCTTGGTCATGTGGTTTTTCGAAAGTGGTATTGAGACTGACCCTGAAAAGATCTCGGCGCTTACAACTTGGCCCATTCCTACCTCGGTGATGACTCTAAGATCTTTCCTTGGATTTTCAGGGTATGACCGCCGTTTTGTTAAGGATTACGCCAAGGTTGTTAAGCCGCTGAACGACCTGTTAATAGGTCATCCCACTAACAAAGCATCTAGGAAATCTGGACTAGCCAAATCTGAATGGGAATGGGGCGAATCTCAAGAGAAAGCGTTCAATACCATTATTGGATGGCTTACTTCCCCTCCTGTGTTGGCTTATGCAGATTTCCAGAAGCCTTTTGTGGTACATACCGATTCTTCCATCGATGGTCTTGGTGCAGTGTTGTATCAAGAGCAGGATGGAAAGCAACGAGTTATTGCGTACGCAAGTCGCGGACTGCTTAAAAGTGAGCGCAACTACCCAGCGCATAAGTTGGAGTTTTTATGCCTTAAATGGGCCCTTACAGACAAGTTCCATGACTATCTGTATGGGAACAATTTTGAGGTACTGACTGACAACAATCCATTGACGTATGTCACCAAGTCAGCGAAACTGGATGCCACAGGGCATCGATGGCTTGCAGCGTTAGCTAACTACAATTTTAAGTTGGTGTATCGACCTGGTGGGTTAAACAGTGATGCAGATTTTTTCTCACGTCCACCACAGCAAACAGAAATGTGTCCTGAGGTTGTTAGAGCTATCTGCAGCGCCGCATTAGCTTCCAGGGAAGTACTTCCACTTATTGAAAGTTTGGCCGTCACAGGCAGTGCAGAGTTGAGTTCTTTAGAGTCCGAAGTCTCTTTGGATGCCCAAGAATTCAGCAGCATTGCCTGGTTTAAGGAGCAAGCTGCTGATCAAGTCATCGATAGGGTTTTGCACTACTATTATGTTGGACATCGACCAACATCAGAAGAGTGCAAATCGGATTCGACCGATGTACAGTGTTACGTACGTGAGTGGAAAAATCTTCAACTCACTGATGGAATACTGTACCGTAACACAACAGTAAACGGTGAGGATGTCAAACAACTTGTTTTACCCTCTGCATACAAATCAATTGCATTGAAGGGACTGCATGACAATGTTGGACATCAAGGCCGTGACAGAAACTTAACTTTGGTTAAGAGGAGGTTCTTTTTGCCGAACATGGAGTCTGACGTTGAGCGAAAGGTTGCTCAATGTGGACGCTGTATTCGACGAAAGACCCCTACAGTACCTCGTGCAACACTTGTTCCCATTCAGACTTCTCGTTCAATGGAACTGGTTTGCATTGACTATTTATCCCTCGAGCGTTCCAAAGGAGGGTATGAGGATATATTGGTCATCACCGATCATTTTACTCGGTATGCCCAAGCATATCCTACCCGGAACCAGACAGCACATACGACAGCTAAAGTGCTATTTGAACACTTTATTTGTCATTATGGCTTTCCAGCAAGTTGCACAGTGATCAAGGTCGTAACTTCGAAAGTAACACCATCAAGGAACTGTGTAATATTGCTGGAATAGCCAAGTCTCGCACAACGCCATATCATCCAATGGGAAATGGTCAGATTGAACGCTTCAACCAGACCTTACTCAAGATGTTAGGTACGTTGGAAGACAATCAGAAATCTGATTGGAAGTCTTTTGTGGCACCGCTTGTACACTCATACAACGCCACAAAACACGATTCCACTGGTTTCTTTCCTCATTATTTGATGTTTGGATGGCACCCTAGATTAGCAATAGATGCTTACCTCGGCGTCAACAATCTATCAAATGAACATGTTAGTCGAGAGAATTACGTCGCCAAGCTCAGTAAGCGACTAGACTCTGCGTACAAAGTGGCACAGTCCCATGCTGACAAGCATGCAGAGAATTACAAGACACATTACGACGCGAGAGTTAGAAACTCTGAACTCGCAGTCGGTGATCGTGTACTTGTAAGGACTGTTGGGTTAAAAGGGAAGAATAAGCTGGCCGATAAATGAGGGAAGGATACGTACATTGTCAGGGGTATTCCTAATGAATACGTACAAGTTTACCAAGTTAGGAAGGAAGTTGGTAAAGGTACTATTAGAACTTTACATAGGAATCTTCTCCTTCCATTTGTCGGCATACCTTGTGTCGACCCTGATATTGTTACTGATTCTAACCCTACAAGACAGGTTAGAACCAGAGCAAAATCCAAACAAGCACCGGTTCCAGATTCAGAAGAGAGCTCTGAATCTGATGCGGACACAGAATCATCACTTGATGATGCTCCTAGATACGTCGTTCCTGCGAGACGTGAAACAAGGTCTAGGCCTAACCTTGTGTCTACAGTCTCTGAGGACAGGACAGTCTCTTTTGCGAACACATCAAATCACAGTAGTCTGAACAGTAACAGAAGTGTGCAAAATGATGTAACAACCTCTGAACCATTGACATGGTCTAGGAATAATTCATTTACACGTTCTGAACCTTCTGGAACTGTTCGACAAGATGTGAACGACTCAACCTCGGATATGACTGCTACTAGTGTGGAAACACCGTCCACAAGTATTCCTCCAGATATTTCGATGGCTTCTCCGCCTCCGCGTCGGTCAACACGCAACCGTAAACCGCCAGACAGATACGGCACTTGGGTTAGAGGTTGTCTTGTGTAGTTAGGTTGAACCGTAACAGGGGAGAAGGTCACAGACAAGTGTACGTATGTGTACCACCTCAGTTATTTTATGATAAAGATGTATTTTAATATGTTTGTTTTTATTTTAGTTAGCAAACACCAATACAGTCACATTTATGTTACTGTGTATATTGTTAGATGTGTTAAAACGACTGACTATAGTTTGCATATTGTACTATAAGTATAGATGTGTTAAAACGACTGACTATAGTTTGCATATTGTACTATAAGTATAACGTGGTACAATATTCTGTATGTAATTTACATTAATACAGGTAAAATGATGCATTACAAGTCATTTGTTTATTGTATATAGCATTGTATTATTTTTCAGCTTAAGTAATTGCTTCAGCTGGATGGCGCCCAGTAACCATTTACATTAGCATTATTGAGTATATTGTATGTAGTAAATTGTCAGCTCAAGAATGCAATATGATCTATAGAGTTAGTATTCCAGCTGAACGGATTTTATAATTACTGTTATTTTAGAAGTGAATGCCAGGAGTCATTTTCTCTTAGCAGGGGAGAATGTCACAGAGTCAAAATATCCCATTTGGCATGTTGTCCAAATCCTATATTTTCCCTATACGTTGTGGCCCTCCTGTTCAATCCAATATACTAGGTGTCCGGTATTTGTCCATTTTTTGTATATGTAAGTCAGGTCAGTCCATGTTTTG
>JAWPHD010001040.1:335000-364319 GCA_037043455.1 Cyrtodaria siliqua
CAATATCAGCTGTATATGCTGACGTTATGAGACAAAGCATCCAGACAAAACACAAATCTTCAAAATTCTGATTAATTTGAAAGCATCCTGAATAGAAAGTATGGCGGAATACTTATTAACAGAAGCTCATTATGCTATTGCAAACGAATGAGAAAATTGACCTCAAGGAAAGGGAGACAAATTCATTATTTTACATAACATGAACAAAACTACATACCGCTGTCATTAGGTTTTGGCCAGGAAAGGCAGAAAAAAGATTGCGCATGCGCAATTAAACGAATATTACAATTGTAGAGCAAGCTAACAAAACCGTGGGTGCTGCCTCCCAATAACTCTGGCTATTATTGGAGTAATAACCCGTAATATACAGAATCCTACAAAGTCACTTATAATCTCCTATAACATTTTAATATTTACACAAGTTTAAATAAAGTAAAGCATTTACTCATACTTGTATATGTAATACAGCATATTACTACAAGTAATACTTCTGTAGTACAGTACCAAATAACCAATATGTTTCCAAGACTTTGATTTTATAGCATTCAATATCTAATCTAGGACCACTGGTTAAAAATTCTATCTGCATTTTTGCCACTGACCGTTCCAAGGCGGTTTGGGTTTGTGATGCCTCTTGCCCTGTTTTTTATTGACATTGTCACGGTTATTTGTTTTAATGCCTGGTTTTGGTTGACTATGTTCTTTAAAAGTCAGTTCACATATTGATATTAACAAAAACATTTATTACTGAAAAACATGCGATAACCTGATTCAAATTAATAAATGTTTTAATTTTACAATATGCAAACTGTTTAAGCCGAAATTAAGGTTTTATTTCATACCCCAGCCAACCCCGTTTTCGCTTCTTTGAGAAGGGGTTGGACTGGGTATGACAGTTTATACTCGGACCACGTAATGACAAGTATTTTCAATTGGCCTAAGAAAGCCATAATCGACGGTAAAAAGTTCCATGAACCTAGTAAGAGGAAACCATATTCGATGGGCTTCCGGAAAAACCATATTCGATGTATATAGTGAAATACGTATTCGATGGAATAAGGAAACTATATTCGATGACACTAAGGACAACATTATTCAATGACTCTAAAGGACACCTATTTTATATTTAATAATGTGTTAATTGATGCGTTATTTTTAGTTACTTTTAGTGGCAGTTACTTTCAGTGTCAGTTTAGTAAATAAACAGATAGGAAGAGTAAATTAGACACTTTGCAATAAGAAACAATCAGAATTGCATTTAATTTCTTACCGTGTCCACTGAGAAAGGATGTGACAAAGCTACTCCACGGTAGTTTAATGATTAATTATGTTGACTTCGACGAGTGGTGGAACATGGATACCGCTGTATCCTTAGGATTCCGCACAACGAGCACAATCTTGCCTCTTTTCTGTTTGTGTTCTCTTGGCTGACGATCAATTTTAAGGTGAGAAGATAATATTCTAGGACTAGGTAGCGATGATACTCTCTCTAACACATCAGGCAGCAACTCCAGTAAATTGGCCCCGACAGATGGCATGTTTTCCACTGGCCCTGGTCTCAGCATACAGTTGACCAAATTGCATGTCCAGTATGTGCCTGTAGCAAGATGAAGAAGAAGATAACACACTACATGCAACATATTACGGGGCATAACATACGTTATTATACATCTATGATCCCATGTGCACGTAGTTCGCAATGCCCATTGCGTTATTTGTGATGCGTATAGATTGAAATTCATTGAAAAGAAATAGGAGTGATTCCATGTATACGTATTGTGTGACGCGTGATGCGTATTGTCTTGTGCGCTGCGTATTCACCGCTCCCCAGTTAAATACAAAAGAATTAAGAAATATTCACACAAAAACTTATATGATGGTATTCATCCTAATCATTCAGAATCTGAATTTTGGGATTTCAAAATAAATTGAATAACAGTGTACTCTCCACGCAACTTCGACATGTAGTAATCCAGAATATATTTTTTTTAAAGTTGATGCCACTCAAGGGGTTCTATTATTATGGGTAATACAATTTTAACAAATGTTTGGAGGTGGGTGACATGACAGTCGCTAAATATTGTAGCGATAGTTGATCAATAATTGTCTCACTCCCCATAAAATGAATTTAAGGTTGAGAAAGTAAAGGTAAGCCGCTGTCCCACCTGCAAATACGTAATCCTATTAATTGATAAACTAATTCGGGGTGAGTGACATTACAGTCGCTAATTACCTTTAATTTATTATTAATATTAAGTATACAGTATTTTGAAATGAACTAATATTGCTAGGTGGGTGACATAAAACTCGCTAACTTTTTCATTAACAAAACGTCCTTCAAAACAAACTCAGACATGATAGGTAGACATTTATTGATCCAATATCCCTATTGAATAAAATATTTGGAGATGCGTGACATTACAGTCGCTAATTACCTTTTATTGATTATTAATGTTGAATATGCAGTAATTTAAAAAAAAATCATATTGCAAGGTGGGTGACATGACAGTCGCTAACCTTTTCATTAACAAAACCTCCTTCAAAACAAATTCAGACATGTCACATCATACACAATGTACACAATGTTTAAATTCTGGAACAACCTACAAAAACAGCCTAGATCTGGATACTCATGATGGCAAGATGCACGTTGCACGAAACTCATTGTTAAGGTAATTACATTCAGTTTAAACAGTTTCACTCTTCAGTTTAATTGAAATTGGAGATACAGTGACTGCATTTAATTTATGCATGCATATTTTGTGTTATAGTTTCTACCATCAATACTTTTAGATTCTCACGTAATCACATTTGCACCTATCTATACTATTGATTTTATTAAACTCGTTTTCAGCGTCACTCATATAAGTTACCCAACTTGTTTCAACATTAAACACCCACTCATGTAAGATGCACTATTTCATATTCTTTAAAACAATTAAAACAAAGGCAATACTTAGCTTCGCCCATCTTGAGGCTTTGCCTTGTTTATATTAGTTTTTACTTAATTGCCTGAGTGGTCTAATTGCAATATATAGTATACCTGTTTTTGTTTTAATAGGAACAAGCAGATCCTCATACAGACATAGATCGCAGCCGTCGTCATTCTCATCGTGTATCCTGATGAATAGGTCGCCACCTTTGTGGAAGAAAAAACAAAAGGTAAACAGGATGGCTGTGACAGTTTATTTGATATACATCCAGGGCTACATGCTATACCCCGCATGAACACTGAAGCAAACATCTATTAAACGAAAACTGATACAACGTTTGTTATGTACATTAAAACCGGCAAAAGTAGGAGCAATATATACATGTACTATGTATAGAATAGAGGCTATCATTACCATTATCGTCACCATTAAGAAACCGAAAGGGCGGGAGCGTAGTGTTTGCCATAGGTTTTATCGATAATCTCTATATAGGTCACGCTCTTCACCGCGAAGACTGTACATAGTAAAGTCTTCATGACTAAATGGTGCAAGTATTTGAAAATCTGAGACAAGTGATTGGTTGAAAAAGTAGGGTAAACACTAAATAACGGTACACGTGTTGCTACGGTGGAATCAAATATTAATTGAACGTGCAAGTGCCGTCTTGCTTGGCTATATATATCCAAAGTTCTCTCGAGAAACATCACCAAGTGTTAACATACAATGTTAGAGACACCTGTATACCAAATATATAATCATGTCATTATCATAATGCAAGTTAACATTGTATACTTGTTGGTTACCTTGCATTACTTCATACTGAAAAGAAAAGCGTATTATTTTAAATAAAACTTCTCTTTTCAAAAATACGGATCCACTGCGTACGCACCAGCGTGTCTCAATAGATTGCTACACAGCCGTCAGTAAAATTAGCTTGAGTGAAACGGGATATGCGCGGTGAAGCAGTCGACGTGTTCTCAACAGAAAATGGCTTTCCCTTAATCCTCAACTACTCATATGACAGAAAATATAATATCATATTTGTTGGTGTAAGTCGCAGGACTAACCGACTGTACGTAATTCTCGTCGGTCGGATGGGGACGTAAACCGGGTGGTTCCGTGTATCCGTCTATCCTCCGAACACGTTAAAGAACCACAGGAATCTATTCGATAATAAGAGTAGGGCACGGTTCCCTGATTCCTATGTATCCTTCCCCTCTCTCTGGGGCGGCTCTAAATATCCTATACTGTGTTGATGAGCCGAATAACAACATTCAATTCAATTCTGCACGTACCGTATAATTCAAAACACATACAAAACACATACAACATTACTTCAAATCATCATCTCAATATCATCATTTATCTGAACCCATTATTACATTACGTAGTCGGAGTATTAACTTTCATACCCCTTCCAACTCCTTCCCAAGAAGCGAAAACGGGGTTGGCTGGGGTATGAAATAAAACCTTAGTTCCGGCTTTAAAATGTGGATATTGTCAATTAAAAACATTTAATAGGTAATTTTTAACAGGTTATCACATTTTGTTAGTAAAGATGTTTGTGTATGTGTCTCAACTTATTCGTCTTCAAGAGCTTGTACTCGAGTTGAGGACTTTAATATTCGTAATCTTTGTATAACTTAAAAGCTACTCAATCAGTGTTACCGTTACCATAAACTTCGTAAAACCTTTGCAAAATTTTATTATCGTAACCCTGATCTTCTTTCCAAATATAAAAGTAATTTAAGGACTCTTCTGAGACAAGGACTATCACAACCTGACTTCTATGGTGATGTGATTTATAAACTTCGTAAGATTCATGGTCATGATCACTTTCATACTATCTTTGTTAAACTTGTTAAAATGTTTATCAAAAGAGGTTATGACCCTATCATTTTGCAACGTACTGCATGCTTGGTGGTGGACCCTTTTACAGTTCGCCACTATGCTTTCCTCTTTAATTGTACGATGACCTGACAGGCTGTGGACTCTATGATGACGCCTACCTAAAGCCCATTGGGACGGTGGCGTTTGATGTTTGTCTATAATCGTTCCTGTCGTGCCCTTAATGGTTTATTCTCTTGTTGCTCTGGCTTCTGCCAAGTCATTGAGTACCTTCATTGTGGCTTTCTAGGCTATTGTTTTTTTGTATTATATTTACACGAGCATATTTGTGTTTTACTTATATTGCCTATTGATGCTGCCTTTTTGGTTAGAGATTAAATCATGGCGGGGATTTCTTTATTTACACTGTCCTGTTTTAATGGGTTGACGGTAGGGTAAGTGTGAGGTTTGGTGCACCCTAGAACCGGTTTAAACCCCCAGTGGCCTACTTTGCCACTGACCGTTCCAAGGCGGTAGCCCTATTGTCGACCATTTTGTGTTTGTGATGTCGTTTGCGTTTATTATTGCTTTTGCCTTCTTGTTTGTCTGTTTGAGTGTTTGTTTCTGTGTTTTGTGATTGACTGTCCTCCTTGGGTGCTGTTTTCCCTGCCCGATCTTTTTTGTTTCTTTACTTGTATTGCCTATTGATGTTGCCTTGTTGGTTAGAGATTAGATCATGGCGGGGATTTCTTTATTTACGCTGTCCTGTTTTAATGTGTTGACGGTAGGGTAAGTGTGAGGTTTGGTGCACTCTAGAACCGGTTTAAACTCCCAGTGGCCTACTTTGCCATTGACCGTTCAAAGGCGGTAGCCCTATTGTCAACCCTTTTGTGTTTGCGATGTCGTTTGCATTTTTTATTACTTTTGTCTTTTCGTTTGTCTGTTTGCGTGTTTGTTTTTGTGTTTTGTGGTTGACTGTCGTCCTTGAATGCTGCTTTCTCTGTCCGATATTTTTATCCTTCTTTAAACATGTTTTATTGTAATATCCGTTATGAAATCCTGCTAATCTAAGCCTTTCCATCGCTTAATGGAATTAAGGCGGGACCATGTCATGAATCTCAAGGTTATAATAACTGTTATTATAAACAAATTGCATAGAAAATCATGCAAAACTTCAAAACATAACCAAATTCAATATATAAAATTAAAGTGGATATTGCAAATTCACTTAACCTTCTAAATTCCTGAAAATGAAAGTTTACGTCTATAGTCGGCCGCACCCTTTGTCTGAATGCCTAAACATTCCAATGTGCATTTGCACGGACACTAACTGCAAAGCCAACTATGATTACTTTATATCAAGGGGAAGTAATTTTCATCTCACTCTTTAACAATCAAACTTTAAAAATTACATATTTCACTGTCTGAAAATACACTGACGACGGTTGTCTCCATTGTATCTTTGTATCACTACTGGTGGCAGACCGGTGAAAATCAGCCCATTGAACACAATGCAATATATTCTATATTTGGAGATCAATCACAAGTTTCACAACATTCGTTCGCTTAAATACATTTGCATTCTGTGAATTAAACACATTTGGTTAGCAAAGGGTCCAATATCTTGACATTTCGCATAATTCATTCACACTATGCGTCTTTTGAAATAAACATCTGTCAAAACCACATCTCTACCTAAACTCCGTGCTCATACTCTTCAAAGAAATAATCCTGACAAACACAGTAAAATACTTACTATTCATGACAACAGACATACTCCTTCGGTTAGATTTAACAATGAAATAAAAACTAATCTTGGGGAAAACACAAGGAACTATTTTAGCACCCTACAACCCGGAAGTACTTCCTGACTGGTCTGACAGCTACTATCATTCTCACAAGACACGTGATTGTTGGAACTAAGACGAAGTAGTACAGTACCGTTTGCTGAAGTATTTATTTAGAAATGTAAAGAACAGTGTTTTGAATGTTCAAAATGTTCACAGTGCACGGTATCAATTCATTATAAGACGTCATGCACTTGCATTATTATCAATATTTGTTGGGAACACCTCCGCGTAATAAGTGTATGAACAGTGTAAAGAACTTACAGTTTGACTAAATATCATACAAACGGAAATGTGTCCCTAATTTGATGAGAACATCCTTATTTATGAAATCTTTCGGTCGGTCGCTCTGTCTGTCTGTCTGTCTGTTTCTCTATCTCTCTCTATTTTGATAAAATAAAATCGCACTCATTATTTTGGTCATGATAACGGTTGAATGAAACGTAAGGGGGAATATACCTAACATGAAAACGATTTGACCTGAGTACGATTTAACAATTACATACAATTTGAACAGGCAGCTAAAGAAGAACTGATTCGAACGTTTTTCGGCATTCATGCGGTTCTAAACGCCGTTATTGAACAGAAATTACAATAAAGTGCTAACACGCTTCATGGAATTTTCCATTTACTTCAGAAGTTTAAAAGTGAAATTTCCTCTCATTTATTGTGTAATAAGCATTAGGCAGCACTCACCCACTACCGCGTACATGTACATTACTGAGATCGATATAAAATATTATCAGTCGAATAGTGTAAGTAGATACTGTCGTAAGATGACCCTAGTGGTCGGGACTAACTCAGGAAAGAATCAATGACGATGACTGCATTACCATAAGTTTAATGCAACTTTTAAAATATGTTAAATGTATATACAATTGTCAAGAAAAACAAGCGAATACACAGATGAAATATGAAAAAGACTGTTCTCATGAACGTTTAAGACGTTCGTAGTATTATCACAAATACTGAATGTGTCGACTGACTACATATGACACTAAAGTGTTGTTGCAGTTACAACAATGTTGATGATCACAAACGTTACAAAGAATGATGCGCGATTCCAATGACGGGTGATTGTCATAAAAAGCCTTCTATAAGGGTTGATGACGCGATTATGAAGATGACGCGATAGATGAATAACCTCCACCGAGATTGTGGGTTTAGTTCCACCACTGAGGACTGATGACGGGCCCACCACATGTCCCGGGGGTTGTTGCTACTATAATAACCTGACCATGTTGTCCAGGTACGGGGACCGTCTCCACCGCTCGTTACGTTATGCGTTGATTCATGTGTCGAATCACCTGGAGGGCCTACACACCCTAAAGACTTAGCTCCACTCCGGGGGGCTTAGGCTGTTATAATACATACTTTTAGATGTCGGTTCATTAACACAACAATCTTATTCAGTTATCATTACACAAACAAATCATTATCTAGTAAATATATGTACGCCGCGCTCTAATTATGATATGTAGCAATGTATACGTATTCTACAATACCATGTATACTCATCGACATATATACAAGTATACCACCTCACCGTTAAACAGTGCACCTAATATACAACAACGTTATCAATTTAATCTCGTATTACAATTAATGACTTATGCACATGCATGCATGTCCTATCAATGTTAACTAATGTACCTGCTATACACCGTTGTCAAATTAATATCGTTCAATTAATGATCGACTACAATAATTATATCTAATAAAGTTAACTTCTGAATCATATGCTAGTGTATCAAATTAATGTTTGAGAAACATAAAAGCTAACCGGATGTAGTAACATCACCAAACAAGATGGCGACGCCCACTGAATACAAATGTACGATCAAATTTCATAAAATAAATACTGACCACATATTGCCTGTGAATGTCGCCGTTTCCAACTTCTGCCCAAACAAAGCAACTTTCAATCAATCCCGGCCATGACTGGAGAACCCCGATGCAGCCGAAAAAAATAGATGTAAAATTAAAGTAGGTCGGTGGAAAGTTGTTTTAAATCATTTATTTTGAATAATAGGAAAATTGTTCCTTAGTGGTTTTGTTCGTATTCAAAGAACTTTCAGACAAACATGATAAATGAACAAATATATCACGAACAAAACGTTTTTATTGCAATTAACAGTTTTGGGTCGGGGAGGTGTGTGTGTGAGTGTGGAACTCACCATTTCGAACATTAGTCTTGTATATGTTTCCACGTTTCTCAAATTATTAGGATTTTCTTTTATGTTTAGGAGGGCTGGCGTGGCTCAGTGAATAGCGCTTTGGACTGTAACTTTAATAGACATGTACGATATAATTAAAAAAGGTCTGTACAGCACATTTACTTAGTTGTTTCTTAAGTGTTAAGCATAATCTCTCGTTTTTTCATTAAATAATTTCCTTTAAATTAATGTTTATAGTCCTTCCACCAATTAAACCAAAATGCTATAGGCACAATACACTCTGGACTTTCTATTTCAGTAATACCGAAGTGTATCATAAGGTGCACTACTATTTGGCTAATTCTTTTAAATGCAAAATGTTCTGAGGCGACACTTTTATTGAATTACTAAAGTAAAGCCGAGAGTACCAAACAATAAAAAATAGTTGTTAATGTATTCCCCATTTCGGAATGAGGCAGATGAACTAAAATTAAGGTTAGAAGGTTAGAAATATTACTACCTTATTAAAATGCACAACATGTACACAGGTGGAGATATAACAGGTAGTTAATCCCCAGTATATATACCTTGACTCATAATACGAAAACGAAACCTGTGAACAGGTATTGTCTGTGTTCCTTTGTCTAAGTAAGTGGTATTAATTAAGCCACTGTCTAATCTAGAACGAAAATCCAAGATGGCGGCGCCCGTCGTAAAACCTGTATACCTCAATGCATTTCCTACGATATGGAGAAATTACCAGTGTCAATAACTAATAATAGTAGTTAATATGGGTTTGATATTGTTTTGTAACAGTTACACACACCCATTATGTCCAAAATGACGGAAATAAAACGTGTTGTACCTGGTTGTCATGATATTTTGATGGATGGTGTTACTGGAAGTCGCTTTAAAAAATTGCCTTTCACGGTATTTCATTGAAGCTTTTTTTCTCCTCGTTTTTAGATATACTGATCAAAGATCAGCAGAGCTTATGCCGTGGTGCGGTGTCCTTCGTCCGTCCGTCCGTCTGTCTGTCCGTCCGTAAACATTTTTGTAGCGACTACTCCTCTGAAACTACTGAATGGATTTTCATGAAACTTTGAAACCATGATGTCTAGTTGATCCTAGAAAAAAGTTTATGTTGGTGTAAAATCCAAAATGGCCGCCAAAGCTAAAAATAGATTTTTAAAAAACAAGTTTGTAGCCACTACTCCTTGAAAACTATAAGTGATAATATTGATACGGGACATTTTTTAAAATGATCAGCATGACTTGATGTTTGTCCTTCTCGAAACTCATTTTGATTCGACTTTAAACATAGCTGTCAGCGGCTATCGTTGTTTCATGAAACATCACAGGAATGTTGCACTTGATGTATAATTGAACTAGAAAAGTTTCAGGTCGGCTGAAAATTCAAGATGGCCGCTACGGCTAAACATAGATTTTTAAAAAACAAATTTGTAGCGACTATTTCTTGAAAACTATAAGTGATATTTGATATGGGACTGTTTCATAAATGTTCAGCATGACATGATGTTGGTCCCTGTTGAAAATTATTTTGATTACACATTAAACATGGATGTCACGGCCATATTTGTATACATAACTTGTAGCGACTACTCCTCTGAAACTACTTGCCAGATTGTCATCAAACTTCACAGGAATGTTGATGTAGCTATCAAAAACCTATCAGTAGAGCTTCAAGGTCATTGACCTCTTGTTTTATTCTGTTTTGCATTTCATTTCTATTTACGCTTAAAGGTTTCATGACACCCTTTAAGGATGTTGGCTGGACAAGTTTTGACATCTTCAAGTCTAAACATTTTATTTTTTAAATCATGTTTTTATTTGACAACAGAATTGTTTAATTTTTTCCATTCTAGTAGATATGGATATAATGTAGGATTTAAGTTGGTAACATACCAAATTTTAAGCAAATTTATTTTTTTCAATATTTTTTCCGTCATTTGTGATAAATTTTTGTTGTCAACAAAATAAGGGGTATGGGTAGCTCTGAGTAGAATTTATCCTTTTGCTATAAAATAAATCAGATTTTTGTTTTTCAATAGTGGAATACATATATAAAAGTAGATACTGAGCTAATTTTATTTTCGATCTCCATGTCAATATTGTGTGTACAGTATTTTACATTGAAAATGTCAAAATAACTTCAAAATGGGAGTAATTTAAAGAATTTTTAATAAAAAATCATTAGAAGCCTGGTGACCTATATATTTGTTAACTTGTTTTGAAAGAAATGTCATAGGACCTTGACATATACAAATTTTAAAAGAAGTTGATCATTAGAACATATTATTTTATCTTGAAATAATTTTTCGGTAAAAGCAAAAGTGGGTGGGGTACGGTCCATATATGTTTGCTTTTTAAAGTAAAACGACGAACGAGGATTGCAATTGCTTTTGTATGATTTGAAAGATATGTATATATGCAATCAAAAATTAATTGTTGTTTTTCAATAAACGTAATTTTATGAAATCAATTGTGAAAATGTTCAATGACTATATTTTTCCTCCTTTTATTGAAATTTTGAAGTTAGAAATATATGCCTTCTTCAACGACGTGCCGAGTGGTTAGAGTCTCTGACTTGCAATCACTTGCCCCTCACCGCTGTAGGTTCGATCCCTCAGGGGCCTAGGAATCTTTATGTGAGGAAGCTATCCAGCTGGCTTGCGGAACGTCGGTGGTTCTACCGAGGTGCCCGCCCGTGCACGAAAATTGCCCGGAGGGGCACCTGGGGTCTTCCTCCACCAGTGGAAGCTGGAAAGTCGCCATATGACCTTAGCTGTTGGTGCGACTATAAAATCCAATTCAATTCAATTCAATTCAACGACGTCTAGTGGGAGAAAAAGCGTTGTGACCTAGCCTTTATTTGATGATTTTGAATCTAAACTATACCAAAGAAGCTTTAAATATGAATTTAAAAACATCTCATCACTACGTCCTTTCCCAGCCAACCTCCTTAACATGTATATTGTGATATATTGTTTTACTTTAATCAGTTATATGAACTGAATGGTCGATCAAAAAAGAAAATATATATATTTTTAAAAACAATAGGTAAACAATAGATATATTTAGCTTCTGTATGGAGTTACCTCTCCTTCACGAAAGTTTCGGTATATAGGTGCAGGGCTTTCCTTTATAGCCGGTAGGCAGGTGATGTCCCTCCTATTTTGGAGCTGATCGGCTACTTTTAGCTGCCCTCAATACAACAACAACAACACAAACGACTAAACATGAAGTGTAAATGACACAATGTTGGTGCTGCTTTATTTCATTTGATCTTACTAAATATGGGGGTATTTACACTTTCAGTGATACATCTAATTATAGGAATAATGTAAAGTATTAACTGTTTATTACATTGCACCAATAATATATATACAGATATTGTTGAAGACGACAAAATACGAAAAACCATGCAACAAAAAAATATTTATATGAAAGCAGGTACCAGTTCAACATGATACTGCATAAATAATTATTTCAATGCTTGATAACCATTTCACGAGTGCCATGTGTCTCTTTAAAACTTTGTATGCAGAGTTACAGATAAGCAGCTTGAATACCCAATTAAAATGTCAAAATATTCAATTAAAACCAAAAGCATGGGCACCAATAAAGTAATCGCACACATAGTGTTTATAGTGTTCTCGTTTTTACAAGAGTTATACAGTATCTTTGTTCGCAATTTCTATTTGGAAATCGGTGTGCTAACAGAATTTGTTTGGCACATTATTATTTCGGAGGCTCAAGTACATTTGATATGTCGTTTAGCTAGGCAGCTGAAGGTTGTTTGTACTTCCGAACTCCCTAAACGCTACGGTGACCTGTCCAATCCATTATAATTTGTTCATCCACTCCAGCTTGAAATGGGTTGCACACGTTCTTTTCCAGACTGATTAGTAAAATTGTATACAAGGCCGACATCCTTTCTGATCTGTTTTATCATAGAGTCCAAGGCGTTTACATACTCATTGTACAGACCTACAACGCTTCTATCGGCATTATCGTCAATTGAATAGAGCTTTATGTTTTTATTTGCTACAGTTTTATGATTTAATCCACCTTTAAATGTTTTATTTGAACGTCCAATAAAATGAACATATTTACCTATGCTGTCATTCCCTATGTTAAACTGTGTAGTTTCTAAATCATGCTGTTTGTCACTTCCGCGCATCCCAAATAGCCTACAGTTATAAAATAATACTAAACTCTGTAACGATTTTTCACTAGCGAAGCCAAAGGTTCCCGAAGAACTTCTTGTTTCGGGGCGATTGTATTGCTTGCTTGATTTCGGAACCAAATTTTTGTTGTGTAACCCATTTCCTCTAGGAGTCGAGACATTTTCGAAAATTTAGAAATCTGTCATCTTTTTCATTCATGAAGTTTAAATCATTTACCCCACAGTCTCGTAAATATTCCACTGGTTAGTTATTACAATGAGGGACAGTTCTCCGTGTAGTTATTTCACCTGGAATATAAATCGACTGAGCCATTTATTTATTTAATCAACGGTGAAAGAGTGCAATTCTGGGATAATGTCACCAGGTACACGTTTGTTCCTGGTTTTACGCCACTCAATGAAGACGTCCACAGCCCAGTATGTGGATTTGCGTGTATTCTTTGGCACGCAATCTTCTATTCTTGCTTTGATATCGGAAACAACATTCTGAAAACGTTTCAAATTTGCAGAATTGTCGTCATTTTTAGGGTTTACCGAGCCACCGTACTCAACACTGGCATTACTCACCATTAACACTACCATCATTGTTTAGAAATATTTTGTCAAGCCTGAGACAACATATACTTGTTGAGTTAAAGAAAAGTTTACCTCGTCATAATAATCCGAAAATTGAATCGTTTCTAAATAATCCTTTCCTACACTGTCCGTTTGTTTCGAAAGTTCAGTGTCGATCCAAACAGTAAGGATACAAAATATTGTTTCTCTTTCGAATCTGCTAGCTGCGACATTGCAGTGTTTTCAGCTTCATTTTCAAATGCAACCATGTTTTAAAAGTGGGTACTTACAGCTTGATAAGTCAATGTCAAAGTCCCAGGCTGACAGTTCTGCGGGAATGTGGTGCCGCTTCCAGTCAAAATACTTGGCAAATAAAAACAGTTGGCAATATGCAAATATTTCTATGATTTATTATTCTACACATGTCGTAATACGACGACGCACCCATATGATCGCTGTGAAAATGTTCGCTTACACAGCAGCTCGCGTTCATATCATGTTTCGTGACGTACTCAGTGTTATATTAGTTGGGAGAATTTATGGGAAGTGTGAATAAATATGGTTATAATACATAATACTTTTCTTGATATAAGCGTAATAAGTATAGTGCTATACGTTAAAACAGATATATCATAAATATTTTGTGCATCCCGTGTAGTCAAAGGCAGAAAAGTCACCAAACTATGTATAATTTATGATACTCATAAAACACGAAAATGTTTATGATATATCTATAACTTATTGCCACTATATAAACGCAAAAAGGTTGGACTACACGTTCTAACAACATTAGTTAATGACCTTCCCGACAAAGTAATATACATACAAAGGTAGACAATTACACAGGTAAATACACATAATAACATGATTCGAGAAAAGGTGTTGAGAAAGAAAAACTAGGAACTAGTGAAGGAAAATGAAATATAAAGACTGTGTCAAGTTCGAAAGAAGAGGGTCAATCAGCATGAAAATCTAGGCAAACCTCTGTGTTCCTCTTATGTACATTTGAAATGCTTCGAAAAGCATTTGATTATCTTCATCTAAACCTTGTTCGCGATCAAAACGAATTGTATTTAAATTTAATGTGTGAAATGTACAAGTTGATTGAATCAAACTTATCCGTTGTGTACGAAATGAGTAACAGTTGAAAAAGTGTTCAGCGTCATTTATTGCAGAACCACAATCGCAATTTGATGATTCTCGTAAACTGTTTAAATAAAGATCAGTATTAAGGTTGCTGCAATAATTTCGTATTCTGGCAAGTAAAACAGCCAATAATCGTTGACCAGTAAAGTAGTGTGTTGGAACTTTTAAGCTGGGAAAAACAGAACTTAACAGTTTCCTCTTGAACATCGAAATAGATTGTGAGTTGCGTATATCTGTTGGTAAGCAGAGATTAAGAGATGAAGGTACACACAAGTTATTAAATATTTCAGTTCTCCGAGCAGTAGTGTCATACTTATTACTATTTCGAAGGTTGTAGGGGCTCACTTTACTTACCAATTGTGGGGACAGGTTTGAAATATAGTTTGGAGTTGTTCCATATTTAACTTTGTATACTGTAATAGGCTTTTGCAGTTTTCTCCTATCGGAAAGGAAAATTCATCCTATTTCGTCTAATAAACGATGTATAGATATAGAACGAGTTAGTCCAGTTACTATGTGGGCTGCTTTATATTGTAATGTTTCCAAAGTGTGTTTCGCACAAAGTACAACCGTCACATGTAATTAAAGCATACTCAAAGATTGGACGCATGTAGGATAAATAAATCCGATTAAGTGTTCTTCGAAATACTTTATATTTTAGCATTCGCATTAATCCTAATACCTTTGTTGAGGAAGCAACTATATTTCGATGTGCTCGTGCCATTTTACATTATGACTAAGAGTTAACGTGTCTATGGTGATCAACACATGTCAGCTAGATATTATTAAGATGTAGGACTGGGCGACGGTCATCTTCAAATAAAGATACTGTTACTATTTTATTTGGATTAAACTGGAAAAGCCATTTCTTTGACCATTCAGTAATCATCTGTAAGTCATGGTTTAAAATACATTCACTTCCCATAGGCTCTAATTACGGGATTGTCACAAATAAAGACACTTAGCAATGAATCCACATAAACTGCATCCACTGCCAATGAAATTGAACATATGATTTATAATTTCCTCACAAAACAAATACTACTCCGTGGTATTTTACAGAGCTGTTAACAACCAAATAAGGATAAAAATATCGGACAGGGAAAGCAGCATTCAAGGACGACAGTCAACCACAAAACACAAAAACAAACACGCAAACAGACAAACGAAAAGGCAAAAGTAATAAAAAATGCAAACGACATCACAAACACAAACGGGTTGACAATAGGGTTACCGCCTTGGAACGGTCAGTGGCAAAGTAGGCCACTGGGGGTTTAAACCGGTTCTAGGGTGCACCAAACCTTACACTTACCCTACTGTCATCCCATTAAAACAGGACAGTGTTAATAAAGAAATCCCCGCCATGATCTAAACTCTAACCAACAAGGCAGCATCAATAGGCAATATAAGTAAAACACAAATATGCTCATACAATCCCTGTAGGATGTAAAAATAACAATATTGATTGGATGTACGGGGAGACTTTTTACGGTGGCCACACGGCAGACGAGAGCGCGCACCTGCCTTACCTCAAAAAGTGAGAACAGGCAGAATGAGTATTAAATAAAACAAATTAGATGCAGTGAAATAAATGAAATGATTGACGGAAAATAATTTTAGCCCAATAAATTATTTATTTAACAGTACTTCTGATTTTCCCCTTTATTGGTGACAAACATAAGAACGAGCGCCATTTGCATACAAAAACAATAGTACGTCCCATTTTATTTCCCGCTGCCGGTTAGGTATACTTTATAAGTGGGTGTATCTTCCCTACATTATAAAGTATTTTCCGTTCAACTAATAGTCGGACTAGTACTATTTCAGCACACAGAGAATAGAACGAAATACTCCACTTTCTATATTCAATAACGCTCGCCCACATATTTGGCATAGAACTTTTGAAAATCCAACACTTTCACTTGCGTATAAAAACTGTCTGTCAGATTTACAACTTGTCCAACATCTACTAGGTCAGCAGACGACGTGATGCGGTTCTCTCTGAAGTCAACAAATAGTTTCGAAAAATATGCTGCCAGTGCCAGTAAAACAGTAAAACTTATATTACCAAAATAAGTACAGAAAACGAGTTATTTGATTCAAATAATTTTTTATTGAAATACATTCTTGTGGTCTCATAACCGAAATGTTGCAATTTTGAGAATTAGTAGTGGAACCCAGCGATTGGAAGCTAGCTTACTCTCATAGCTTAATTTTCCGAAAAGGACCCCGTGTACTGAAGTCCATTCCATTCTCCGCATGCTAAGGAATCAGATACATTGTTTAGATGGAAATAATGTATGGTGATCACGGATTCCTCAGTATCATTTCCTATCTCTCCTGGTTAATAATGTGTTGACGAACAGTTTGGCCATACGAATTTGATTTTTAGTTTTTCAAAATTACCTCTGGAAAAGTTAGGGGTGGGCGAGCGAATTGTTTTTATATACAATTTTGAAATTTCAATGTTTCCCAGGCGAGCAAGTTGAGGCAGGGGCGATATTTTTTATTTAAATATGCTTCTTTACAATGCCTTTTATATGCACAATTATTGTATTTAAATGCATGTATGTCTATTATGTTTTTATTATTGATTAAAGAGTATATACTATTCAAAACGTATAATGTGTTGCTAATATTCCATACCAGATTATTAAACATGCATCCAAGACATTATCTCAATGAGGGTCTTTGTATGATTATGACAATGACCAACACAGTGATCCTATATGTATGTAAGCAATGCAAACACTGACAAGAAAATATATCTTGAAATAAATGCAAACAAATTGAATAACAAGTTTAAACAATTTATGTATCAAAACTGGCGGATAATGAAACTAACAGAAAACAAAAGATCAGAACACATCATGTTAACACTAAATTTTGACTAATACCATAAGTCAATAGAAAACAAAACATCTCATATTCATCTTGTGTTAATAAGAGGCCCACGGGCCTCAAAACACTTACATTGCCTGCATTTAGCGGTGGTAAAGTTGTATGGAGATTTTTTGTGCAAGACTGTTCAGGTGCAAGATTATTCTAAGGGTCAATGCTAGATGTGTTTGGTAGAACAGGCTTGCACAAATAAATACTGAAAATGTGATCCCTTGGAAGCAGCAAACAAAACAAAACATTCGTCCATTTCTGTTGATTTAATATAACTGCACCAAATCATAGCCTTCATCTTTCCATGAGGGATTGGGCCAATGTTGACCCCAGGTACAACTTTGATGAAGTAGCATGAGATGAGTGCATCATACCAGAACCCTATGCATTTTACTTTCAGAGAAAGAGATTTATCCAGATATCGATTGAAGCTATGAGATGTTCACCCCCTAAAATGACCTGCTACTATTTTTAAGATATGTGTAAAAAATACACATTTGTTGCAGTTTAGTATTCTATCTAGTGTTATCATAAAAAAGTTTGTAAAATGTATGGTCTAATGGTTTAATAGATACTGATACATTATGGGGATTATATACTGCAGTCTATTATAGAAGTTTGCAATAACTGTTTGTTTTAAAATGTATCATGTAAACTAGAAAACAACAACAGCAACAAAACAAACAACACCCTAAAATGAGTTACAAATGAGTTACAATATTCATTTATAATATTCAAAAAGACGAGCAACAAATTGTCTTAACAGACAAGCATAACAATCTGCATCAACAAACATGAATATTGAATATTTGTTTGTCTACTATGGAAGTAGCTTTATATTGTTGGCATCTACATGTAATGCATAACAATAGTCTGTAGCCACTTTCTGCATCACCAGTATTTAAGGTTTAGTAAGGGTTACGCAGCTTTCCACATATTGCATGTTTCTTTGTCTACTCTTCGGTGAACTGATTTTGCCGATGTATGATCAACTGTCATTACATGGTCCAGCCTTAATTCCATTAAGCGATGGGAAAGCTTACAACAGCAAGATTTTATAACGGATATTTCGACAATAAAACACATTTAAAAAACATTTTACAAAAGACGTGCGATTATTTGTTTAAAATTACCTTTTTACAATTTTTACAATATGCAAACTAGTTATGTCGCAATTAAGGTTTTATTACAGACCCCAGACAACCCTGTTTTCGCTTCACGGAGAAGGGATTGAATGGGGTATGAAAGTTAATACTCGGACCACGTAATGGTTAATAAGATCGGACACTATTGATTTTACCATCGAATCCGTCGATTCGAGTTTATCTTTCTGTCCAAAAAATCAAGCAAACTTTTCTGTTTTGTATCTTTAGAAGTCATTCATCAGTCAGGTAAGCGCTGGTGCAAGTATTACTTTTAGCAAGCGTCTCTTTGATACTCGACATGATTAGGGTAGCCGAGATATATCGGAAATAAATTTTGGTTGATACACCACCCGCTTTTGGGTATCAAAAAGGACCATGGCGGCTAATAAAAATGACGGGAAAAGACAGAAATACAGGAAAATACGTTCTTTTTTAATATCGACTTGGACGGGCGAGCGGGAATTTTGTTTTTGTTATCTTTCCAAATTCAGTGCGGGAAATCAGACGAACGAAAAATCAAAGTGGTATGGCTTTAAACAAAAATATAATTTATCTTACTGGTTGTATTATTGACAAATGCATAAATATAAATAAAATCAGCTATTTAAACATGCAATATAATCAATCAATTTAAACCAGAGACGTAATGAACCATTATTACATCACTGGGTAAACTTAAACAAAGCTTTATTTCGATGGCTTAACGCGAAGATTTGTTATCTTTTTCTATATTAATATATAGCTACAGTAGTTTAATAATCACACACTCAATGTGCTAGATTTTCACCCATTATCAAATAGTTTTAACTGTAGCTATCAAGATAGCAACTTTCACCTTTACAGTGTTACAAAAACGGATCAAACATGCAGTTAGACAATTTTAATTGAACTCGTAAGTGTTTCAAGCAAAAATGGGATTTTTAAGGAACGCATTAGTGGTTGGAGTAGTAACGTATATGCTTAACCAATATATGCAACCGAAATCACCGTCTGTGGTTGAAAACGTTGATGCCAGTTATGACTATATTGTGGTCGGTGCAGGATCCGCCGGGGCTGTGCTTGCCGCCCGTTTATCGGAAGATGCCGACGTGCGTGTGCTGCTGGTAGAAGCCGGCGGAGAGGAAAACAAAAATATTTACTATACCTTTCCATTAGCTGCTGGACTGTTAATGCAATCTGAATCGGACTGGCAGTACTTTACCGAGCCGCAGAAACATTCATCATATGCAAGTATGGAAGGACAGAATAAGGCATACTGGCCCAGAGGTAAAGTCTTGGGTGGCACAAGTATGTTTAATATAATGCAGTATGTACGCGGGAATAGGTACGACTACGATGAATGGGCGAATAATGGATGTGAAGGATGGGGATATGACGACGTACTTCCATACTTCCTGAAATCCGAGGACGTGTTAGTAGATGACCTCAAAACATCTAAATACCATCGTTCCGGTGGACATCTAGGTGTCAGTAAGGAGTCCGGACCATTAGTCGATTTGTTTATTAACGCAGGAAAGGAACTGGGCTATAAAGAGGTTGACTATAATGGTGAAAATCAGATAGGATTTGCAGCTAGTCAGGTGACAGTTCGTAATGGAGAAAGAGCGAGTACCGCCAGGGAATTCCTGAGACCCGCCATGGCTAGAACTAATTTACACGTGATCGTTAACTCCCATGTAACGAAGATTTTGTTTGACGGCAAAACGGCAAACGGTATAGCGTTCATTAGGAATGGGAAAAAAGAAGTTGTAAAAGCGAACAAAGAAATTATTTTGTCAGGTGGTGCGATAGGGTCGCCGCAGATATTACTGTTATCCGGTATTGGTCCGAAGGACCATCTAGAAAGTCTAGGGATTCCTGTAATTGAAGATTTGCCAGTTGGTGAAAATTTGCAGGATCACCTTTTTATATACATTCCTAGTGATAGCAATACGACAGACAGTGCAAATATACCAAAGATTTCATCACTTTTTCACATTGCCAACTACATTCTCTTCAAATCTGGGCCTCTAACTACCACTGGGTTGGTAGGCTCGGCGTTCATCAGGTCTGAAGGAAGCACACACGAATACCCAGATATACAGATACACATGTTCACAATGCAACCAGCGGTTACAGACTTAAAATTAAACCAAACACAATTGAAAGATATATTTCATGAAGACTACCGTGAAGGTTTCATGCTGATACCAATTCTTCTGCACCCGAAAAGTCGTGGAACAATCACGTTGAAAAGCAAAGACCCTTTTGATTATCCAAAAATTGACCCCAATTATCTGAGCGAAAGAGAAGATATTGAAACATTGATAAAAGCGCTTAAAGTTTCACAGAAAGTGTTTGGAACTTCAGCATTCAAGAAGGTTGGAGCTAATATGGATCGATTGAACGCGGGGATATGCCGATCTCATAGATTTCGATCTGACGATAATTATGAATGTCTGCTGCGTCATTTTGCAGCGTCCGCTTACCACCCAACATCAACATGTAAAATGGGCCCAGTCACTGATGCAACCACTGTCGTGGACCCAGAGTTAAAGGTGAAGGGCGTTCGCGGATTAAGGGTAGTTGATGCGTCCGTGATGCCGAACATCGTGTCCGGTAACACAAACGCTCCAGTAATAATGATCGCCGAGAAGGTCGCTGATATGATTATTGGAAAAGACACGGTGCAAGATATTCGGAAATATATTAATAGCAAATAAGCAGGGAACGCTTACCATATATATGTGATAAGTTATGTTAGATTAAGGGAATGTATACTCTATAGATCTATAAATATATTGTCATATCCTAGTAAAAAAAACGCTCCGATAATAATGATCGCCGAGAAGGCCGGTGATATGATTAGAGGGAAAGACACGGTGCAAGACATTCGTAAATATATCAATAGCAAATAACCAGGGAACGTTTACCATATACCAGTGGCAAGTTATTTTAGATTAAGGGAATGTATACTCTATAAATCTATAAATATATTGTCATACCCTAGTGAAATCAGTTGTCGGGAAAATAAAGACCGTTCATGTGTTCATGTTTTAATAGTGTATTTTTCATTTGGACAAAAACATGTTTTCCCACACCACAGTGAAAAGTTAAAAATGATATTAACATGCTGTTATTGAATGACAAAATATGACATCAAACACTCTATTAAACATTGTTTGTAATGTTTCCGTATCCTACACTATTCCATCAAAGGTGTATCACTATGATTTGTTTTAAATATGTACAGGCAATTTGAAATAAATATAAATAAATATATTTGCAAGACTACATCAGGTATTTATTTTATAATGACTGTTTACTAGATGAAGTTGATACCTTCAGTCATAAATATATTTAAATACATAACTAACATAAACTATTACATCAAATTCGAATTTAGTGATTGGCTGCATATACTGTATACGTCAGTTAACACTGTCATACACTTAAGGTTAAAGACGGTAAACAGATATAATACATATCTGACACTGTGTAAAAATAAGTATTAAAGTCGAACAGGAAATGCAGCTTTTACAGAACACATTAAACCCCAAAACACGCAAAAAGACAAACATGAATGGCAATGTTAAAGGCACATGACGTCACAAACACAAAAAGGGTTGACAATAGGGCTACCGCATTGGAACGGTCAGTGGCGGGGGGTTTAAACCAGGTTCTAGGGTGCACCACACCTCACACTTACCCTACTGTCATTCCAAGAAAACGGGACAGTGTAAATAAAGAAATCCCCGCCAAGAACTATTCTCTAAGCAACAAGGCAGCATTAATAGGCAATATAAGAAAAACACAAAGATGCTCGTGTATATATAAATACGTACTGTTTACAAACGTCCAGATAAACCTGATAAAATATCCAAATGTTTTTATCTTTTTAGTGCCATGTTTACAAGCCTAGTAATCGACGTCATCAGCAGGTGCACGAGATGATCATCCGTAACGAAGATTTGTCTCGACTCGGTAAGTAAACACACGCATTTCAGCTCTAATTCTCAGTCCATAAAGATATAATTATACCTAAAGTATCGCAATCAATGGTAAAAAGACTCGGTTAATATTCACTTCTGCTAATACTTAGCGAATTGAGAGCAGAATCAAAGAAAGTTATTTTAGCGAGATGATTCTCAGCGGAGTTTTTTCATTTTAACTTTCTTTGATTCTGCTCTCAATTCGCTAAGTATTAGCAGAAGTGAATATTAACCGAGTCTTTTTACCATTGATTGCGATACTTTAGGTATAATTATATCTTTATGGACTGAGAATTAGAGCTAAAATGCGTGTGTTTACTTACCGAGTCGAGACAAATTTTCGTTACGGATGATCATCTCGTGCACCTGCTATGACGTCGATTCCTGGGCTTGGTTTATTTGAATAATTATTTACCAACTCAAAAGTCATTGTTTTATTTTTCAACCGCGAGTAGGGTTCTTTCGTGTTCATAAATGCATTCTCACGCACGATTCTATAAACACACTACATGTCCTAAATCTGGCATTATGTGTTTGTCGTGAAATTTGTAAGTTTGTTTACTTGACCACTCTACACTTCTCATCTCACCTACCCTGCTTTGAAAATGCAAGTAAATGATATGTCATTTTAAAGCAATTATATTACAAACAAAATAATGAGATGAGAAAATTGGTCCTATAGAAAGCACAGCACCCAAACGCAATGTACCACAAAGAGCAACTTAACTATACAGCAAAAAGGGCAATATACAATACAAATAGAGGTGAAGACAGTGTTACCGATATTGAACTGGTCAGCTTAAATCGATTTTAAGTGTACACAACCTCGCTATTATCCTACCTTCAGCGCTCAAATTGAAAAGACAGTGTAAATAAAAGTATATCATCTCTAATGATAAAGAAATATAAAAATATCGGACAGGGAAAGTGGCATTCAAGGAGGACAGTCAACCAAAAAACACAGAAACAAACACGCAAACAGACAAACAAGAAGGCAAAAGTAATAATAAATGCAAACGACATCACAAACACACAAGGGTTGACAATAGGGCTACCGCCTTGGAACGGTCAGTGGCAAAGTAGGCCACTGGGGAATTAAGAAAGTCCGCGTCCAGAGAAATTAGAAAACGATACACGTATATGTAATTATAAACCCTGTAAATAAATACGTAAAAGAGTATCCCTTGGAAGCAACAAACACAAACAAGAAATAAAAGTAGCAGACTCGGTTTTATTGAGTCTGTTCATGAGATGTAATGTTAAGTGCAACACCGCTCACGCCTCCTAGCGCCAGCTTAAGCGATATTCTACTTTAAAGCCACAAAAAGCGATATTCTACTTTAAAGCCATAAATATCGGGCTTGATGATCCCAAAGGAACAGTAAGTAATAACACTACCGATTTGTAGTCGAGGCGACATGTTACGGCCGCCACACAGCACTAACAAACGCTAGTGTGACTCTGAATGGTGAGAATGTTTCTTCTGCGTACCAACTCAATAAGGTCAAATAGCTCTCATTATTTAATCAAAACAAATATAAGCAGAATGGGCATTGAACCTTCTAACTTACAGAATTGCAGAGTTGTTGTAAATCCAGTGGCCTACTTTGCTACTGACCGTTCCAAGGCGGTAGCCCTATTGTCAACCCTTTTGTGTTTGTGATGTCGTTTGCATTTATTATTACTTTTGCCTTCTTGTTTGTCTGTTTGCGTGTTTGTTTCTGTGTTTTGCGGTTGACTGTCCTCCTTGAATGCTACTTTCCCTGTCCGACCTTTTTATATTTCTTTATAGACACTCTAATGTACGCTGGACCACGATGTTTGTTTTTCTACCACCATTAAAGTGGCAATTTAAGGACTATTGTTCAGCCATAAAATCTTAAATGGATTATGTATAGTCAAGTGAAATTTTCAACCAAATGCGTATTTTGGGCATGAGCAATGTTAACCGTATAGTACATGACTGTAATTCAACACTATTGATGTGAACACAATATCATAAGGAATACTTATATGACAGAATGTCAGAACTTTATAGCCGAAATGTTTGGTATAATTTACTCAAAGTTGTTGTTTTTTTACGTAAAAGAATTTAGTCCATATAATAGCCTATTTATCCATCTAGAGCACACGATATATCATTTCTAAATAAAATAAGCCATATCATCATATCATCCGCATTTCAAAGCACTAATGCTATCTAAAGTGCTACTGAAAATTTACAAATATGACGATGGTACTGGTTTCTTGTTTATTATTTACTATCTGAAGACATATCAAGGGGCACTCCATGCGTACTTCAAAATTTTAAGATTAGATACAAACAATTTAGTGCACTGCTTTAGTAGGCAGAAATTACTGAAACTGGGTTATAACTTCGGTGATAGCTACAGATACGTATATGCAAAATGGACCTTACTTAACTGTTTTGTGTAATTGTTCATTTTTGAAAAGGTCATTAAGCCGGAATATGGAATATAATAGTTAAGATTTGAAGAATAAATTAATAAATAAATCTGGCCGCTTCGACAGACAAGCTTGCTGTTAAAAATGGATGCATCTTTAAATTAAGTGTTTCGAATCATTAAATATGCTTACCTAATGACGTTTATTCCAACACTGATTACAGCTGAAAAGCAGTCATATTAAAGGCAGGCATCTGATACAAATGAAAGGATAAAAAAGATATCAATAGCTGACAAATCAAATAAAAAAGTAAATAAAAACACCATTTTGTACTTTAAGATACGTTAAGGTTGCACTAAGGATGTACATTTAAAATTGACGGTTCAATATGACCTTAATTTACATTACAAAACATTGATATCTTCTGTTCCTTAGACCACACCTTTATTAATGCACGAATGTATGGATATGTGGATGGATAGGTTGGCGGTAATATGGACGGACGACTAAATGAATGATATATATGTATAGGTTATTGAATTTGTATTGGGATATATGCACGAGTTTTTCCGAGCAACAATATTGCGCGACTTTAGGAGCGCAATATTTATATCCCAATACAAATCTAATAACTTTTTTTATTGCGTACACATTTTTAATATATAAACGAATAATTAGAATAAAACAATAGGTTTTAACATTTAATTTTCATCAAGAATAATTATTTGAAAGAAACATTTTGTCGTTACATTTTGGGAATTTTCACAATGAAATCAAATTGTTTACATCACTTGACATACTTTCTCTGACATGATCAGAAAATTGCACCAGTCACGAACGAGCCTACATTACACGAACCCAATATGACTTTAGTGTTTGCCCTACTTTTTCCTCCAATCAGACGGTGAGGTATTTTAATTTATATTCATGTAAATTTCTAAAGATCACCAATTTTAACCATTTAATCATTAAGTAATCGCTTACTAAATGGCACACGCTTGTTTGGACACAAGGAGGCGGATTTAGTAGAAAAGAAGACGTGTTAAGAAGCATGGTTTCGTAGAAGCGCGGGGAAAAAGTAAAGCAAACACTAAGTCAGAGGCTAAGAAGTGAAATTTTAACAATTAAGAAACCCTGGTCAGTCGCCGCGCTCCTTCCCTTAGGGTTTCTTAATTGTTGAAATTTCACTTCATAGCCTCTAACTAATACTTAATATATGTCAATATGAGAGAATATTGACGTTTCCTGTTACATTGGAAGTAAACGGAGCTTGTATAATTTCCAATGCAGAAAATGGTTATAATAACGCCATTGGCAATGACTGACATGATTTAAACACAAATACGAGAATGCATTTAAATGACTGAACTAAATCTAGTAAAATTAGGTATAACTGTCGAACAGGAAATGTAGCTTCCAATTTCAACCAAATACACGCATTAAAACAAACAACAATTACAAGGTTAATAGGAGACAAGGAATGTGACGTCATGAACACAAAATGATTGACAATATAGCTATAACTTTGTAATAGTCAGTGGAAAATAGGCCGTCGGGGGGGGGGGGGGGGGGGGTGGGGGGGGTGGGGGGGGGGGGGAAATGCAGGTTCTAGGGTGCATCAAACATCACTCTTAGTTTATTGACGTCACATAGTAACGGTTGTCGTTTATAAATTGTCAATAAATGTCGTAGAAAAGGATCGGGGTTCCGGTCAAAACTGTCCGACAAACAAAGACTTTCCCAATCTGATGTATTATTTTCTCAAAGATGTTCTCTCTCTCTCTCTCTCTCTCTCTTTCTCTCTCGCTCTCTCTACCTCCCTCTCTCTCTCTCTCTCTCTCGCTCTCGCTTATTCTATGTGTGTGTGTGTGTGTGTGTCGGTCTGCCTGTATGTGTGTGCGCTAAAGGTAGGAACTCGAGTCTTCATTTTACACACTCACCCTATATTGGAGTCGTAAAATGCAACTGGGTCGTAGGTCCACGACTCCACTTTCAAAAACTATTTAAAATTATTTATTCGTTTATTTTCATTATATCAGACAAATTTCAGGTAGGACTCCACTTTCATCCAAAATCGATCGAAATCACTCACAATTGATCGTCAACAAATAAATGTTCTACTTTTTTTTAATATCGCGCTCATACACGTATCCGGTTGCACATGTGCACTCGAAAAGGTTTTGACAAATTGTCGGTTATGGTTTCATTTGTAGATTGATGGATATGGTAAGATGTTTTGTGATTATATTATATTATATTATATTAGTTAAAAACAATCTTTATCAGGCTTTAAATGTATGCAATTGAATTTAGGCGTCCTTATATACGAGTTTGATAGTTGCCGATCAGGGGTGTATCGTGTCCATTTTCCAACGTACGTACGGGTGTGGGAGGGGGCAGCACAATATCCCTCTACCTTCACTTTTAATTCGTTCCTTTTTCTTTTTTTAGACTTATTAGATCTAGATCTAATTGTGTTTTAATTTTGATTGTTTAATCTTGCTCACGTGAGTATTGGAATAGATTTATGCCACGCTACGCCGCTGCCGATAAATTATAGACAACGACAAAAACAATAATGACCAGCGTTGACAAAACTATGGAGTTTTTTTCCCTTTCTACTTGCAATTTAATTGATACATTCAGTTCTGAGTGTCGCGGAAACCTAGTTTCTTAGGAAGGGTTTTGTGTGATTTTGTAGATCTGATGGACACAGTTCAGCGTCATAGAGGTCATGAATGGAGGTGTAACTGTTTATCGATACACCGTTTTATTGTGTTTCGAACAAAATAAATATTGTACTGCGGTATGGGTTTGTCTGAACCGGTTTTCTTTGAAAAATTAGAGTAAGGAATTAAGAAAAAAATCCTGTTGTAGCAAAATGTTATTAGATTCAACGCGAAAATCTAACGAAAATACGCCGTTTTACGAGGTGTCTAGGTAAAATTGGGCACTCGTATCGATGATTATTATTTGTTATTTGTTTTTATAGTCTTCTTAAAGTAAGTTTACAAATTTGAAATCAAAAGTTTAGTAGTAGGAATAATTTTTTTTTGAAAAACAGCGACATATTATGAAGACTGTCCAATAATAAATTAATAAAATATGGCCAGTTGAATTGAACCAAAGTAGATATGCTCATATTTTTGAAGAACAAGACGTCAAACTTTAAACCAGATAGAGCTAGATAGTAAACTATTGGCATATTGTGTTTATATATATAAAAATTTTTTTTTTGCTGAAGTGGTATTTTTATCCTATTTTTCATTATAATACATAAAATTAAAATACAAAAGTCATGTAAGTCAATATTAAAGTCACAGGTCAACAAAATATATAGGGTCCTATAGAAACCACAGCGTCCAAACGCAATGACATCGTAGGTCCGCACTGTACTGCAAACAAGGACTTGAAACTACAATGAAAGAGACAAAAAACAACAGAAAGGGTGGTGAAGACAGGGTGAAAACTACTTAAAGAAGAACCGCAAATTAATAATGAATTTGTTCGACCGAGGTTCATATGTGTACTATATGCAATACGTTTTTACAATACAGGTCTGGCGTATTGCAATATTCTGTGTAATTGCAATATATTATTTCAATACGCTTATTGGCCATATTGTTACACCCTTATTCGGCGTGATCGTTAAAGGGACATAATGTGTAGCTTATACAACACAAAATAATTACATTAACAAACATTACACACTAACCATTATTTAATATTTACTAAATAAAAACAAGGTTATTTGACGGAATTTGCCCTAGGTAAAAAAGCAGCTAGTACTACTTCGTGAGTTTGAACTTGTAACCTAAACTAAAATTACACTCGCGATTAATAATAGTGAGTGCGTAATAGTCGAGAGCACTCGCAACTGAGCTAAGAGGGCCATTTATATTACGTTTAGGCTGTAAGCTAGTAGGAGAAACCCTCCCTCACCCCTCAGGGGGAATTTTGTACACCCTATTTTTCTGAAAGCCCATTATGTGTAGAGCATTTTGAAACATGTGTGCCATCAGCAGGTGCACGAGATGATCATCCGTAACGAAGATTTGTCTCGACTCGGTAAGTAAACACACGCATTTCAGCTCTAATTCTCAGTCCATAAAGATATAATTATACCTAAAGTATCGCAATCAATGGTAAAAAGACTCGGTTAATATTCACTTCTGCTAATACTTAGCGAATTGAGAGCAGAATCAAAGAAAGTTAATTATACGCCGCGATG